>CM053787.1:331376093-331976093 GCA_028749045.1 Cupressus sempervirens
CCCAATTGGATATACAAGGAATAAGATAAAAAAATGCTTTTAACCTGAAAGCAAAGGGTACCCTCACTATTCTTGGATAAGAGGCAAATGTACGGAATGAGATTCCAATAAATCAATCTTTATATAGCAAATTAGAGACATATAATTCCCAATTGCATATAAAGTTTAAGAAATCAAACACATACTTTAAAAGTAAACACAAAAATGCTCTACAAGCTATTGACTCAAGAACAAAATGCAGATACCATCGACAATCATGATTTACACAGGAACTATGGAAGAAATAGCTTTAAAGCTCACAATCGTTAAAACAATCTTGATATTTCTCATTCACTTCAAAATTGACAAATTTCAAAACATTCTTTCAATCACAATATTACATAAATAGTCAAAAAGAAAACTAAGATTTACAACCACAGTCTACTTACAAGCCTAATTGTAAAAAACCTATACAATCTATGCATGCAACATATAGTCTATCAAGACCGTGGAACCCATGTTTCCTCTTTCTATCTTCTATTTATTTCCTTGGCCTCTCAGTTGCCTCATCAATTTTCATAACTGATTCTTGGATGACTTTGGATTTTAACCGTTAACATTTTAATCTTCTTTTATGGATATGGGTTCTTGCAGTTGGTTGCATCATCTTTTCTTTACATAGGATGAGCCAATATATTTTTGCCTTTTTTCCTTTAGTTCTCTATGATCCTTAAATAAGTGTCAAATCTTTGTTGGGATGTAGAAATTGACTATTACTATAGACTATAGGCGCATGAGAGGATATCCATCAATCTTGTATGCACTATGATGAAATATTCTTTAACACTTTGGAGTGAAACTATGGAAATCATTGTCATCCAAATTATATTTGCATCAACTTGGTGTGAGAAATTCTTCTTACTTTTTAATAGTCTTCAATGCCTATTTACGAGTTCTCAGGCTTCCTTCTTATGGCCAATATAGACATGGGCATCTCTATCAAATAATTCACATGCACCATCCATGCTCCCACATCTCGATTTGACACTTGGCATTATAACTAGACCACATCATTTCAGGTCCTTCATCTTATGGAGTCGGTTATCATAAAGGTATTTGCATGTAATGATAGTTGACAGGTCTTCTTCACGTTGAATGTGTTGATTTTATGAAGCTCATACCATGGAGCTGGTATGATGGTTGGTAGATATTTTGTCAAACAAGTAATAGTTATTCTCCATCTTCAACTAGAGTTTAGACATGGATATCATGACCAGGCACACAAACCATCCAACTTTTCCTATGGAGACCTTATATGCGGAATATGAGCATGATATTTGTGTGTGAATCTGCATCAAGCATTCTATTGAATAGTTATCATGTCTTCCGTGTGGTTGATAAAATATGGAAATTGACATTGCTAAATGAAGATTCCTAGCTCCTAATTCTTGGTACCCTGTTCAAATAATCTCACTAAAGAGATAAACATCTTTTATTATGAGAAAGTATCAAATTCTTTTGACCATTTCCATTTGCCACCGGTGTTCAGGTGGGAAACACCACAATCATTCTCCACTTGGGCTCAATGCAATGGTCTTTTGTGATACATAGGCCATTGGTTTTGTTACTTGAATCTACGACTATGAAGGTGACCAAGCATCTTATGTTGGGAGGCTTACATTGGTTCACTTCATTCTTCAAACTAAGGATTGCACTTATTGATTCTCCCCTTTTCAAAAGTCAATGAAGACCAAGAATTTGCATTGTCAAACCATGAATCAGTCTGCTATTGGGATTTCCAATGCTTTCTTGTACAAGCCTTGTCATGGATTCTTGGCATGAACCCCAAACTGTTCCTTGTAACAAACTGCAACTGCAAGGATGGAAGAACAATCACCGACACCCACGACTTTGATTGGGATTTGATATGTGTTGGGGTATGAGAAGGAATTGTCATAGTCACAAGGTTGATCCTAGTTGTTAATGAGACTTTACACCTTCATCTTTGAATGTTAACATGAAGTACTAAAACATTACATTTGACTAGGGCCATGTGAATAAGCTATCATCTGCACATGCCTTGAAAAGAGTATATGTAGTTGGGTATGCAATTCATATTCTCAAGTAATTTGAGAATCCAAATGGAGTATAATAAGCTTTTCCTTACATATAAAAGGCTAAGTATGAACCATATTCCAATATGTCTGTTGATTTGGTGCATTTGTAAATAACCCTTAATATTTTATGGCTTTCTACTTTTAAATTAATATATCTGCACTTGGGACAACTGATGTGTCTCTTCTTAGGGATGACTTGAGCTGTGCATTGAGCTTCTAAATTTGGATCTTGAATAACCTGCACTTGGACTCTAAACCTTTGAATTGAACCAACTAAATCCTTTTACTAAGATTTTGAATTGAATTGTGGGCCTCTAAATCATGGGCTTTTGAGTTTGAACTTTGAATCTGAACTCTGAAACAATAAATCTGCATCTTTGAATTTGCATTTCAAACTTTGAAATTTGAACTTTTGAACTTCTGAACTAGTTCAAATGGTACAAAGTGGTTCAGAACCACTTCATACTAATTCAAGACTATTATAAAACTGGTGAGCTAACTTGACCTTTTGTCTATAACCGATTCTTTCAAAATATAACTTTACAAAGCATTTTCAATATAAATCAGAGGAGAATTCAAGAGAACCAAGGAAAAGCCATCAAGAAGAATGGATTTTCAAGTTTAAAATTGGGGGTTCAAAACACCAACTAACATTGGTTCTGACTGGGGAGCATGAGCTCTAAAGTGCATGAAGAATCTAGAATTTCTTGGTAAAAAGACCAGTGCCTAGTTTATTGGGTAGTCAAGTCGAAGTGCATAAAAGAAAGAGGGGTTAGTTGTGGGGAGAGTAGGGCAACAACCAAAATAAAGAAAAAGCAAAATAAACTACTCTAAACACCTAAATTAAACACAAAGTAGCAACAAACTAAAGCAAGGAAAGAAAAACAATGCACCATAAAAACTTGTAGAGTAAGAGCATATTTACAAACATATACATAGGTAGGAAGATCCCACCATGCCATTAGAAACATGGAGTACTCATGTGAAGCCATCTATGGGATGAGAAAAATAAGAGCCTTCCCAGGTTAGTTGGTCACATTTAAAAGCAAAATCATCATACCATCTTTGTTTGGAAAACCCTCCAATATTAGCACTTTGAATGGTTGTGCGCAAGAACTTAGTAAACTGCTGATGAAAACCACATAACCACAACTCATCATGAACTATTTGTTCTTCATGTGCTTTCAACATGATATTCCCTCTGTCTATTTCCAACTGAAAAACATTAAACCTCAACATGTCTAAAGGAAAAAAAAAAGCATCATTTCTTATATGGTGTTCAACCTTTGAAACAACTTTTGTATTTAAAAAATATTTAGCATTGAAAGATAGAAACATCTTTATCATTTTCCATTTGATCAAAGACGCATTGTTTATCAGGAACCTCAACAAGACTAGAAAGATCAATGCACATACCTTTACCAATAGAACAAAACATTTCAAGCATAATCCTACCTTAGTCATCTCCTTCGGGACTCCCTTGTTGGATGGCTTCCAAGAATTCTTCAATAATGTCTATCCCATACAAAGAATCATTAATAAAGAAATTTAATGATGGTTTTAACTATGATATCCCGACCACTTCGACATCTTTAAGTTCTGATTTCATCCCAAGTACACACTCTGAATTGTTAGAATCCAAAAGGCTTTTTGCCATACATGAATTAGTCTTTATTTCACCATAAGATAACTTGTGCAAATGGATAAATTATATCATAGGCTGATTTTAAGGCCATATCCATTTTCATTTGACATAAAACAAAAGGTTTCAAATTTGGATTTCACATAAGTTTGAAAACTCTAGTTCTTATATTGACTAGAGCAAGAACATTTATCAGCCTTTTCAAACCTGTGATAGAAAGTCAAATTAGAAAAAAACTCTTCACCTACTTCTTTGTTTCTTGCTAAGTCTGGATCTGTACAAGGCCACATAAGTTCTTTCTCAGCCAGTGAGATATGCATCTTTGAGGTTTCATCTTTGGAAGGAAAACTTCTTAGGTTGATTGATGATCTTTGGGGTTGAGACATTTCAATAGATTCCTTAGAAGGTTCTCTATTGGTTTCAGAAGCCTTCTTTTTCAAGTATATTTTCAAAACCACAAGGATGCTCCTCAAAGTATGATTCTTTTTCACCTTCAGGATAAGTTTCAGCAAGAAAGTTACATATGGCATTATCTTCAAAATAAAATGATTCTATGACAAGGTTATTGCTAACTCTCACACCCGAAGAATCGATTTCATCATCATCTTCTGAAAAACAAAAAAGCTTTATATTTTGAGAATTTAGAAATCTGAAACTTTTCACCCCATATTTTAGTAGAAAGTGTAAAACTTTTGAAACTTGAATTTTTGAGGCTGTGAAAGGGAGATAAAACTAGATGAATCATTCACATTGAAATTCACTACACTTACAATATTCTGATCATTGCAGCCTATACTTATTTGCATCTTATGAGATTCATACAATTCTTGTTGCACCTCTTGTTCATCTAGGACCACATAATTGCAAGAGATATAAGGAGATGAAATCACCAGGGCTTCCTCATCACTAACATCCAGATCTTCCTCAAGCTATTGCACCTTTCCTTTATGCACCTCCAAATCTTTCAGCCTATGGTATCTAACACAAAGGCTTATCCACAACAACCAAGACATGGAGTCATCATCCATGCTTATGTTATTCCTCACAGCCTAAGAAATGCTTTCTTTATAGTTGTCCACGAACTCATGCAACACTTTATCTTCCATTGAATAAAATTCTATGAGAGAAGGATTTTTCCTTGGCCTTCTCATGACTTTCATATTTGGCATGGTCTTTATACGGAGT
Organism: Cupressus sempervirens; assembly: GCA_028749045.1. Lineage (NCBI taxonomy): Eukaryota > Viridiplantae > Streptophyta > Pinopsida > Cupressales > Cupressaceae > Cupressus > Cupressus sempervirens. The sequence goes on from CM053787.1 coordinate 331,381,017, forward strand.
CACCAATCTCTAGGATCCAGAGATAATCATAAAACTGAGGAAACAATTATTAAATACTGATCTTCATTCTCGATCCCTAGTAGAGTTGCTAAAAATATGTTGGTAAAAAACTTTATCTTCAAATAAAAATCCCAAAATAACCATTATTTTCCAAATGTGAAGATACAAAAAGCCACCAATAGTTGGGTTGCTTTGCCATTGGATTGTGCAAGAACCCTCTAAATTTTATAGGGTACACCTCCCCAATTGGATATACAAGGGATAAAATTTAAAAATACTTTTAACGTGAGAGCGAAGGCTACCCTCACTATTCTTGGATAGGAGGAAAATGTATGGAATGAGACTCAAATAAATCAATCTTTATATAGAAAATTACAGACATACAATTCCTAATTGCATAGAAAGTTTAAGTAATCAAACACATGCTTTAAAAGAAAACACAAAATTGCTTTGCAAGCTATTGACTCAAGAATAAAATGTAGACATCATCGACAATATGGTTTACACAAAAACCATGAAAGAAATGAATTTAAAGCTCACAATCTTTAAAGCAATGTTGATATTTATCATTCACTTCAAAATTGACAAATTTCAAAACATTCTTTCAATTACAATACAACAGAAACAATCAAAAGGAAAACTAAGATTTAAAACCACAGTCTACTCATAGACAAAACTGTAAAAAACCTATACAATCTATGCTTCCCCTTCTTATGCAACACATAGTCTCTCAAGACCGTGGAACCCCTATTTCCTTTTTCTATCTTCTATTTATTTCCTTGGCCTCTCGGTTATTTCACCAATTTTCATAACTGATTCTTGGTTGACTTTAGATTTCAACCGTTAATATTTTAGTCTCCCTTTATGTATATGGGTTCTCATAGTTGGTTTCATCATCTTTTCTTTACAAATGATGAGCCAATATATTTTATCCTTTCTACCTTCAATTCTTCGCAATCCTTTTATAAGGGTCGAATCTTTGTTGGGATGTAGAAATTGACCATTACTATTGACTATAGCCACATGAGAGGATATCCATCAATTCGGTATGCATTATGATGAAATATTCTTTAACACTTTGGAATGAAACTATGGAAATCATTGTCGTCCAAATTATATTCACATCAACTTGGCATGGGAAATTCTTCTTACTCTTTAAAAAGGCTTCAATGCCTATTTGCGGGTTCTTGGGCTTCCTTCTTACGACCACTATTCATTCTCCCACATTTTGTTTTGGCACTTGGCATTATAACTAGACCACATCATTTTGGGTTCTTCATGTTATGGAGTTAGTTATCTTGAAGATATTTGCATTGCAACAATAGTTTCCAGGTCTTCTTTATGTTGAATGTGTTGATTTTGTGAAGCTCATACCATGGAGCCAGTACGATGGCTGGCAGACATTCTATCAAATAAGTAATAGTTATTCTTAGTCTTCAACCAAAGTTCAAACATGTATATCATGACTAGGCACACATACCATCCAACTTTTCCTATAGAGACCTCATCTGGGGAATACAAGCATCAAGTTTCTTCATTCATAATCGCGATTTCTGTGTGTGAATCTACATCAAGCATTCTGTCGAGCAATTATCATGTATTCTGCATGCTCAACAAAATGTGGAAATTGGCATCGACAAATTAAGATTCCCGCCTCCTCATTCTCAGTACCCTGTTTGAATAACCTCACTAGATAGATAAACATATTTTATTGTTGATTATGAGAAAGTATCAAATTCTTTTGACCATTTCCATTTTTTGTCGGTGTTCAAGGTGGGAAACACTACAATCATTATCCACTTGGGTTCGATGCAATGGTCTTTTGCAATACTTGAGCCATTAGTTTTGTTGTTTGAATCTAAGTTTATGAAGGTGACCAAGAATCTTATGTTGGGAGGCTTACGTTAGTTCACTTCTTTCTTCAAACTAGGGATTGCACTTACTGATTCTCCCCTTTAGTATTATTCCTTCTTTTCACAAGTCAATCAAGACCAAGACTTTGTACTGTCAAACCATGAATCGGTCTGCTATTGTGATTGCCAACTCTTGTTTGTACAAGCCTTGTCATGTATTCTTGGCATGAGCCCCGAACAGTTCCTTGTAACAGCCTGCAACCGCGAGGATGGAAGAACAATCACCGACACCCACAACTTTGATTAGAATTTGATATGTGTCAGGGTATGAGAAGGAACTGTCATAGTCACAAGGTTGATCTTAGTTGTTAATGAGACTTTAGACATTCATCTTTGAATGTTATTGACAAATTGCATTTGAATAGGGCCATACGAATAAGCTATCATCTTCACATGCCTTGAAAAGGGTATATTGAATTGGGTATGCAAATCATATTCTCAAGTAATTTGAGAATCCAAATGGAGTATAATAAGCTTTTCCTCACATATCAAGGATTGAGTATGGACCATATTCCAATATGTCTATTGACTTGGTGCATTTCTAAATAAACCTTGATAGTCCATGACTTTCTACTTTTAAATTAATATATTTGCACTTGGGACAACTGATGTGCCTATTCTTGGGGATAGCTTAGGCTTGCATTGAGTTTCTAAATTTGGATCTTGAGTAACCTGCACTTGGACTCTAAACCCTTGAATTGAACCACATGAATCCTTTTGTTAAGATTTTGAATTGAACCTTGAGCCTCTAAATCATGGGCTTTTGAGTTTTAACTTTGAATTTGAACTCTAAAACAATGAATCTGCATCTTTGAATTCACATTCCAAACTTTGAACTTTGAACTTTTGTACTTTTGAACTAGTTCAAATATTACAAAGTAGTTTAGAACCACTTCATACTAGTTCAAGACTGTGATAAAACTGGTGAGCTGACCCGAACTTTTATCTGAACTTGAGTCTTTCAAAATATATCTTTAGAAAGCATTTTCAATATAAATTAGAGGATAATTGAAGAGAACTAAGGAAAGTCCATAAGGAAGACTGGATTTTCAAGTTCAAAATTGGGGGTTCAAAACACCAACAAGCAATATGGTAACTTAATATGGGTAGCAAGAAGAAGAAAAAGTCTAGGAAAGGAACGAAGGGAAGGATAAAGAGGGAGGTAAACTCTGAGGAGGATTACAATGATGAAGAAGAGGGGATGGACATGAATAAGGAGGGCGGTGTGAAAGAGGTGGGCACTAGTAAGGCTCAGGTTAGTAGGAAGGATGACAACTTGGTCAAAAGGAGAAGGGGAGGTAAGAAGGAAGCTAAGAAGACACTTGGTAAGGGTAAGGAGATCACTATCGAAGCTCAGGAAGACATGAAAGAGGAAGAGGGCTCAACAAAAAACCACTGCTACTATTGATGCAAAGGGAAGGACAATTGGATGGAGGAACTTTCATGCTAGCATTGCAAAAATGGGTTTTGTTAGAGAGCAAATCCACCTGGAGGTATTAGAGGGAAGGGATGGAAAAATTCAGTTGAAGGAGCTCATAGACCCAACTTTGGTGATTCTTAGTGACAAGAAAAGGAAATGGGGATGAACCTTCTAAACAATGCCTGCAATAGTTTGGTGGATAATTTTCGGTCCATTAAATGGATTTTCCATGAAATTGAAGAGATTAAGCTCGGTATGTAGAGGCAGGAAAGTCCGGATGGGGGGATGGGAATGTTAGAATTTACAAGCTGGATGCAAGGGTTTCTGAGATTGAAAAAAGAGTTGAAAGGATGGGGAGCTCTCTCCATAGCTTAGCTAACTAGAGCCTCAACATTATAAAAGTTCTTTGTGATAACATTATTCAACTACACTCAATGATGGAGGAAAGCAAAAAGGGGGAGGAAAAGGACAAAGAGGAAAATAGGGCAAATGATTCTTTGCAGGTTGAGAGCCTAAGAAAAAGAAGGAGAGTGGAAAGAGGAAGAGAGAAGAGAAGATTTCTTAGGATGATAGTCAATCAAAAACTAATGAGGCTAAGGCCATGGGAGAGCTGGAGCTCAAGAAGGCAGAGCTGGCCAAAGAATTGGTGCCCTGAGCGGTGCTCCTAGTTTTTTGTTTTTTTTTGTTGTTGCTTGGTAGCCAAACTTGAACTTTTTGTAGTATTTTGTTATTAGCTAGTGGGTTTTAGAAATCCCTATAAAAACTTATTTTTTCTATTTATTGGTTGCTAGACCTAAATTTTAGTAGTATTTTGTTGTTAACTGGTGGGTTTCAGGAACCCCTGTTATACTTAATCAAAAACATTTTCTCCCTCTTTGACAACAATGCCAAAGATATTATCCATTCATATAAACATCATTCTCTTTGTGCCATTATCTGACTGATATTTCAATATCACTTTCTCTTTCATGTTTGACTTGACTCCTTACAATCTCATTTTCTCATGCTTAAGTCCATCTTTTCACAACGTTACCTAGCTCTTAAAGTGTGATCTCATGCATCAATGCGTAAGATATTCTTAGATCATAACATTTGATACAATGTTGCATCTCTTCTCACCTTGCTTTAGACAGGGGAATGACCCCTAAATTACCTCTTAGATACTCAAAATTCATCCTTAGGTAATGCCTTAGTGAATATATCATCTATCTACTCCTTTGTGTTCACATATTCCAGTCTCACTTCTTTGTCTTGTGCTAACTCCCTCAAGTAATCATACTTGATTGCAATGTTCTTAGTTTTTTTGTGCATCACAAGATTCTTAGATATGTTTATAACACTTATGTATCACAATATATCATAACAGGTTCAGTAATTGCTTCCTTCATACCTTTCAACAATTGCTTTATCCACACAATATTTAAACTATTAACTACTACAACAACATACTCAGCCTCTGTTGTGTATTGAGAACTACAATTTTTCTTCTCTCTTGTCCATGAAAGAAAGCTCCTCCACTTGTACTCTTTCTATCATCAATATTTCCAACCCAATCAACATCTCTATAAATTTTTAACTCAAACTTTTCATTCTTCTTGTACCATAATCCATATTCTTTTGTTCCTTTTAGATATATAAGTATTCTTTTCACAACCATCATGTGATAATCCTTAGGATTAGTGTAAAATCTAGCAATAATACCAACTGCTGATGCAATGTCAGTTTTGCTATGAATAACATGTTGCAATTTTCCAATTATTTGCATGTACAATGTTTGATTCACTTTAGCATAATCATCATTCTTTGAAAGTTTATGACTAGTAACCATAGGCGTTCCATCTAGTCTTGAATTTTCCATTCCAAAAGTCTTCAATATCTCCTCGATATACTTTGATTGTGTAATGTAAATATCTATATTCATCTAATAAACTTGCAAACCAACAAAGAATTTAATCTCTTCAAATATTGACATCATAAATTCTTTCTTCATCTCATTAGCAAATGGTTTTTACAAAAAATCATGTTCTCCAGATATGATATCATGAAAAACAAAATCAACTAGCAATATCTTACTTTCATATTTACTTTTCAAGTATAGATTGTTATTGTCATTAATTCTTACCAAACAATTTTTTGTCAAATAAGTGTGTAGCCTTTCATACCATGCTCTAGGGGCTTGTTTCAAACCATGCTTTGTGCAATTTGCATACCATCTTTCTCTTGACAGGGTCAATAAATCCTTCAGCTTGATCAATGTAGACTTCTTCTTCCAAGATTCCATTCAAAAATGCAGATTTGACATCCATTTGATAAATTTTGAATCCTTTGTAAGCATCATATGCAAGTAAAGTTCTTACTCCTCCCAACCTTGCAACTGGAGAAAATGTCACTCCATAGTCAAATCCTTCCTCTTGTGCATATCCCTTACAAACTAGTCTTGCTTTGTTTCTTATGACTTCACCTTTTTCATTCAGCTTGTTTCTGAATACCCATTTTGTTCCAATTACATTCTTGTCCTTTATTCTTGGTACCAATGTCCATGTCTTGTTCTTATCTATTTGACCAATCTCTTCATGCATTACTTTAATCCAATCTTCAATCTTTAGAGCATCTTTAACCGATCTAGGATCAAAATCACATAGTAAACATGTATCTTTCTTCAACTTGTTTCTTGTAACGACTTCCAAATCCTTGTCTCCAATGATTTATTCTAGTGTATGGTGTATTTTATATATTTTTCTAAGACAAGTTCAATTTTTTTCTCTTCTTGTAGTAATTCACTAGGTCCTGCTTGCTCATCTTCTTCAGGTATACCTAGCTGCAATTAGACATTGTTTGTCTAGTGTTCAGTTTCCTTTGTTTGATGTTTGAATTCTTCTCTATGTGACTCAGCTCCTACAGCTTGATGCTCAGTAGCATGTTGATGCTTGACATATCTTCTTTGTTGAACCTCGACAATGCTTGGCTATCGATGCTTGGCAACCTCTTTCTCTGGTTCAAGTAATGTACTAGATTCTCCTTCATAGATGTAGATAATTTTTTTGCAAACTTCAGGTTCTTTCTTGCATTTCTCTTCATTATTTTTCTGCAAATTCGTCAGCTCTAACATTTGTACTCTCCACACTTTTGTTAGTGTTAGAATTCAAACACTTGTATGCCTTACTTCTAATGGAATATCCTAGGAATTTACCTTCATCACTTTGCATCAAATTTTCCTTTCCTTATATCTTTCAATATGTAACATTTTCTTTCAAAGACTTTGAAATAATTAACATTAGGTTCATAGCCATACCGAAGTTCAAAAGGGGTTTTTTTTGTGTACTTTCTTAGCTTGAACTAGGTTCAATATGTAATCTATAGTACTTACAAATTCTTTCCAATACTTTTGTGAAACATTCTTCTCCATCATTAGTATCCTTGCATAGTCTATGATTGATTTATTCCTTCTTTTGACTATCTCATTTTGTATGGAGTCCTTGGTGCACTCACTTTTCTCTTGATTCCTTTGTAATTGCAAAATATATTGAACTTGCCTGATATGAATTCACCTCCTTTATTTGATCTTAAGCAGTTCATACTTTAAACTGTTTCTTTTTCAACTCTAGCCAATTACCACTTAAACATTTGAAATGCATCATATTTTTCTTTAAGAAACATTACAATCATCAGTCTAGAGAAATCATCAACAAACAAAAAAAAGTACTTTTCACCATAATAACTTTTTACTCCAATAGGACCACATAAATTAATATGAACCAACTCCAAAATATCATCTAAAGAATAGGTCCTGCTATTGAAACTAGACTTTGTCATTTTCCCTATTTGACATTGCTCAATCTTGGTAATCATCTTAAACTTTTCATCTTACTAATGCTTACCAAATTATAAAAGTTCACATGACATAACCTCTTATGACATAACCAAACATCTTCAAATCATGCAAATAGACAAGTATCTTTAGATAGGTCTAGATAGAACAAGTTATCTCTTTTTTGCTTTCCACTTTCAATTAGTTCACTAGTAGCATCATAAATCTTTATCTAACTATTTTGAAATTCAACTTAGTAGCTTGAACTATTTAAATGTGCCACACTCAACATGTTATATTTCAAATCATTTACCCAATATGCATTATCACGTCTAATCTTGTCATTCAATATAATTTGTCCTTTACCTTTCACGTAACATGGTGCATCATTTCCAAACTTAACTTTACTGGCACTATAATGTTCTATCTTTTCAAACTTACTTGTATCACAAGTCATATGATGTGAACAACCACTATCAATTATCCGTTTGTCATTCTTATTCAAATGTGAAATTAAAATAGTTTTATCATCTTCATTAGATTCATCTTTTAGTGCAATATAAACAACTTCTTCATCATTCTTAGTACTATCACTATCAAAACCATCTTCTTTAGCAATGTAACATGATTTCTTATCTTTTCCTTTGTAGTGTCTGTTACCTCAGTTGTCTCTCCTTCCTCAATACTTGTTATATTTCCTTTCTTCCTTCCCATCTCAGCCAGGACATCTTGCAACAATATGACAAACTTTGTTACATGTAAAATAGATAATAAGAAATTTACCTTTGTATTTGCCCTTTCCTCTTGGTAGCCTTCTTGCCAATAATGCTTTAAGATCATCAAGATCATCATATCATTCACTATCACCATCCACATGCTTATTATTTTTCTTTATTTTAGATCCATCAAGGCTTAGTTGAGATTGGAAAGCACACTCAACAGTAGAAGGTGTATAGTTATCAAAATTTAACAACTCAAATGCAGTGAGTCTACCAAATAGATTATCTAAGGTTAGATCATTACCAGGTGTCCATCTTAATTCTTCAATTGCATTACTCTAATTGCATAGATAAGAAGTAAAGTCCTCAATACCTTGCTTATCGCAGTATCATTAGATATCTCTCCCCTAGCTCCTCTAATAAAATTCACAACCTGCTTAATTTAGCCATAATACTATGCAAAAATATCTCCTTCTTTCATTATCATATCATCAAACTTTACTCTCAAACTTTTTTCTTTAGCCCTTAACACATTTTTGTCACCTCCATGGATTTTAGCTAACTTGTCCCACTTTTTGTTTGCAGCAGTGCACTCCTTTACATCATCAAATTCAACACAACTCAAGGAAGATGCCAAATCTATCATCATTTGATTATTCTACTGCTTCTTTGTTTGTTCAGCAGTCATGGGTCTAGGTACTTCAATATGTTCATTTTCCAAGTAATATAATGCAAAATCTCCAACTCTAGATAGATGCAATCTCATCAATCTTTTCCATGTAGGGAAGTTCTCTTTGTTTAGGTTAGGTACCTCTCTCTTGTACATGTTGGTCTTTACCTTTAAGTTCCTTCAAACTTTCCTTAGAAGCACTAAACCTCTAATATCAATTGTTAGCATATTCAGAATAACTGAGCAGGGGTGGTGAATCAATTATCCTTAGGTCTAGATCTACCAATTCAACTTTTAACAACTTCAAAAAACTTATTCAAACTCATTAAATCACTCAACCAATATATTAACTTATCAACAACTTAATTTATTCATTCATCACTAGCTCTCTGTTCAACATATGTTGACAAACATAAATAAAACAACAATAGCATCACAAAACAATACACGCTCATATGACACTAGGATTTAATGTGGAAACCCAATTTGGGAAAAACCACCAAGTAACATGCTACCACTTTTCATCCTTTTGAAGTGAGCTCGATTAAAAGCCAACCCTGTTAAAGGTTACACAACACACTATTAGGTGTGACCTGGTTAGAGGATTTAATCACCCTATTAGGAGTGGTCTGGTTAAAGGAATTTGGATCATTCTATTATAATGTCACCTTGATTAAAGGATTTACAAATGACTGTTAGGTCAACCTTGATTAAAGGATTTTACTATCATAATGGTTAGAAAGTAACAACTAGGTTTGATTTGTCAAGACACAACTCACTTTGCAAATTTAGATCTCCATTTGGTTCATTTGGTGGTTCATTGATTGGACTTAATTATACTTTCCATGTCTAATATGCTTGGAAACCCTTCAAGCAACCACACTTCACCAATCTTCTCTCTTTTTCTTTGCCACTTTGTTCTTCACAGGTTATCCACAAATCGCCAATCAACAACAAAACAACCTTCATTAACATCCCTTATGCCTCCTTAAATAGGTAGCTATGACATTTTGTCACTTAAACATTACCATAGATCTTAGGGTTTTATTAGATTCATTGAATTTGTCCATCATTTTGTCCTTCTTCTCATTTCTTGACACTTATTGGAACTTCTCTCTAAATCCTTGCCTTTGATCACTTAACAAACTCAATTTATGCATTAAATATGCCAGCTCAACAATCCTTTTCATTCACATGTTTTGGCCAATCCAAAAACTCAATTATGTCAGCCTCAAAACTTGATTCTTTACAAACTGTAAAAATGTTGACACTTGGTCATCTCTATGTTCATCTACTTAGTCATCACTGTGTAGCTTGGTCTTTATTGTTCTATCTTGCTTGACTTACACTAGCTCGCTCGGTCTTCACTATGCTTGGTCCTACATTTTCCTTCTTCATATTGCTTGGCGAGGACTAACACTCGGCTAATACTGTTTGCTCAACTATCTCTTAAGTTCCTTAATCTTCTACTTCAATAGCCTAGTAAAATTGATACTCAGTCAATCTTAGTGTTTTACTCAACTTCTTATTTTCTCTTCTATACTCCAACTCAACAATCTTCTTCACTTCGTATAATGATTAAACAACACATTATCTTGTCAAATATTTACCGATAAAGTGCCCATTATAATTCCAACATACTTTCTCCTTTTCACCTAACAACTCACTAGTTCATCTAGTTATCTCTCTTTTCAAATCCTCTTCATCAATCAACTGATATGGCACTCTACACTGTTAGTAAATGTCTCACCAGTAAGGTTTGACATCAATGACAACATAAGAATTGTTCCAATTATTTTTTCCAACACACACACACACACACACACACACATATGTATGTATACGTTTGTGTGTCTATATATGTATGTATGTATGTAAATGTACACACGCACACATGACCATCCTACTCCTATATATCTCTCTTTCTTTACATATCATCACTTTATTAGCTTCCTAATTCAAACATTTTGTTTGAATCATATTTGTACCCCAATATGTGAATGAATAGTTGATTTGATGCTATGAATTTTGTGCTTAGATCTTTGTTGCCCATGCATCACTTGCTAAATGGCCTATTGTCTAACCTCGTGAATTGCACAAAGTATGCAAAGTGAGACACACAAAAATTCCTTATTGACTTTCAACACTAATTTCCAATGTATATATATAGAAATATTCCACAAATATATACATTCATCCACACATACACATGATCATCTTTATATATAGTACATTTCAAAACATACACATCCACATGAATGCATACATATGAGGTTTTTAATAAAATGGCTTATTATTTTAAATGTATTTATTTATAATAAGAATACATGAGGCATAAAATTTAATATCAATTAAATAGATGTGCAAAGCACCAAGATATCTAGCTTCTCCGAGAAAGATGGAGGTTGTAAGCGAGCTGTTCAAGTACAATATTACTATTTTATCATTCATAATAGATAGAGAGGTCTCATATGTGGCATACTAACTTCTTTTGTATTTCATCAAAATTTAAGATTCATTTAATACAAGCAAATATCTTATTAAATGACCAACTCCAAAATGTGTGGCTGAAAAAATACAAATATGTTTGAATATTCTAGATATATGTTATCATAGCTATCATGCAACATCTAATACAAGCTATATTGATAGAGATCCAATAATGTTAGTTAATCTTCAATATGACATTCATTCTTAAATATTCGATCTAAAACAAAGAGGAGATTTATGAAGTAATAAAAATAGAAATTCAAATGGAACAATACTAGAACTTTCAAGTATCAATACTAGTACATAGATATTATAATAAGTAATAAAAGCATAAATTCAAATAGAACAGTACTAGAACATTCAAGTATTAACACTAGTAAGTAGAACTTTCAAGTATTAACAAAGAGAACCTTTAATAAGAAAAGAAACCAGAGATTCAAATATAACGGTACTAGAACTTTCAAGTATTAACAATAAAAAGTATCGAAATACATATTACTTTACCAAATGGAAAAAATACTTACTAGGTAACTAGCTACATGAGAGCCTAAAGTATTCCCCATGGAGTTGCAGAACCACTTCATGCATTATGATATATTACAATGAACAATACATGTTGGGTTATGAATTCCTCAATATTTGTAGGAAAGTTCAGGAGTATCCTTCTTAGAATAGTTATTGTCATCATCCTTACATCCCACATTCTCAAATTACCGTCTCACATTATCAACAAGGGCATCAACCCCTATACCCAATAGATCAAGGTTATTCCTCAATTTACCATCATTTGAAAAATCATCAATGTTGATATTAATTCTATAATTGACAATTACCATTAGATAATTTATTTTGATACTAAATTATTGATAGAAAATGGCCTTGGAAACTAAGCTACTTGGTAAGAGTTGGAAGGATATCCTTTCTCTTTGTTATCCATTATGCTTTGGGCTATGCACATTGCATTATAATTAGTACACAAGGCTCTATCTCATAGGTTTTTAGTTATTTTATTATTTAATAGGGTTTCCTAATGCCTTTATTTGCTTCGTAAGAGTTTAACATCACCCTTGTCTAGCTTCATGTGTATGTTTTCAAAGACGTTAAAAGAACTAGATGATATTTTAATATTAGTAGATTGGGTCGAATTATTTGATAAGTATTACGAAGGTAAAAGAGATTAATGGTAGAAATATAAGACCAAAAAATACTTTATACTCCTTTAATTAACCTCATAGACAAATTGGAGTCTAAAAAATATAAAAATAAATAAAATTCAAGATTAACATTACAATCCCTATGACATGAATTACTTGTTAGAGTAAATAATTAATTAATTGTTAATTATTTATTCTATTTGCTTAAGCTTACTTAGGTCATGCATTTATTTAATACTTTTATATTTAATGCATGTAGTTGTTGACAACACGGGAGTTTGTTCCCTTCTTGTTGTCAATCTTATCTTCTACCACCTTCCAGCTTGTTCTACAAGCTTCCATGAGCTCTTTATAAGCGGGCTCTCTCTCATTGTATTTCATAAGATCATATTGCATATTGTAAATACATTTCTTATTGTGTTTGCATAATTTGCTCTCATGTCCGTTTAGGGTTTTCCCTTGCTCCATGCTCTTCCCCTTCTTGGCTTCTCTTTGACAGGTCTCGCATGCAGGTGATCTTGGGCGTCTTCGGAGTTGGCTTTCCTCAACTCCAACATGGTATCAGAGCCTTCCTGCTGCAACTTCGTTGAAGAATTTTGAAGCCGTGATTTGGAGTCATAAACCCTAATTTGTTTGTGCAATTTTTCTTCAAATCAGGGGATCAGCAAATTTTTGGAGCACTTTCAGCCCAAATAGACATCACCATTAGACCTGGAAGGCCATTTGCAGTTAGGATTCATATAAAGCTTTTTGATTTTGGACACAGGGCAATTTTGGGGATTTTTTGAAGCCTCCAGGGTCTGCCGTACGGATCGTACGGACGTAGGGTCGAAAAAAATTTTAAAAATATATAATTCGAGTGCGCCACCAGCGCCCCGTCGGGCGGCCACCGCCACGTAACCAACGCTCAGCCCACCGGTCGCCGCTACTGACTGCGCTGCTGTCCCACCGTCGTGGCCCGACCGCCGCCCGACTGTAGACCTTCGTTGGCGGCTCAACCTGATATCGCCACCCCCGCTCCGCTCTTTCGGCAGCGCCGCTGCATTACGCCGCCCTTGCGGCCAACTCCACCCTATCCCCACTGTCTAATCAACGTCCGACAGCTCAGTGCCTACCGGCACAGTCAACATTTTGGTGCTGAGTCAGCGTGCATTCTACACGTGACACGTGGCACGGGTGCCACGCGGCACATTGCCACTTGGCCCCTGCCACGTCATCCGTACTGACACGTGACACTGCCACGTGACATCCTTTTTTTGCTGTGATGACTGACGGGCCATCAATTTTAATGCAGTGTTTTGTTGGCGTCAACATGATGTCAGCATGGTGTCATCATCCTTGCTTGCACTCTCCTTCAAGTTCTATTTTGGACCTACCTTCAGTTTTTTGGCCATAACTTCTGCATACGAAGGTATTTTTCCAATCCGAAAGAAGCGCCGAAAAGCTGGTTCCGACAGAGATTTTGGTGCAGGTATTTTTAAGTTTTGATGCATTTTTGTTGCCCATTTTTTTGTTGAATTCCGAAGTCCTGTTTTTGACTCCGACATGCATATCTTTTGCGTCCCATGTCAGTTTTTTGAAAACTTTATATTTTTGGAAAGCTGGTTCTGTGTACTTTTCAGAAATGTAGTCTTTTTCCTTAGTTTTTGGCCTCTACTCTTTCTATCATAGTTTTAGCATTTTTGCTATATGGTGGATATCTTGAGTGTTTTAGGCCCGAAGATCATTTTCCTGGCATGGATTCTCTTGTTTTTGGTTGTACTTTCTTTTGTTGCAGCTCTTTTTTAGTTCTGATCATTGTAGCTATCATTTTTGAAGCACTTTTATGTATCACACTGAGATAAAGTGCCACTTTTGCATTCCGAGAATCATGAACGTTGTTTTGAGTCAGTTGTACATGCACTATTTTCATAAAGCACCATGGGGGGGATTATTGTTTGCTATTTTAGGCATTCTCCCTTTGTCGAGTGAGTGTCCCTTCCACGACATTAGCCCCATGCAGAGTCAGTTAGACCGTGTCTTTATAGGTGTCTGTACCTCTTTTCCTCTCTCCTCGTTCTTGGTTCGTTTGCAGGAGATTTTGGCCCACCTTCTCAGTTGCCTGTCATCACACCCTGTCTACATTAAGGGGGGGTTATGTTGTTGTTCTAATGTATCCATGGTTCGATGGTTTGATAGTGTGAACTATGTATTCAGTGGTTGATCCTATATACAAGGCGATTGCAGTGGTTGGCTACCTATGCATTTCGGTGAGATGGATCATCTACCATATAGACATGCTCGGTTTTTGCCTTCTTCTTCCATGGAGGTTCTTTTAATCAGTAGTTTGATAGATTTGCGGCTCTTCATGCTTCAGTGATGTTGCTTCTTTATGATCACTCATTGTTCCTGTTTTAGGGGACAATTTCCCTAGTTGGAGACTTCTTCAGTTCTTCACTAGGTTCTTACCTCTTTTTGGGGGAGGATTTTTCCCATGTGGTTTTCTCTCTTTCCCTACTTTCAGAGGTTGCATCTTCTTTCATTGTACTTGGGTACCTAAAATGGCCTCGTTGCCGGGACCCATTTTGCATTCATCTTAGTTTTGTGAGCTTAAGGCATTTCCCTAAGTTGCACTTAAGGGGGGGTGTTAGAGTAAATAATTAATTAATTGTTAATTATTTATTCTATTTGCTTAAGCTTACGTAGGTCATGCATTTATTTAATACTTTTATATTTAATGCATGTAGTGGTTAGTTGTTGACAACACAGGAGTTTGTTCCCTTCTTGTTGTCAATCTTATCTTCTACCACCTTCCAGCTTGTTCTACAAGCTTCCATGAGCTCTTTATAAGCGGGCTCTCTCTCATTGTATTTCATAAGATCATATTGCATATTGTAAATACATTTCTTATTGTGTTTGCATAATTTTCTCTCATGTCCGTTTAGGGTTTTCCCTTGCTCCATGCTCTTCCCCTTCTTAGCTTCTCTTTGACAAGTCTCGCATGCAGGTGATCTTGGGCATCTTCGGAGTTGGCTTTCCTCAACTCCAACATTACTGACACACATGTCTGACTATTATTTATACATCATGAGATCTATACTTTCCAAAATCGTTCAGTATATTAAAGAGTAATTCTAATTATTCTAGTTTTTCTTTAGTATTTAAAAAAAATAGCACTTAGATATATATACATTTGGATTGATAACAAAGAAAGATGTGTATGTGTAAGATGTGCAAATGAGGGTCAATGAACATAGCATTTTTTATTGTGTTTGAAACATTTGGTGTTAAAGTATATATTTAATTGATCTAGTGTCTTATTTAATTTAGATTAAGGTTTCTTATTAGAAATAATATTGTTTTGACATAGAGAATTTCAAGACATGAAATCAAACATTCATATTCTAGCTTCACATTTTAAAATCTAAATGAAACTCAATTATGCAAGTGCCTATATTTGGATAGACATATATTCAATATATGATGATTAGTGGCACAACATACGACCCTGATTGGTATAAAATGATAAAACCTTTTCTCTCCTATTTGATTATGAAGAAATTTAAGTTCTTAGTTAGACCTCAAAAGTCCTCTCTAAAGTTTCCATTTTTTATTACATTAAACATTTACCAAATGTTTGCTTGTTGATGCTCTATGTTTGCTTTTATTTTGTCTCAAGATTGAAAAGTTTTCTATGTTTTATCCATTGACTATAGGGTGAATTAAATTTGCATGGGTGATCTAATCACTCTCAAATCTATCTTATCTTTATAACTCTTTGTAATTATCATCCATGGCACCCATCTTTGATTTTTTTCTTCTTTTGTATCAATGATACATCCAGCAACCTTGCATCATTTTTTCCTTCTTTCGGTATAAGAAATGTTTAATCTTTTTGAAGGATTGAATCATTCATTTCAAACTATTGAGTTTTGGATTTTGTTAAGTTACACACAAGGTTCTAAGAGATTGTAGAGTTAATCTCTCATCTTTTCATAGATTATTTTCATTAGAACATGTCAATATTTTCAAAATAAAAGATATGATGACAAGTTTAAATATAAATAAAATCTCTCTCTCTCTCTCTCTCTCACACACACACACACACACACACACACACAGATGTGCACGCATGTGCGTGTATCTTAGAAATATAATCTCCCTACTCCTTTATCTAATACCAATGCTTATGTAACATTGATTTATATTTTTTTGGAGATGATTGAGTGCATATGTGTTGCATTCATGACTTGGTTTGTCATTGATGTCAACATATCATCTTCCTAGATAGTTATGGCAGAGTAGAAGAGATAGTTTTGTTTATTTGAGATGTTCACTTAGACTAGAGTTGTGGGATGTATGTATGGATTCTATATCTATGTTCATGGAAAGAGCTATGAAGTTTTCAGTGAGTAATGGAAGACTCGCAGAGGACTAGGTGCAAGACAATTTACAAGAAACTATATGTTGTTGTTTATGTTGTATATTTTTGGTGAGGTTGAAGTTTTTTTAGTGGGCTTGGATAATGGTCAAAAATATGTTGGTGAAGCTAGTTGAAGATGACAAAATTTAGTCTTCATTTTGTGAAGACTTGTGAAGGATAATGTGTGGATTATTCCTTGGAGGCTAACTGAGTTTGTAATTGATGTAATATATTATGTAATGTGTGGAACCTAATTGTTATAGCTTATGATGGTCCTATATTATTCATTGTACATTGGAAAATCCATAAGGCCAACTCAATTATTTATTAGGACTTAGTATAAAGGAAAGATACTTCTTTGGTGGTAAGATTGATAGTGTATTGTATGTATGTTATGCAAGCTTTCGATGTGAATTTGTGAAATTCAAAGTAGAGTTTAATGTTGAGGATAAGTTGTGAGCTTCAAAGGAACTGATAAGTTATTGTTTTAGTTGATTCATTTTTCTTGGATAGGTTATCATTAATTATTTAGTGAAAAAAAATTTGATGCAATTTGAACAGCGGGTTTAGTTTTCTTCTTATCAACTCCTAACAGGCTTGGAATCTCCTGACAGGGATTCAAAGTCTCCTAATAGGGACTCATATGTACTAATTATATTTCATTTGACTCCTCATAGGGTCATACCATTCACAAGGAACTTTCTATATTAGTACATTATCTCATGGGCATCATTACCACCAGGGTTCTCCCCCTGATCAAGGGTTTACCTAGTTAATATGTCTTGTGTCACATTGCATGGTTATTATATTGTGGTGTGGTTATTGCATCTCTTGATTACATGTTTCAATTTTGTTAAATTTGAATAAGTTTATCATAAGCACAAAACTGATTAATGCCCCACCCCTCCCCCCCCAAAAAACAACAACAATTATATTGGTGGACTTTACTTTCTAGCAATTGGTATCAAAACATCAGTTCCTTGAAGAGAAAGTTTTAAAACTTAAGGAGATCCATGGTTACATTCAAGAAAGAAAGTCTGAAGTTTGATGGAGTGAACTATGACAACTAGAAGGAAAGGATAAAGACTCACTTGCTATACATGGGAGAAGATGATTGGTTGGTTACAAGAGAAATTAATAATGTGATCAAAGAAAAGGATTTGGCATCTTGTTTAGAAGAAGATAAAGATCTATTCATGTACAATATGTAAGCTAGAGAAGCACTATTATCAACTCATCCTAAAACAAACTATGTTGAGGCAAATGGTTTATATCTTACACATGAATTTGGATTAGTTAAAAGTCTATCTGAACGAGATAAATTTACAAAGAAGTCTAGATTATAAAATTGGATGAATATGCTAGGTAACACTAAGATGATGGAAGATGAATATATTAGAGCATATTTTGTTAGACTATCTGAGATTGTTGTAGGAATCAAGAGTTGTTGAGGAATAGTGAATGAAGATGAAATGGTGTAGAATATATTGAAATATTTGACCCCTAAATACGCACAAAAAGTTGAGATCATTGAAGAAATTATTCTTGTGGCACTTAATTTCACCAAAGAGACATAACTTGGGAAGTTACAAGCATTTGAACAATATTTAAAGCATAATTAGGGAGTGAAAAGGACAAATACAACCTTTAAAAAGGACAACCTTTAAAAAGGTAATGTTAAACTTACAAGGAGTGTGAGAACTAATGGATAATATGCTAGAGAGTGGTCAGTGAAACAAGAAGAAGATAAGAAGATTGATGGACTTGCATTGCTTATGAAGGGAAAGACTAAAGTAAGAAAAATTATGTTTGTTGGACTTGCAAAGAACTTGGTCATTTTTCATCACAATGTCCTAAGAAAGTAACGAAGATAAAGCCTAGGGAGCCTTATATGTCAAAATTTACACAAGATTGCTTCTATGTTGATGAAGATAATAAATTTAATTTTAAGAAGGTGAATCTATTAGAAAGTTATGATGAGGATGATGAACTTGGATTTGTTTCTATTATAGAGGAAAGTCCTAAAAAAGAAGTGAAAAAAGAAGTAGTAGAAGAGAAAGCCTTAGTATCACATGTTGAAAAAAAAAAAGTATGAATGGATAATAAATAGTATTTTTTCTCACCATATGATAGGAGATATGAATAAATTTGTTGAGTTTAATAGTTATGATGGAGGAATAATTAGAGTTGGAAATAATGGACCATGTTAGATTAAAGGAAAAGGATCTATTACACTTGATGGAAAGACTAACACTAAAAATGTTTACTTTGTTGATGGTTTGAAACATAATATTTTGAGTGTTGGATAGCTTATAGACAAGGGATATCAGTTACAATTCACAATTTTTTTTTTTTAATCAAGGATAAAGATGATAGTTCGATTGGTACTGGTACAATGACAAGAGGTAATATATTTTAGTTGAACCCTATTGAGATGACATGTTTGGTTGCAAAAGTGGATGACAACTGGTTATGTCATAAGAGATTTTGTCACGTTAAATTTTATAACATTATGAAGATAACTATTACAACATAAAGTTAGAGATTTGCCTAAAATTGTAAAACCTTCTAACATGATTTTCAAGGAATGTGTGATGGCTAAACATAAGGAGAGTTCATTTCCAAGCAACACATTTACTACATCAATGAAGTTGGAGATTATACACATATATTTGAGTGGTCGTACAAGAAGAAGAGAATTCTATGGAGAAATGTATTTTGTACTTTTTATTGATGATTTTACAAGGACAATTTAGGTAACATTTCTTAGAGAAAAATCTGAAGCTTTTGAGAAGCTCAATATATTTAAGAATAAAGTGGAGAATGAATCTGGATTGAAGACTAAATCCTTGAGATCAAATAGAGGAGGGGAATTGATTTCAAAGGAGTCTAACATCTTTTGTGAGGATAATGGAACAAAGAGACAACTTTCAACTCCTAAAACACCACAATAGGATAACATAGTAGAAAGGAGAAACATATTAGTTGGAGAAGCAACTAGAGCCATGATGTTTGTGAATGTTGTTTAACATATATTTTGGAGAGAAGCAATGAACACCACAATATACATAATGAATAAAGTAAAGATAAGACAAGGCACTGATAAAACACCTTATGAACTTTGGTTTGGACATACACCTATTGTGAAATACTTTAGAATTTTTGGAAGTAAGAGTTATATTGTATCATCTTAAAATGGAAGCACTTCTACGTTAAGAGTATTTAGCCCTCCAATTAAGTGGTCCGGGGTCATGTTAAGCACCTTGAATGGGTCTTTGCATGGATTTGGCTATTTCCCCCTGTTCTGCTTCTCTCTCTTTCTCTCTATTTCTAGCCTATTTTTGATAAACAACTCTATGAAACTAAGAACTTTGAATTTTGGGTCAAGGATGACCTTGACCCTAACCTAGGGCAGGGTCGACCTCATCCCTAACCCTAGGTTCATTTTTCAATTTCTAAAAGTTTTGGGATCTTGGGCTTCAGAAAGTTTCTTTTCCCACTTCTAGGTTGATTGTTTTAGGTTTCAAAATGGTAGACTCTTAAATTACATTTAATCTAGGTCTATTCCTAGAAGTTAATGTTAAATGGGATTTAATGCTCCCTTGTCAGCCTTCTCTAGGAGTTTGTGCCCTAGATCTCTATATAAGAAAGCCTTCTTCCCTCATTTTGAGATATACTTACTATCTATCCATGAATATCTACTTTCCATCCAATTATTATGCAAGCATCCACTTTTAATGAGAAAATCTAAAATCTATCAAGCATTCAAGCATTCAAGTGTTCAAGCATCCAATTCATCAAGGAGATCCATTGTCATCCATTGAAGGATTCAATCTCTATGGGCCCTCTTGTTGAAGATTTCTCTATCCATATTCATCCAAGCCTTTTCCTATGCAAAGATACATTCAAGATTGGTGTTGAAGATCTAATGCCATAGATTTGAGACATCCTGCATACATTTCTACATTCATTTGGAGCATCCATACTTGTGGATTCAATGATTCAAATCCTCCACAAGGATCTTGATATAATCAAGGTGAATAGTTTCATTTACCTTGTTTATGCATATTACAATTTCAGGGTGCTAGACATAATAACCCAACCAAAATAACCCAAGGACACAATAACCGAGGGTCACAATAACTTTTGGTCAAAATAACCCATAGTCATTCTAGATCAAGTTAGTATGCTTAAAAAGGGATTGTGAGGCACCATAGAGGATATTTAGGTCATTTTTAGACCATATATCCATTATACCCCTAAAATAGCCTCAAAACATCTTTAATATGCTTAAATAACTTATAAGATGGTAAATAATTATAAAAATGAAGACAAATTCGTGGGAATAAGCTAAATAAGAGTTATTATGAAAAGATGTAAGTCAAAAGGCATTATGAAGAGGCATTAAGAGGATATATAAAGTGGTAAAATTAAGAGCTTAGAGAAGTAAAGGAAGGAAGCAGGGGAGAACAATGAAGAGTGTGTAGAGTGATAAGAAAAAGAGAAATCAAAATTCATTAAAAAAAAGATTTTTTAATATAAATTTTTAAACATTATATTAAAATTTTCTAAGGGTTTCTATAAAGTATACAAAAATAAATATACTTTTAGGGAATCAAGAAATTCTTCATAATTTTTAATATATACAATGCCTCGTCAATTTTTAACAAGTCAAAAAAAAGAAGAAATTACTCATCTTAAATGGTTACACATGTTTGCTTCATCAAGAAGGTGTCAATAAAATGATCTGGCGTTGTGCAGAATATTTTACAAATAAATGTTCAAGTCAGTGCTATACTACAACACAAACATAATCTGGTGATGTGATTAGTAGTACAGGACATAATCATGCTCCAAAAATTGAGATGATCACTATCAAACAAAAGTTGAATGAAATGAAAGGCATTGCTCATAATTTGACACTTTAATTGAAAATTCGAATAATTTTTTTTCTTAGAAATATACTTATAATTTATAAATTTTGTTTTCCTTTCTCTATAATCTTATGGGGTTATTTTGTCCATGGGTTATTTTGACTTTGGGTTATTTTGGATTGGTTTATTATGACCCTAGGTTATTTTGTCCTTGGGTTACTATGGTTGGGTTATTTTGACTAGGTTATTATGTCTTGCAATCACAATTTCAAGGTTAATTCTAAACTAGGTTTTGACTGAGGCAAACACCCCATCCAACAAAAAAACCATTTTTCTTATAGATACAGGTGTGGAACAACGAATTGGAAAGCAGATTTGGATACCCTTTTTGTTAAACTTGCAAGATCTGTTAACAAAAATTTTGTCAGAGAAGTGTAGGTCAAGGTCAACTTTTCGGGGTACAATTGTGCCGCAGGGTAAGATTGTGCGCCACTATTAGGGTCAAGGTTGACCTCCCTTCAAAAAGATAAAATATTTTTGGGTTTTCTCCATCTCGACATTTCTAGTTTGGAATAGGTTGCAGAGATACCCAAACTATACGTAGACATCAAAAATCAACAATTTCCAGATTCAATGTTAGTATTTATCTTTTATCTATTTCAAGATTTAAGCATATACTCCCCAAATAGAAAGACCATAGCACCTCTTTTCTCCCTGTTCTCCATCACATGATCCATTTCTACATTGAACACTTTCTTGTGCTTAATTAATTTGGATAATTCCTTTAAGAAATTAGGGTTGAGAAGAGGAACCTGTTTTCTTTCTATTCATTTTGGTGAAGTCGACATGCTTACCCCTTATCTTATTTGGAATTAGATGCCCTATTGTGTTTTGTGGTGTTATATTTCATTTCATATTTTTTTGGTCTTTTCTTGCATTAAGATTAGATTTAGTTTAGGCTTTTTACAATTCAAAAATACAAAACAATTGCAAAATTTCTTTCAAAATAAAAAATATTGTTGCTTTCTGTTTTCATAGTTTAGTTCATTTGCATTGCATTGGTTTATGAGCTTTATTACTTCTAGTCCTACTTCTAATCTTAGGGTTAGACATAGTTGTAGACTTATTGGTACCTTTGAGCCTGAGTCTTCTTCTCCTTTCCTTAGGATTTCAGATGAAACTTTGATTCTTCTTGATTCTAATCATCTCATGGAGAAAAATTCTTCTCACTCATCTCATGACGACAATGATGCTTTAAGAGTTCCTCCTGAACAAGTCCAAAAAATTTCAAATGAACTTGATAAAATGGGTAATTTGCTTCTTCAAGAAAGCCATAATCAAGATTCTATTCAAGCTATAGAGGCTCTTCAGAAAGTTCTTTGTGATAGTGACCAAGGTGTTAATCTCTTGCATGCCATTACTCACCTTGTGCATTCCAATGTTAAACCTTCAACTGAAGAAGCTCAAGATTTAGGGTTGTCTACTCCTATCACTAGTGTAAAACCTTCATTTGTTCCTTTCCCTAGTGTTCCTACTTATTCTCCTTCTTTAGTGACTGTGACAGTTCCCTCTATCTCTATGAGTGTTCCTCCTGTGTCCCTTTCTACTTCACAACCTTCTTATCACAATGTTCCTTTTACTTATTCTACTCCTATGCCAACTGTAGTTCCTAGTGTTCCTCTGGTGGTGTCTTCTATTCCTATAGCATCATACAATTTACCTAGTGTTTCTAATGTTTCTAATTCTCTTATTTCATCTCATGATTCAACAATTATCAGTTTGGCTCAAACTATATCATCTTTACAACAACAACTTGCATCCTTGACTCAAAAAATGTTTAGTATTCCTATGTGTGACATGGGAAGTCCATTGTCTCAGTATATTATTTGTACTCACATTCCTCAACAAGTTGATATGCCTCATCTTGAAAGTTATTATGCTAAAGGAGACCCCATTCATCATGTTAAAACATTTCAAATCCTTTGCAATGATTATGCTCATGATCATAGGATTTTAGCGAAGTTGTTTTCTCAAAATTTTCATGACAAGGCCTTAGGATGGTTTTATTCTTTAACTCCTTATTCTATTCATTCCTTTCCTCAACTTTCTAATACTCTTATTCAACAATTTCAAAACAACATTGGCTCACAAGTGTCTTTGATTGATTTGAAGCATTGTAAACAAAATACTAAGGAAACTTTGACTGAATTTATTGGTAGATTTAAGCATTTGCATGCTTAGATTTCCTATCCTGTTCTTGATATTGATATTCAACATATGCTTATTTCAAATTTGCAAAAGGATATTAGAGATAAGATTTTGCTCACTAAATTTACTTCTTTTCAACAACTCTATGCAGCTCTTCATCATTATCAGTTACAAGTGAGTCAATTTGAGAGCACCACTCCAATGGCTCCTATTCCTGTTGATTGAAGTGATGCTGCTCTTGATCCAAATAAATTTAAAAAATTCAACAATAATTTCAAGATAATTAAACAAGAAAATGCAATTGTTGATCAAGTTGTTTCATCTCATAGTGCCACTTCTACATCCACTACTCTTTGATTAAATCGTACGTTTACTCCTCTCTCTAAATATTTACATTCTATTATGAATAGGTTGTTAATCGCTAATATGATTAATTTAACTCCTATTTGACCTCTTTTACATGCTATAATGATGGCTAAATATTTTGATCCAAAAGCTTTTTATCAATATCATCGCCAGAATGGTCATGATACTAAGAAATGTTATTCTTTAAAATATAAGGTTCAAGACTTAATTGATTATAATGCTTTATCTGTTGATAATTATGATGGTAGTGGAAATAAATCTGGTTCTCCTCCTAATTAAAATTTTCAAATCTATGTGAATCCTTTACCTACAAATGATACTAATACTATTGGTCAACCATCTTCTATGGATATTGTGTATGATTCAAAGATGGATGATCTTAATCATGTTTTTAATCAAGTGGAGCATGTGGTTTAATTTGTATCTCCACCTTAGTCTCAACCTCCACTTCAATCTCAAGTTTTAGCTCCACCTCAACTGAAACCTAAGCCTAAATATAAGCCTTAACCTAAACCTCGACAACAATCTAAGAAAAAATGACCTCAGGAACTTTGATTAACTTTGATGATTATGAGACTATTAAAGCTCATGATGGTCCCCTTTATATTTATGCTAAGATTGCTGAGATACCCACTCATGGTTGTCTTGTTGATCCTACCTCCTTAGTCAATGTTATTGTACAAGAAAATCTTTTATGAAAAGTTTGCAATGTGATTTTTATGATAAATTAGATGTATGGATTCAAACTTGTAATGGTTTTCTTTATCCATCATTTGGTTCTATTGATTTACTGGTTGAACTTTGTGGAAAGATTGTGAATACCACCTTTGTTGTTGTTCCTACTTCTGATCAGTTTCAAGTTAAGCTTGGTTTACCATGGTTAAATGTCATGCATGTTGTTTCTTCACTTATTCATAAATGTCTTAAGTTTTTTTATGATGATGAAGTGAAGATGATTAATCATAGTTTATATCTCACCTCTAGGCCCAAGGATTTTTCTACCATTGATGTCTTTTGGCCTTCATCACCTAATTCATGTCCCACTCGACCTGATTATCTTTTTTGTTCTAATAAAGTCTATAAGCATCGTAATATTCTCGAGTTAAGTTTCCCTCCTATGGATCTTAACCATGATCTTTTGACTACACCGTC
The DNA here is from genome assembly GCA_028749045.1 of Cupressus sempervirens. Lineage (NCBI taxonomy): Eukaryota > Viridiplantae > Streptophyta > Pinopsida > Cupressales > Cupressaceae > Cupressus > Cupressus sempervirens. Next base: position 331,406,193 of record CM053787.1, read on the forward strand.
CATACCTCCTTTATCTATGGCTTTTATATCTGTTAATCAAGTTCCTCCTATTGATTTTCATTCTCTTGATAATCATATTAATCCTCCTATAGTACATGTGAAGGATTCAATAATTGTTCCTTCTAGTTCTCAACACATTTCAAGTAAGGCAAAAAATAATCAATCTACTAACAAATGCCATAAGAAGCACCATGCTCAAGCTAAGGTTCGTAATTCTATTATTCAAAAATCTTTACCTTCTTTGGATAGAACTATGTATGATGTGTTAGAAGAAGTTGTTGCTAATAATGATGTTAAACTACATGATTCTAATGATTCTATTTGTATCTTAGATCCTATTTTGATTACTCTAGATGATGAAGATACTCTTGATGATACTGATGATGTTAATGATGAATATGAAACTATTAACATTGACATTGATTTACCTAATATGATTTCCTCAGAATTGATAATTACACTTAGTATTGAACATTGTGATTCTCAAAAGTATCCTTGTTTGGAACTGGTTATCATTCCTACTATGATGGATATAGTCCCTCTTGTGAATTTCCCAGCTTCCCTAAATGAAAAAAAATGAGATGGGGAAAGTAGGCGACATGCTTTATTGGCTAGTCCTTTATGGTAGCCTTTATTTTGTGTTTGTTTGTGGTATTATGTTTCTCTAGTGATGTGTTTGCTAAATGTTGTTAGCTTTTTTTTATACAACCTTTGTTGCTTCATTGGTGCAAGGTGATAGAAGAATCAAACCTATTGTATTATTCCTCTATATGTGTCTTTATCCTTCCAAATGTTTTTTTGTGTTATGTTGTACTTGTGCTATTGTTTGTACATGTTTCCTTAATTTTCTTAGATCTGCGACTTTGTAGCATTGATTCTTTTTTGTCTCCAAGTCATGGTTTGAAAAGATTCTTCTTTATATCTCTGATGTGATCTTTCCTCCGTTATGATTGTAATTCTACTTTCTTTGGGGAATGATTTCAATTCATTTGCAATAATATCATAAATATATTATCTTATGATCATACTGACCCCATAGTAGGTAGATCCCTTCTATGTTCTCTGTATGTTTATGTAGTATTTCCCTTGATTTATCTTTGTCTAGGGGCATTTCATAGTGGAAATGTAATTAGTGAAGTTGTTTATGTTTTTGTCAAAGCCATTGCTCCTATTAAAGTGTTAGCAATGACTTTCATGAGGGGGCATATGCTTAGCTCACTTATTGCATACATAAACTTTTCAATACATATATATTATTTTTCAAGATACCTTTTTCTCCCTTTTTGGATTAGTGACTAATCCTTAAAGCATGGACTTATATTTTAGGATCTCTTGATCCTTCTCGTTCCAAATATATTTTTAATCCCTTAAGGTCAAAGGTGTCCTTAAGATTGGGTCTCTTTTGACTTTTGATTTTACTATTAATTCTTGAGGATGAACACTTGATGGGTTTACTAATGGATAGCCACATTCACTAGGTAGTTCAATTCCATCTTTCCAGTTGCGTAGTTTCCTTGTGTGGTTTACAATGGGACATAAGTTCTCATTGGGTGTGATAATCATACTCTTTTCTTTTCTCTTTTTTCTAGAGATGTCTCTCTTATTGTGATCTTGGAGTTGAAAAAGACTTGAGTCTCTAGGGGATTAAGGATCTCTTTGTCCCTTTGATTTTAATATGATTATATTTTCGTTGTGATCTACTTTATCAAGTGCTTGCATTGAGTCCATACTCTTGCTAAAGTGGGGGCTAAATGTATCATTTTAAAATGGAAGCACTTCCATGTTAGGAGTGTTTAGCCCTCCGAGTAAGTGTTCTGGGGTCATGTCAAGAACCAATCTACCCCCCCCCCCCCCCCCTCTCTCTCTCTCTCTCTCTCTATAGCCTATTTTTGACAAACTACTTTGTGAAACTAAGGAGTTTGACTGTCAAGGATGACCTTTTAGGTCAAGGTCAACCTTGATCCTGACCTAGATCAAGGATGACCTCGACCTTTATCTAGGGCAGGGTCGACCTCATCCCTGACCCTAGGTTCAATTTTCAATTTCTAGGAGTCTTGGGATCTCGGGCTTCAAAAAGTTTCTTTTCCCACTTCCGGGTCAGATGTTTCAGGTTTCAAAATCGTAGACTCTTAAATTATGTTTAATCTAGGTCCATTCCTAGGGGTTAAGGTTAAATAGGATTTAATGTTCCCATGTCGGCCTTCTCTAGTAGTTTGTGCCCTACATCTCTATATAAGGAAGCCTTCTTCCCTCATTTTGAGATCTACTTACTATCTATCCACAAATATCTACTTTCCATTTGATTATTATGAAAGAATCCAATTTCTATGAGTGAATCTACAATCTATAAAGCATTCAAGCATTCAGGTGTTCAAACATCCAATTCATCAAGGAGATCCATTGTTATCCATTGAAGGATTCAATCTCCATGGAGCCCTCTTGTTGAAGATTTCTCCATCCATATTCATCCAAGCCTTTTCCTATGCAAAGATACATTCAAGAATGGTGTTGAAGATCTAATGCCATTGATTTGAGACATCCTATATATATTTCTACATTCACTTGGAGCATCCATACTTGTCTATTCAATGATTCAAATGCTTTAGAAGGATCTTGACATAAGTAAGGTGGAATAGTTCCTTTTACTTTGTTTGTGCATTTTACAATTTCCATTATATTTCAAGGTTAATTCCAAATTGGGGTTTGACTAAGGCAAACCCCCCATCCAAAAAATAAACCATTTTTCTTGCAAATATAGGTGTGGAACAACAAAGTGGAGAGAAAATTAGGATACCCTTTTCATCGAACTTGCGAGATCCACAAACAAATTTTTTGTTAGAGCAGTGCAGGTCAAGGTCGACTTTTCAGGGTACAATTGTGCCTTGGGGTAAGATTGTGCCCCACTATTAGGGTCAAGGTTGACCTCCCTTAAAAAAGACAAAATATTTTTGGGTTTTCTTTGTCTTGACATTTGCAGTTTGGAAAAGGTCGCAGAGATCCCTAAAATTGTACATAGACATTAGAAATCAATATTTTCCAGATTCAAGATTAGTATTTGTCTTTTATCTATTTTAGGATTTAAGCACATACTCCCCAAATAGAAAGACCATAGCACCTCTTTTCTCCCTATTCTCCATCACATGATCTATTTCTACATTGAACACTTTCTTGTGCTTAATCAATTTGGATCATTCCTTTTGGAAATTAGGTTCGAGAAGAGGAACCTATTTTCTTTCTATTCATATATCAAAAAAGATGATAATATTGGGAAGTTTGAATCTAGAAGTGGTGAAGGCTCATTCCTTAGATATTCATTTAAGAGTAAGACATATAGATGTTTTAATCAAAGATTGAAGACTATTGTTAAGAGTGCTAATGTAAGAAGTACCTATGTAGTTTTACCTTAACAACTTGTAAGGTGTTTGTTTCCTGATTGCTTTACTCACTATTTTGATTCTTTATATACATGGTTAAACCTATGAAAAATTCTTATTTTTGTGGTTTACTTCTCCATCATTGGCGTTAATTGGATACCATTGTTTCTCATTAGAAACAAAACAATTCCTCCAATATTTATCCTAAGTATATAAGAAGCCTACTGAAGAGCATCTGTTGAAAAATACAATGCATACTTTGGCAAATTTGATCATGCATTATATTATTCTACATACATTTCTCTCTTGTAGGGAGGTATTAATAAGATGACATTACCACATGGTAAATAATATAGGCTCACATCAACCATATGTGTTTTCAATAGATAAGTTTTTATTCAACATACATGTCAAGTGTGGAGGTTTAGAGGATGAACATAAAGTGCTTGAAAAAATTCATGAATGAGATTAATTCCCATGGAATGTGATAATCGTTGCACATACAAAAGACATAATTAAGGGAGGCAATGAAACTATCCCACCTAATGCCTATAAAAGTAGCTCAATGCAGCTAACTTACATTTTTGAGCATTCTTTGACATGTTTATATTTTGCATCCCTACAGAGGATTCATGCAAAAAGAATTAGGAGTGGGATTTAGGTGGATGTGGTCATAGAGAGTTCACTTTTTGATATGCACCATTCTTTTGACATGATTAGATTTGGCATCCTAGAGAGGGTTCATGAAAAAATATTTAGGAGTTGGATTTAGGTGGATGTGTTTATAGAGAGTGCACTTGTGAATATGCATGCAAAATTTAGTTTTATAGAGAGTACACACTTTTATTTTTTTGGACAAAACATCCCATAGGGATGATGTGTCATGGATGGTAATGATTGCTGGATAAGTGAAAAATGGATGCATAGAGGAGGGGTTGAAGCTCTACAAGGAAATTAGATATGTAGGAGTGATACCAAACTTGAATACAACTATGACTGCACGGTATGTAGTTCATGGTTGTGTTAAGAAGGCCCATATTATTTTCTAGGAAATGAAAGACTTAGCTGTTAGGGAAAATCACGTTACAAATACTTTAATAACATGATTGGGTATTGTAAGATTCCTCCTAGGATGGATATATATGTATGGTGGGTCTCCTTGGCTGAGTTGGGAAACTTGAAGAAGCATAATATTCTATTGACGCAATGCCTATAGAACAGGATGCTTCTATCCAGAGACATTTTCTTGCCACTTGAATATATAGTAGCATACACAATGAGGTTAGATTCCCAACATGACATGCCTTATATGCTTATGTTAAAGATGTTAGTATGAATGCTGATGATATTCCTTTGAGGGAGTATCCTAATAATTGGAGAGTATTGACATGTTGCATTCATGACCATGTTTGTTATTGATGTCAACATAGCAGTAAGTTTGTGAAGACCGACAGAGTAGCAGACAAAGATCATAGTTATAGAAATAATATTTTGGTTGTTTGGTGATGCACAATCATGGATATGTTCTATACTATTTCCTAATGTTATATTTCAATGTGCAATAAGTAATTAAAAATGTATGAAAGATATGCCTAATTTACAAAAAGCAACACACAGACAAAGTACCTGAGAAGTAGTTTTCGATGTTTGTATTATATCTTCTAATAGAGACATAATCTAATGATGTGCAGTCAATCAATGACATAAGATAGTCTAATGATGATGTTAGTGAGTGTGCAAGCCCTAGTATCGCATGTGTGAGAAGTTGTATAGAATGTGAGTCAATATTGCTATTGTAATTATGAATTAATGAATTATCTTATTATAATTAACTGGGAAAGCCATAAGGCCAACTCAACGAATTATTTTGAAGATATGGTATAAAGGAAAGCTATTTTCCTCATTTATAATGTGAAGTAATCATTGTATTGAATGTGAAGTGCAAAAATGAGTAGAGTGTTTGGAGAATGCAAGTAAGTGATCCAAGGGATTATTGGATGCGAGATTTGTGATCTAGTTACAAGATTAGAAGGAGCAGAAGTCTGGTTGATAGGATAAAGAAAGAGGAAGGAGAAGTACTATTCATTTCTATTATTTTGTAAGGAATAATATAGAGATAATTTGGATAGTGGGTTCATTGGTCTTACCCTTAAAGTTGTTTGGATAGTGGGTTCATTTATCTTCTACAATTCCTAATATTGTTAGCACAACTCCTAACAGGGTTGGAATCTCTTGACAGGGATTCAAAGTATTTTAACAAGGATTGATATGTATTGAAAGTTGTTATAGACTCCTAACAGGGTCCATCCTCTAATAAGAAATATGTATATTAGTACATCATCTTGTGGGTACCATCCACATCGGGGTTTTCCATATGATCAAGGGTTTCCCTAGCTAACATATCTAGTGTTATTGCACATTAGTATCTTATTGTGGTTTTTGATTATATTATTCATATGGTTAAAGTTTAATAAGGTTGATAATTATGATATTAGCTAGATAACTGATTCACACCCCCCTCTCAGTTATATTGGTAGACTATATCTTCTAACAATTGGTATTAGAGCATAAGGTCCTTGATGGAAAAGCTTAACAACTTTGGGAGATCTGCAGTCCTAAGTTTGTTAGAGGAAATTTTATCACCTAGAAGATGGAGATTCTTGGCGACTTATCATATATGTGTAAAGATCTAAACATTGAGTTTCCTAATTTAGAATCCTTTTGCTGCATACAAAAGAATAGAGGTACAAGAAAAGATAGATCCATATCCAAAGAAGGCATGAAGGTCAAAAAAGGTATTGACCTACTTAAATAAAAGGGAGCCAAAAGGTATGAAAATTTTCATTTGTTGGACATGTAAAGAGTTAGGTCATCTTTCATTTAGATGTCCCAAGAGAGCGAGAAAATCTATAAAGACCTCTCTCTTTGTCGATGAGCTTGAATTGGTTCAGAAAGAGGAAGAATTAGAAGAAATAACTTTAGTAACTATTTTTGATGAAGAAGAAGATAATATTGGAATTGTTAGAAAAAATGTTGAAATTTTCTTTGAGACTAACAATGATCTACAAAATGATGTCAAAATTGTTGAGAAAAGAGGAGAACAAAGATATGAACCAAGAGATGAGATAAGAGTTGAGATAGCAACTCCTACCTCTAATAGGAACATGAAAAAGAATCACCCTCTAGAGGAGATAATTGGAAGCAAAGGCAAAGGTGTGATGACAAGAAACAAATTCAATGAGGAATTATGTCTAATTTATCAAGTTGAACCTAAGAGTGCAGATGAAGCATGTAGAGATGATCAGTGGATTCAAGCAATGGAGGAAGAACTAGATCAGATTGTGGAGAATGAAACATGGGAGTTAGTTCCTAGATCTAAAGACAAGAATGATATAGGAAGCAAATGTGTATTCAAAAACAAGATGAATGAACAAGGTGAAGTTTTAAGAAATAAGGCCATACTTGTGTGCAAAAGATATTCATAGCAAGAAGGAATAGACTATGAGAAGACATATGCCCATGTAGCTAGAATGGATACAGTAAGAATGCTCTTGGCTTATGCAGTGAACAAAAAGTTGAAAGTACATCAAATGGATGCTAAATCAACTTTTCTGAATGGAGAACTTGAAGAAGAGGTACACATTGAGAAGTCTAAAGGTTTCCCTCTAACATAAGACAAAGATATGGTATGCACACTGAATAAATCTCTATATTTTTTGAAGCAGGCACCCAGAACTTGGTATGCAAGGTTGGATAAGTACTTGGCAAAGATTGGATTTGTTAAAGGTATGACATATAATAACTTATGCTTGAGAGAAATTGAGAGTGGTTTATTGATAATAGTAATATTTGTTGATGAAATAATGTTTGGAGGTAATGATGAAGCAAGTGGTAAGTTTACTGAAGAAATGAAGAATGAGTTTGGAATGAGCATGATAGGAGAAACTATTTTTTTCCTAGGTTTACAGATTGTGCATAACCATGATGATATTTTAATTTCACAAGCTAAGTACTTGAAAGATTTGTTGAAGAGATTTGGATTGGAAAGTTGTAAGCCTATTGGTACACCTATGATAAATGGTCACAAGTTATCTAGCAAGGATGAGCCACCTATAGTTGAGTAGAAGAAGTACAAACCCATGACTAGAGGTTTTCAATATCTGACTTACACCAGAGCAGATATAGCAAATGCAATTGGGATTGTAGATATATTTCAAGTTGATCCTAAGGAGTGTCATTATGCAATGGTAAAAATAATATTCAAATATATGAAAGGAACATTTGATTATGGAATATGGTATGATAGGTCAAGTGATTTCACACTATGTGCTTATACTGATGCAGATTGGGTAGGCAGTATGGATGATAGAAATAACACTAGTGGTGGAGCATTTTTTCAAGGAAGAAGATTGGTTTCTTGGTTGAGCAAGAAGCAAGATTGTATTTTGTAGAGTACAACTGAGGTAGAGTATGTAGCAGTAGTAAATAACTATAATCAAATCATGTGGATGAAGCATATGCTAAAGGATATTGGGATAGAATTTGCAAAACTTTTATTATATATTGTGGTAACAGAAGTACAGTAAGTATGTCTAAGAATCCTGTATTGCATTCTAAGGCTAAGGTATCATGTCTTGAGAGAGAAGGTAGTAGAAAAAGAGGTTGGATTGGAATATGTGTGTACTAAAGATTAGATTGCATATATATTTATGAAGCCCTTACCTAAAGATACATTTGAGTACTTGAGAGGTATGCTTGGGATTATGCCCCTACCTACTTCTGACCAGATGATGCAGAGAGCACATCAGTCCAGTGGTACAAAGCACTATTGTTAGACTGGATTGAATGCTGATGCTTCCCATATGTGAGAGTATCTATGATGAACTAGGTCATTAAGGACTCTTGGTACTTGGTATTGAATAGTGTCTTTGGACACTCAAGTTGGTTGCAAATAGAAGGAGTAAATTGACATAATGAGGCCTTTTTCATTGATGTCAATGGGGGAAGAATGCATGAAAAACATCTCCTAAGTATGAATGGAGGATGTATGTACATGAATGGGGGAGAGACAATTATTAGGGAGATTTGGAAAGATTCATGTAAGAAAGAAGGAGGAATATCTCTATGGGGGAGATATGCAACATGAAGAGTTTTGATGTATAGGAAGGAAGCTAAGAGTTGTTTAATGTGAACAACTATTGTTGATCCTAAGAAGATGTAGAATAGAGCAATGTTCCAAAGGTTTCATATTTGATTGATGAAGAGGATTTGAAAAGATGAGAACAATATCAACAGAGTATTGTTTGGTATTCTTGGAACTTAGATGTTTTCATCTATGTTGCCATCAATACCAAAGAGGGAGATTGTTAGCATGAATGTTGATCATATTCCTTTGGGGGAGCATTCTAAGCATTTGAGAGTATTGAAATGTTGCATTTATGACCATGTTTGTCATTGATGTCAACATAGCAGTAAGTCTGTGAAGACTGACAGAGTAACAAATAAAGATCATAGTTGTACAGACAATGTATTGATTGTTTGGTGATGTACGATCATGGACATGTTCTATACTATGTCTTGATGTTATGGTTCAATGCATAGTAAGTAATTCAAAGATGTACGAAAGATGTGCCAAATTTACAGAAAGTAGTACAGAGACAGAGTACCTGAGAAGCAGTTTCTGATGTTTGTATTATATCTTCTAACATAAATATTATTTGATGATGACATCAGTGAGTGCGCAAGCCCTAGTATCACATGTATGAGAAGTTGTAGAGACTATGAACTGACATTGGTATTGTAATTACAAATTAATGAATTATCTTACTATAATTAATTGGGAAAGCATCAAGGTCGACTCAAGGAATTATTTTGAAGATATGGTATAAAGAAAGATGTTTTCCTTGTTTGTAATGTGAAGTAATAATTGTATTGAATGCAAAGTGTGAAAATAAGTAGAGTGTTGGGAGGCTGTATAGAGTGTTAGGAGAATGTAAGTAAGTGATCCAAGGGATTATTGGATGTGAGATTTTTGATCTGGTTAAAATATCAAAAGGAGAAGAAGTTTGGTTGACATGACAAAGAAAGAGGAAGGAGCAATACTGTTCACCTATATTATTATACAAGGAATAATACATTGATCATTTGGATAGTGGATTTAGTGGTCTTGCCCTTAAAGTTATTTGGATAGTGGGTCTATCTGTCTTCTACAAATCCTAACAGGGTTGGCACAACTCCTAACGAGGTTGGAATCTCCTAACAGGGACTGATATGTACTGAATGTTATTATAGACACCTAATAGGGTCCATCCTCTAACAAGGAATATTTATATTAGTACATCATCTTGTGGGTACCATCCCCACTAGGGTTTTCCTAATCAAGGGTTTCCCTAGTTAACATATCTAGTGTTATTGTGCATGAGTATCTTATTGTGGTTTCTAATTATATTTCTCATATGGTTAAAGTTTAATAAGGTTGATAATTGTGATATTAGTTGGATAACTGTTTTACGCCCCCCCCCCCCCCCCCCCGCAACCCCCTTCTCAGTTATATAGGTGGACTATATATTCTAACAAAACATGTATGTTGAATTTGAAAAATAGAATGACCTTGAAAAGATAATAAAGTTAATGAAAGATAGAGGCATTAAAAAAGAACTATGAAGCATTTAGATTGAGATTAATAGGCATGTCCATGTTATCAATGGAGGAGATAAATCACATCCATAAAAAAAAAAAATTTATGCAAAGTTGGAGACCTTATCCAGGGAGATGAGAGAACCAAGGCATGTTCCTGATAGACAATTTTCTTTGGACAATGTGGAAGAGGAGTAGAAGCAACACAACTTTCACCACCATAGTGAGAAGTTGGCAATAGAATTTAGACTGCTAAAAACACCATCTGGAACAACTATTATAGTAATCAAGAATCTTCAAGTGCATGGTGATTGTCATTCAGCAATAAAAGTCATCTCAGATATTAATACAAGAGAAATTATTTTAAGGGATACAAATAGGTACCATCATTTCAAGAATGGTTGATATTTTTGTGAGGAATATTGGTTTCCTGCGAGGGTCTAAGTAGTATTTTAGAGTTTTCATGATCACTCATAGATCTGGAACCTATAGGATGATCAACATTGTTGCTTCCTTTTTTTTTTTTTTCATTTGATGACATTCCATGCAACTATATTGAATATTAGTAGATTAAATCTACACTTGAATTTTAATTATAGGTCTAAATAGAATTGATTTGATTCAACGATGGTGCAACCAATCCATCAAATGCACTCCCATGCTACTTAGTGATTTGAGTTAATATTTGGTCCCTATAGAAGGTCTCTCTAAAGTGAGGGATATGCACCGTCATCTTTGGCAAGCAATCTCGAATGACTTGAGGATTGCATGTAATTGTAGACGAAATCACCTCAACACTACACATGCTAGAATGCTAATTGTCTCATATCCATGGACCAAGAAAGAGGGTTTTCCTTACATAGTTTTCATTAGCTTAAAGAAAGTAATATCCAATTGAAGTGGATAATATATCACAGGAGCTATATAAAAAATAATCAATGGAAAATTCCATATTGCAATAAGAGACACAAATCATCATAGTTATTGCCATATGTGTGGGGGGTCTTTTTTTGTGGAGTGGGGATGAAAATGGTTGTTAGTAAGCATTATTGTGTGAATTCAGGTGAGAGATAGTTTGGAGCACAATGTGTTTGCAATAATAGTTGAACTAATACATGGAACAATACTAACATGAGATGTGTATATTTGCATATTAATTAGAAAGAAGGAGAGGAAAAGTGTAAATTTCATTAGAATCATTTATAATTAGATTTATAGAGAAATACAAGGCATGAGATAAAATAATTATTATTGAGCACTTCATTTTTGTGTTTCTAGACAACTTGAGTTTGACATAATTGTATAATGAGAGGAACATGATTTTATTGGTTTCATTTCAAGAAGATGACATTTAAGGATATCTTAAACCATGTGTGGGTAAACCAATAAGTATCTTTATCTTAAGTGAAACTACTTTGAAAGATGGCTCGTAATACATAGGTAGTGGTGATCTTGTAGAAGATGGTTGATAATACATTGGTAGTGGCTATCTCGCTCTTTGAGAAACATACAAAGAGGAATATCTATAATTAATCTTAAAATTAATGGTCAAATAAACAAAAAGAAGTGTCGAATAATAAAACAAAACATACATTAGAAAGAAATATATATTATTTGTACCTTTTCTTTTGTCAATTTTGTATCCCATTCAATTATCATATTATATCTTTTTCAAATATTAATTTTTCTTACATTAGTTTAAATAGTACTATATAATATTTATATTTAATAATTTGTAATATATTTAGATCCGTAAGAAGTTGAAGCCAAGATTAATTAGTATTATGTATTGTTATTAATTATTATTTGTTTAATTAAAGTAGACTCAAACCCAAGACTTCCCAGATAAGAGGCTCACAATTTTACCATTGTGTTATAGGCTCTTGCCAAAATTTATGATAAATATAATTATAATTTAACATAAGATATTCAAAAAATTAATAATCAATATATACATGTCAACTTAAATTTAAAATACTCAATATTTATATAATATATAACTATTTAGATTAAGCAAACCCATGGCATAACTACCAAGCTCCTGCGAGAAAAATGTTGGAGTGAAGCAGAGTAGAGCAAGGAGGAGGAATTTTGAATAGGATTTCAGATGGGAACATGGCCAAGCTAGGGTAGGGCAACCAAACTACGGGCATCAAATAGGACAAGGAAGAGGGAAAGGGGGAGGCATCTGAAGATAGGGACTCACATGCTTTGCAACCGCACCCAAGAGAAAAAAATCTCACTGTTCCACTACTAAGGACATTAGGAGGAGGGGACAGAGGGGTTTGGGGGAGGTGGACCAATATTTTTGGAGTCAAACTATCAGGTAAATCCTCCTTCCCTAAAATCATTGATAAATCTAATAAGGAGAAGGGGATTTTTGCCTTAGAAGTTCCTACTAAAATTATTGACCACAACATTCTGGGTATGGCTACCACCCTAGTGGGAAAATTTATAGGCCCCCAATGTAACATAGATCTAGTAAGGATTTTTACAAGAAAAAAATGGGAGTTGAAAAGGTAGGTTGAAGTAACTGCTATAGCAAAAGGTTTCATGTTGTTTGAGTTCTCCTACCTAGAAGATGATTCTCAGATTCTTTGTGTGGGAAACTGGGCAATGGGAAAATCTACTCTTATACTTCAAAAGTGGACTTCCAACTTTCACATGAATAACAACTTCCTAACCTAGGTCCCTGTTTGGATTTGGCTACCAGAGCTGCCCTTGGAGTACTAGCATGAAGATGTTTTTGATGGCATCACCAACTCATTTGGGGAATTGCTATCCATCAATCCCATTACAATAGCCAAGAAAAGACTCATGTATGCTAGAATCTACATTGGTGTGGTTAAAGGCCAAGACATGTCCCAAGTGATCAAGTTTTAGTATTGTTTAGGTAGAAGGGTACAAAAAATTGACCATGAGAATGTTCCTTTTGCTAGCTTTCATTGCACAAAGGTAGGACATAAAGCGAAGGCTTGTCCAATTTCTAGAGAGAAGGAAAAGGCCCGTAAAGCTCAAAACAAACAAGCAAAGAATACAGTCGAGGTACCTACAAAGGTGTGGAAGGAACAAGCTACAAAAGGGAAGGCCTCAGGGGGGGAAGCTAATGGAGTAAATGACAAGAGGAATTAACCAAAGGAACATAAAAATATGGAAGAAAACAAAGAGCCTAAGAAGGAGACACAACCAAAGTTTCCATTGAAAAATTGCAACAAGGTCATGATTGATGGTGTGCCAAATCCCATAATCCTCTCGCAAGATATTTGCGGGAAGGACTTAGCAGCTAGATCAGAGGGTATAGATAAGAATTCCAGTGATGAAACCTCAGAGGTGGAGACTATAGTTGCCTCTTGTGTTCCTGAAACCAAGTATGGGCCTCTTGTGGAGGGGAGAAAACCTCTATCACAGGATTCCAACTTCAACACAAACTTTGGGCTCTCCCCCACAACGGTCAACCGATTCCTTGAAAGGGTTTTAGCCACCACTTCTAGAAATCTTTCCTAGTTGGAGGTCCTTTTTAATAGCTACAAGGATGCTAGTGAAGCACCATGGACTGATGTTAAGAAAAAGAAGAAGAAAAATAGAAGGGACCCTTCGCTAGTCTTGACTGCAACTGCCAAGAGCAAGGTGAAAGTTGATACAGGAAGCAAATCTAGTATCCCTAGGAGGAAAAACAAGAATAAAATTATAAAGGAAGAAATAAGGTGGAATATTCTAGATGGGACCCAAAGAACCATCCAAGAATCTTGCAACCAAACTAAAGTATGAAGGTCATTTCCTGGAATATACTTGGACTCAATGGAATCCACAAAAAAGAAATTATTAGGAATATGATCATGGATCATAGACCAAATTTATTATTAATCTAGGAAACTAAAATGAAGAAGGAGAAAGTTGAAAAGATTTCCTTTGGCAAAGGAATGAGGAACATGGCTACTGACTCGGATGGGGCTTGGGAGGTTTGCTAATTATTTGGAGGAAGCCTTTGAGGCCAACATCATCTTTGGAGAAGATAATGTTCTGTTCATTAATTTTTCTAATTGTAAGGATTAGCATAGATGTATTCTTTTGAACTTTTATGCCCCCAACACTATGAACAACAAAATATTTTTTTGGAATTTTTTTTTTTGATTTGGTTGCTTAGCTGGGCGATTCTAAGTGCATTGTTATGGGGGATTTCAATACCCCTCACTTGGCTTCTAAGAAGTTGGGTGGATTCCCACCTGATGTGGATAGTAGACAACACTTGGCTGACTTGATAAGGGATTTGACCCTTTTGGATGTTGATCTTGGGGGAGATAAATTTACCTAGTCCAACAGAAGAATTGGTCTAGAGTGCATCTAGGTGAGATTGGATAGAGCCCTTATAACCTTGGATTGGATGAGTCATTTCTAGTGCAAGCTTTCATCCCTTGTGTGGCTTGGATCAAATCATTACCGTATCTCTCTTACTCTTAACAGAGTTAATAGAAAGAAGACTTTCCCCTTTAGATTTGAGAAGATGTGGTCGGTGCACTTGAGATTGCATGACAAAATCAAGGAATGGTGGGACATTGAGGTTGATGGAACAACCATGTACAAAGTCACTAAGAGACTCAAATTTATTAAGTCATAAATTCAAAATGGAACAAACTAGACTTTGGTAATATTTTTAATGACAAAGAGAGGATTCTGAAGGAGCTTGTTGAGGTGCAGGAAGAGATCTAGACCTGGGGATATGATGATATTAAGATGAACTCTAAGAAATAAATCCTTGCTAATCTTCACAACATCGTGGGGAAAGAGGACATGTTTTGGAGACAGAGATCTAGATCAATCTGGCTCAAGGAAGGGGACAAAAACTCTAGATTCTTTTACCTTTCCACCATGAAACATAGGTCTGCCACATAATTTATGAGATCAAGAAGGGAAATGACACTATCAAAGAAGATAATGAGATAGTAGAGGAGGCTATTAGGTACTTCTCTTCTATCCTTACTAAAGATCTTAACTTGCATGAAGAGGATCAGAATGCCATTCTTAACACCATTCCTAGTGTTATTAGTGAAGCTCAGAATAGGGCCTTAGTGGCTATTCCTAAGCTTACTAAAGTTAAAGAGGCTATTTGTTCTCTACTAGCCAAGAAGGCCCCTAGCCGTGATGGCTTCACCACCTTTTTCTTCCAGATGTATTGGGATATTATTCAAATTGATCTTGTTAAAGCTGTTTAGGAATTTTTTGGTGCCAGGAACCTATTGAAAGAAATCAATGCTACATTTTTGGTTCTGATGCCTAAAGTCTCTAGTGTGGATTCTTTTGGCTCTTTTAGATTGATTAGCCTCTGCAATTCTTTTTATAAGATCTTTTTGAAAGTCTTAACTAACAGAGTTATCAAATTACTTCTCGAGATTATTACGCCTCAACAGTTGGGTTTTGTCCCTTGTAAATAAATTCTGGACTCCATCATTGAGCTTCATGAAGTTATTCATTCCCTTGAAGTTAGAAAATAGGAGGGTTTTCTTCTCAAACTTGATTTAAAAGGCCTATGACAGGGTGGATTGGGGGTTTTTGGACAAAATTCTTGAAGCTTGTTGCTTCAATGCTAAAGTGAGAATGATTATCTCACAACTGGTTTCCACCCCTTCTTTTGTGGTCATGGTGAATGGGATGCCCTCCAATTTCTTCAAATCCTCAAGGGGTCTTTGTTAGGGTGATCCTCTATCCCCTATCCTCTTCATCATTCTTGGTGAAGGTCTTGGCAGGCTCATACATTCCAAACAGAGTAGAGGGGATATGGTGGGGTTGAAACCTTCTTTTGGTCCCCTATTTTTCACTCACCAAAAATTTGTGGATGATACCATTTTTGGGGGTGAGGTCTCAATGAGAGAAGCTAGGACTATGAAAGAAATCCTCAATACTTATTCCAAAGCCTTGATGTAGCTCATCAATTAGGACATGAGTTTGGGGTTCTTCTTTAACATCCCTTTAGGCACACAAAAGAAAATTACTAGCATCTTGGGCTATAATATTGGAGCCCTCCCTTCCATTTATTTAGGCCTCCCTTTGGGGATTAAACCTCCTGACAGCTTTTGAGAAAATCTAATTGATAGATTCAATAAGAAGTTGGCGGGATGGAAAGGCATCACTTTGAGTTAGGCTGGTAAAGTGTTGCTAATTAAATCTACCTTGCAAAACTTACCCACTTATGTGCTTAGCCTCTGCTCTATCCCTTCTAAGGTCACTGATCATCTAGAAGCTATTAAGAGGAATTTTATGTGGTTAGGCACCGATGAGAACATGAAATACCCTCTGGTGGATTGGGATAACATCTACAAATCTAAGAAAAAAGGAGGCTTAGGGATTAGAAAGCTGAAACAATTCACCTGTACCCTTCAAGTGAAACAGATTTGAAGACTCTTTAATAACAAGGGTGAATGAAGAGATATTTTGATGTTTAAGTATGCTGCAAACCTCAATCTTAAATAGTTCATTAGTAGGGATCTTGACCCAAGAGACTCTAATATCTGTAATGGCCTTTTGAGGACTAAAGGCTTAGCCTTTGAGAAAGCAAAATGGGAATTGGGTAATGGTGAAGATATTAATTTTTTGCATGATGATTGGCTTGTTTCTAGTCCATTATGGGATATTGAGCCTTTTAAAAGATGGGCCAATGTTTGCACAGAAATATTTGGGATTAGGGTGAGTGACTACAAGAATCATAATGAGTGGATTGATCTAGCAGAGTTGGACCAGGAGCTCAAGCAGCTGATGGACATGGTTAGGTATATTCCTTTGTCCCATAACAAAGATTCCATCATCTAGAAGGAGGTTGTGAATGACATTTATACAGTGGCCTCTAGCTATGAGACTTTGCAAAATCATGGCCCGACCCCTGTGTGGGCCAAACCCTGGTACCTGGGGCTTATCCTAAAAATTAACATCTTTTTCTGGATTATGCTCCAAAATCATATTCTTACAATGAACAACCTCACCAAAAGGGGTAATATGATGCCCAATAGATGTATTTTACGTAAAAAGACACTTTGAGAGTGTTGATCATCTTTTTATCCACTATCCTTTCATTAGTACTATATGGTCTCTTTTCTTGTCTTTTTTCAACATGTCCTGGTGCTTCCCACCCAACATTTTGGAGCTTTTTGGCCAATGGCACTTTGGTATGTCAGGGAGTGATTCCATGGCTTTTTGGAACTAGACTTTATCCCATGTGTGCTGGGGTTTGGAAAGAGCAGAACAACATAATTTTCAGCGATAAAGAAACTAAGGCAGATACTTTTTTCTCAAATGTCATAATGCCTTGATGGAAAACTACACCAATAATAAAGGCCCTATCCCCTCTCCCGATTCTAAGGATAGGAACAATAGTAAGAGGGATGGATGTAGTTGGTCTCTTCTGCTTAAGGGATGGCATAAGGCTAATTTTGATGGGGTGACCAAAGGCAACCTAGCAAAGGCTGGGGTGGGAGGCATCATCATAAATGCTTTTGGTATAGGGATTGTTGTGATTGTTGCCCCCCTTGATATTCAAACTAACCATTACACAGAGGCCATTGTAGCTCACGATACTATTAAGTTGGCAAAAGAAATGGGAGTGAATTACCTCTGGCTAGAAGGAGATTCAAAAAATATAATTAATTACCTAAATGAGAAGAATAAGCCAAAATGGTCGATTACAAATATCATTGAAGAGTGCATCCAACATCTCAAGTCCTTTGAAAAAGCCTATGTGGCACATAAGTACTGGGAAGCTAATTAGGTGGCAGATAGGCTAGCTAACTGGGCAGTAAAGTACAATGAATTGGCTAAATGGATGGATGGTTTTAATATCTTGTCAGACATTAATGAGTTAATCAAAGGGAAAGGATCTCGGGTAGATTGAGTATTATCAAAAGGCAATTATGAGTGTTAATAAGTTTTGGGAAGTGGTCAAAAATCTTATGTGTAAATTTATTCCGATTGTTAGTGTTTTATGGGAAATGTGTAGGATTGTGATGTGGAAGTATGATAGTACTCATACTTCTCACATCTACAATATCTATCAACTTATTTCAAGTATCTATTATGGGAAAAAAATTCACAAGGTGGATTAAAGGTCTAAGAAAATGAGGCGTGCCAAAATTTCTCTAGTTTTGAAGGGCTTTTATACTAGTTATAGAGCTAGCACATAGGAGGATATTATGACAGGGGTTTGACATAGGAGGGAACTAGAGGATGAAGCCCAAAAGTGGCGAAGGCGTTCCAAGGTTTGGAACAATTTGAAGAAAGGAGAAATCACAAATTTTATAGAACGACTCCATGGTTGGAAGCCATCTGTTACCAAGACTATGGTAAAAAGCTGGAATGAGGGTATAGTTAAAATTGATGGAATCAATTTCACGGTGATGGAGGATGTCATCTCTGTGGTTACTGGCATACCCATTGTGTGAAAGAAATTCTACAGAGATAGGAAAATTTCGGGACAAGCGGTGGTGGAATTCACAAAGGATTAAGAGGAAAAAAAGGCACTGGTGAAGAAAGTCACCCACTATCTTTCGAGCTCCATCAAGCTATTGTGGAGATTTGTGCTGTAGGTTATCATCAAATACATCTCGCTCAACACCATATTTGATTGACTTTGCACTTACCACTTCATGTTACTCAACCCATACCTTCTACCTATACTCTTCTTTGAATGAGAACATTAATGTGTATCAAGAGAAGCATACTAGGAATCCAACACTTCATGAGGGGCTTTTACTATTACTCTATGAATTCTTCAAGGCTAGGGAAATGGGAAAACATATTAAGTATAGGAAGGAGAGAAAAAAGGGCAAAGGGGACTCTAATGAATTGGAAAAGACTATTTGCCTTTTGATACAGAGGACAACCTTGAAACACATATAGACTCTGAGGGGGGTGACTCCCCACAATGTGGCTTGGGGAAAAGAATTGTCAAAATGAAAAGTAAGGAGAAAAAAGTTCTCCCTGACTCCAAGTAGGGCTTTGATACCTCCTCAAATAGGGACTGTAATGAAAGAGCTTAAGGAATGGATACAGGGGAAGAAAGTGCCAAAGGAGAGGAGGATCTCAGAGAGGGGGAAGGCTTGGATAGGAAGAAGGGCAAGAGAAGAATCACCATCAAATTGCCGACCAACAAAGAGGACAAGGTCATGACTTCCTAGAGCAGGAAAGGAAACTTGCTAAGGCCAAGGAGGATATATAGGGGGAGGAGTAGGAGGGGGTGGAAGGGGACATCAACCAAAGAGATAGAGAGGAACATGAGCAGGGTTTCGAGGCATTTGGCTCCACCAAATATAGATTCTCGATCTCGGGGAAGGACATAAATGTGGTGTGGCAGAACTTTGACACCAATTTAGCTAAAATGGGGATCAATCTTGAGATGATCAGAAATCTCATCAAAGAAAATGAAGAGGGTAAAATCCAAATGGAAGAGTTGATTGACCCTGCCTTGGTGATTTTTAGTGACTCTGCTAAGGAGTATCCGAAGATGGACATCATCAATAATGTCAAAAATAACACGGTGGATAGCTTCCACACAACCAAGTGGATTTTCCATCAAATCCAAGAGCTTAAATTCTAGGCGAGCATCTTAGAAAGGGAGAACTATAGCTGGAAGAACTAGATTATGGAGGAGGAAACAAGCATGGATAATAGAGTGGAGGAGGTCAAGAATAGGGTCCAAATGATGGAGAGCTCAATGCAAATTATAGTGGAACAAAGCTATAATATTCTCAAAGAGGCCAACGAGAATATTAAGTTGTTCATTAATAATACGAAGGAGCAAAGAATTGGCAAGGAGGAGGACCCTTCCCTCCATAACACAAAGGATAGGACCCCTGAGGATAGCTCAAGGAAGTGCACTAGATCCAGCATGAGGAAGAAGAACACCCTTGCCCCTGACCAGGAACTCTCAAACTCGAAGGAGGCTGCTGGTAGACTATCGAAGCTGGAGATAAGTGTAGCAGAAATGCTACATGACATCGCCTGAGCACCTTGGCTTTTTGTGGCTAGTCCTGGTTTTTTGTCTTACTTCCTTGGCTTTTTCCTAGCTATATCTTTTGTTTGGGTAGTTGTCTCTGTTGGTTGCTTAGGGTTTCTTTTGTTACTTTAAGCATTCTATTTTAGTCAGTACTTTGTAATGTTTGGGTTTCAGGGCCCTTTTAAATCTTGCTTTCTGTAATAAAAAACTATATAGACTAAGCATATAATTTTATTAATTATAAATTATATAGCAAAATATGAAAACTTTTAATTTTGACTTTGAGTAAATTTAAGAACTCTTATCTTCTACTTTAGAATTAAAATTAAAAATTAATGATAGTTTGAAAAGTTTAATAAAAGAAACATGCTTTTTTTTTTTCCAGTTTATTTTGAGAAGATGACATAAGGATCTCTTAATTCATCTGGGGGTAAACCAATATGTATCTTTATCTTGAAGTGAAACTACTTTGAAAGATGACTTGTAATACACAGGTAGTTAGGATCATGCATAAGATGGCTAGTAATACATTGGTAGTGGCTATCTTTCTCTTTGAGAAGCCTACAAAGAAGCAAATCTATAATTAATCTTTCATTGTCAAATAAACAAAAAGAAGTGTAGAATAATATGACGAAGCATATGTAAGAATAGAACATTTTTTTTTTTGCATCTTTTCTTTTGTCGATTTTATATTCCATTCAAATATCAAATTATATCTTTTTCAAATATTATTTTATCTTACATTAATTTAAATAATACTATATAACATTTATATTGAATAATTTGTAATTTATTAAATATATGATAAATACAATTATAATTTGACTTAAGATATTTTAAAAAATCAATAATAAATATCTAAATATCATCTTAAATTTAAATTACCCAATATTTATATAATATAATAAAATATAATATTAAACACAACTATATAGACTAAACATGCAATTTTATTATTTATAAATTATACAACAAAATATGAGCTTTTTCAATTTTGACTTTCAATAAATTTAAGAACACTTAGTTTTTTTTTTTTGTTGATAAAAGGTCGAAGCCATATTAATTATATTAGTAGAAGAAAGAATTACAAAACTTTCATTCAAGTGGGAACTGGTAGGAAAGAACGGCGAAGAAACCTTCAGTCTAGCCCGAGACAAAGGTCCTATACATTAATACATAGTTAAAAGGGGCATATCCCAGTTTTCAAACTTTAATGAAGGGATGCCCTTCTTTACAATATTATAGACTTTTTATCATCATAAGATGGGGTTATTTTCAGATTATTTACAAGTGCCCTTGTTATATTTAGGGTCTTTGGGAAGGCATTCGTTCCTTTACAATATAATTTGGCATTCAAGAAATTCTATTATAAAAATATGCCAAGATGTTTATAAGATTGGTGGAGAAACATCATGGTACATTTTGAACTTGTATCATTCTCGTTTATTGATAGATTTGTTGATTATCTTTATAATTCTCTACAACTTCAATTATACTACAACTTTTATGAAAATGTTAGTTTTAAAGCCATAATAGTTTATATTCTAGATATCTTACCTTTTATACCTCTAGTTTTGATTTTTAGATAATAGAGTCTATGGTTTCACCATCTATGAAATGGGAAAAAAGCGTTCTCATTCTTCTAATTAAAATTGAAAATATTTTTTTATCTTATACATAGAAAGTACTTTTATTTTAAATAAGGCTTTTTTTTAAAATAAAAAAATTTAAGTTTGTATTATGCTTAATTAGAAGGAAATACTAAAAAATAGAGGATAATATTTTAAACCAATGGAAGTCAAGGGACTAGTTAGGAAAATAGGGTAGGGTGAAAGAGAGTTTATTCTTATTTTATAAGGGATAGAGGTAAGGAAACAACATGTCAAGAGTGTAAGATTCATATTGTAAGAAGCTAAATTAAATGCCCTTTATACAGTTTGAATATTGAGGGAAAGATATGTTTATCTTGTTCTATGAATACCGATATGTTAATGCATTTCATATCAAAGCCAAATAAGTGTAATTGAATATGTAAGGGAAAGTAGTATTTAAATTTCTCTATTAACGATGCCTTGACAGAGAAATTATAACAAAGCATATTGTTATACATTACCATTCATAGCCTTAATTATGCTAGGATAGTCTATAATCTCTAGTGTTATTGATTCTGTTTGTGAATCAGGTTGTTTTCTTCCGTTAGTGGTTAATGTTATAGGTAAATTGGATAAATATTTAGGATCAAATTAAATAATGATCTGACTCATGAGTTAAAATCTAAATACTTTTTCAATATGCAAATATAAAGTTGTAGTATATATAATTCCTTATCTTAGATTGCTATAATAAAGATTATAGAGAGTCTTCATATATTATGTGTTTAGCAGAGTACAAAATGCACATCAGGGTAATTGACTAACCTTCATTACAAATTAAAAACTAAGGATGTAATAGAGATATTTACAAAGAATAATAGAAATGGAAACCGACAAAGGACGATGCAAAAGATCAAAGACAAACAACAAAGACTAAAGTTGAACTAAGCTATAAACCTGAAAGAAGGAAATGTAATAGAAAAAAAAAGCCTATCCCCTAAAAGAGAATGCGAGATTTATCAAGACAAAAATGGTAATTATTGACACAAAATTCTGCACCCTTGCTCAACGTATGACCCTTAAGCGACCTCATGTAACATGGAAATGACCTCCAAGTGTGGGAATTGCACTCTAAGGTCAAATATCTGGAGAAGACCATCTTCCTTACAATCAAGATTCACCTAACTACTTCTTGAGAGGAAAAGGGAGAAGGAGATGTAGGAAATTAAATTTTCTAAAAGGGAAAGGGGGCGATACACCTAATTGAAATGGTTACAACTCTACTCAAGAATGCACAACACATCAATGAAAAACCCAGATACATAGATCTTGACTCTAATCAACCTTCAAGGAATTCAAATGTGGGTTTGGAACTGATTGCAGTGTTGAAAGGAAAAGGAACTTCACTATAAAACAATTGTTGATCTCAGATTGGTTTTGACAAGTGACTATCAACACACTTAAGTTATTTACTCAGTTTATGCCGAATAAGTAGTACATGTCAAGCACAATATGTATATTATAAAGCATGCCGAGACAACAGTGAGTGCCGAGCAGATAGTGTATGTCGAGTAATAAAGTAGTCGAGTAAATAATGGATGTTGAGTGATATAGATGCTGAGTCACAACACAAATAATAGTATATGCTGAGCATTAGAGACTTTAGATGTTGAGTGACACAATTTTGACATATTTGTTTGTAATGGCATAAACAACTATGTAAACCATTTTTTAGCCGACTTAAAGATGAATTACGTTATTTTTGAGATAAGGATGATCTCAAGTTGGATTTCCTATGAAATTACATGTAGCCAATCAAAAAATAGGAAGGTTTAAGTGGCAAAATGGATGAATAACACCCGTAGATTGATACCTAACCCTAAGTCACCAAAGTCTTTTTAAAGAGGAAAAACCCTAAACTATCTATGATATGAAGGAGCAAAGAGAGTAGTTTGCATGCACAAACAAAGAATTCATGGTGGTTAAGGGGTTATGAAGTGAGATTACATTGCTGAATTAGTTAGAGTAGAACAGAGGAAAGGAAAAGAATACAACAAAGAGACATCTGATCAAGGAGGATTGAGAATACATCAGTTTAGAGGTGATCTATTATTAGGCAATCAAGTGCTAACTATAGGATTAAAGCTGGGACATTCTAATAGGTGATTTTAGTCAAAATCTCTTAACAAAGTAGTCCTAACAGGCTGTATTGAAATCCTTTAACAGGGTGCTTACTTAATTGTGAGCTAAAGTCCTTTAACCAGTCACACTTCTAATAGGGTGTTGAAATCCTTTAACAAGGTAAGACCTAACAGTCTTTGTAAGCCTTTAATAGGGTAAACCTTTCACAAGGTAGATCATGTTTCATGGTCAAAACATTGTAACCTTCATTGGATACACTTTATTACTGTAGTAGTGAAGATTTGTGGGTGTCATCCCCACCCCAGTTTTACCTTCTCATTGAAGGGTTTCTGGGTGATTATATTTGGTGTTAAATGTGTGAATGTTTACTTGCTTACATGCATTAGATGTACATTCTTTACATGGTATTTTAGTTTACTTGTTAAATGTATCAGATGGATGTGTTGTGAAAATTTTATGGGTCCTAATGTAAAGTACTGATTCACCCCCCCCAGAAGTTTACCTTTCCTATTGTAGTTACAAAAATTGGTGTCAAAGCCAAGTTCTTTGAAAGAGAAGCTTTGCACCTTTGAGGAAAGATCTTGAAATGGAAGTTTACAAGTTGGGAAAGATTATTGAGAATTAGGGAATTGAAATACAAATCATTCTACATCAATTGGATGAAGCAAGATAAGAACTAAAGAAATCTTTGAAGAGAAGGAAATAAATTTCTATTGTAGAGAATGATACACAATATGAAGAGATAGACACTACTAAGTTATTTGCTAATGGAAACTCCAATGAATTTGATGCAATAGTTGCATATCTAATGGAAAAGAACAGAGCCCAAGTTGAGGAAATCATAAATCTCAAGTTAGAGCAAGAATCACATGCTATACTACTATGTGAGGTGACTGAATAGAAGAAGAAAGCTATGGAAGAAAAAACCATGATTGAAGAAGGTAAAAGAATCTTGGCCAACAGACTAGAAGAGAAGTCAACAGAGCTAACCAAGATCTCCAACATGCAATTGGATACTTTAAGTAAAATGATGAATGCCAACTATGAATTGAATTTCAAGGACATTGAGATAACTACATTGAAATTGCAGAATGATCTATAAAGGGAAAAGAAATCTACTGAGACCTTCAACAAACCAAATGAAGCCATCAAATACTTTGAGAAATTATTGAGATCTCCTAGATCCAATAATGATACATCTGGACTAGGATACACAAGTACTGAAGAAGGAGAGTCATCCAAAAGTGTTGAAGAAAGGAGCAATAAAGGTAAGAACTCTAAACCTACTTGTCATAATTGTGGTAATAAAGGACATACTGCTAATGTGTGCAGGAGCAAGACTATAAATCAGAATGTCAAATATAAGAACATGGTTCACTGTCATAAGTGCAACAAATAAGGTCATTAGGCACATGAATTTAGAACCAAGATCATGCAAACAAAAAAATTTGAAGAATATTGCTATAGCTATCACAAGTATGGACATAGAGCTTTTGAATGTAGATCCAAACCCATGTGGTCATCAAACAAGCAAGCAAAGGTAAGGAATAATGGAAACTCTTATAACTGGGATTATAATACAAGATATAGTTGTTATTATTGTCAAGAATATGGACATGTTCCTGAGAATTGTATTAGAGGTGGTTAAGTCAAACCACATGTTTTAGCTACCTAAAGACTATTCACATTAGTCGATATTGTCAAACAAGGTCAAAGGCACCATGTTGTGAGTTTGATAAAGGAAAAGGCAAGGCAGATGTTGAACACATCAAAAAAGAGATGAAGAAGACATGGAAGAAAAAAAATGGTTGCAACAAATCAAATGGAGAAAGGATCACTTCACCCAATGGGTCAGGTGATCACACCTCATCAAACTAAGCAATCAAGAGGTATGTGGGATATTTAGAGGTTATATCATACATCAATTCTAAAGGAATTTAGTACTAAAAAGATCATATAAGCATGAACAAAAATGCAAGATGTTGCTAGGAATTCAAAAAAATTCTTTAAGTTTTTCATGACTCTACCGAGTATGAAACACTTCCTATGTGTGCCAAGTAAAAGTACTAAAATATGCTGAGCTAACTAACTGACTAGTTGATGCCGAGCTCGTAGTGGTTGCTGAGCAAATAAAATGTCAATGGATGTTGAGAAAGCCCAAAACTATTTTATGCCGAGCTTACAATTGTGTAAGCACTCAACATTTATTATAGGGTTTCAAAGGGTATTTGATCAATTTTTGACTCATTTTCATCATTTCAAAATCAAGAAAGGGCAAAGAGAGCATAAGGTGATCTAGAAAATCATTCAAAGCAACTGTAGAAGATTTGAATGATGATTCATCACTAGTTCGATGGATTTTATAAGGTATTTATCAAGAGCCGAGCTACATAGTTTATATTTTTGTAAAACCTTAGTTTCACAAAATGGCATCTAATTCAAAGAACTTAGAGGGTAAAGAGGTTTTAAATATTTAGTTGATTAGTAATAAAGTCAAGCAACCCATTTTCAAAGCTATTTCTAACATTTCTTATAAGCAAGATCCCTCCAGTGCGTAACCCATGATACCACCGAATGTTTAAATGGTACAAGATGTTAGAAAATGCTATAACTACAAAATTGGTAGCATGTTGATATGGAGATCAAGGAAGCATACAATTGATTATGTGATAATGGTGTTTTGAAAGAAGAATTCAAAATTTTTGAAAAGAAAGGGTTGACACAAGCCTTAGATTCCCCAAATGTCTTTAAAACATAATGGCTTAGGATAGTCCTTAGTTGAATTCATGATAGTTCATTATGGCTAGATAATTGACCTATCAAAATAACCAACAGAATAATTCATAGGGTTACTTATTCAACCCTAGATTAGCCTAAGACACTGGGAAGTGATTCAAAAGAGGTCATTGAGAAGAATACTGGAGCTATTTGTAATAATAGAGGCATGACTATTGATACAATTAGTAATACATTGATAGAGTTTGCTGTCAGGGTTATTTCGCACAAGTTTTACCAATCTAGTAGATTAAATAGTGTACCCTGTATAGCTGTAGATGTGGGATATAAAATTGTCAAGAAAGATCATACATATGGTCTAGCAAAACTCCAATTACAACAACTAGTTGAGAACCTTCGATCAATTAGAAAGATAGAGATTGTACAATGTAAATTAGTTCTATATTGATATGTATATTCTTTTATTTGAAAAGCACCTTTCCTACTTTTGGAATAGTTGCTTGGAAAACCAACATGTCAGTAGTAATGCAAATTGGTGAATACATTGAGCAATTAGGAAAGAATTTTGAATATGTGATGGCTAGTTATTTTGAGGACTTCAAACAATCAATGAAGAAGAGAATGAGAATACTAGTATCTCTAGTAGAAAAACATTATTATGATATATGTTTTCTAGTAGATGCTGATTATACATATGTCCAAGCTGCTACACCAAGGGTGAGATGGCTGAGACCCTTAGGTTATGAAATAAATGTGGATGAAGCTTCTACAACTATTATAGTCTTACTTGCAGAAGAGGTAGATAAAAATGCCAAGGCATTTGGAAACTATGAGTTGGCTAAGTCCAAAAATACCATGAAATTAAAGACAACCTCTATTACAAAGAAGAAAGATAAATTATTGAAGAAGTTGATAGCCAAATTTGGAGAGGGTGCCAAGCAAGAGGAAGAAGAGGATTCTCAAACACAAGCACCACTAGCTTTGACACAAGGTATGGGAGAGGACTAGCATGAAGAGGAAATTGAAGTTGGTGAAGGTGTCAAGGGAGAAGAAGCTGAGGAAGCACCTACTCTCACAAAATAAAATAAAAGGAAGGCCAAGGCACAACCTATGGCAAGGACTAAGAACACTATCAAACCAAGCCAAGCTAAGCCTACTGCACCTACTACAAGAGCTACTACACGTGCAACAACTCAAAAGGATAAAGAAAAGACCAAACTAGTAGAGCAAGGTGGCCAAGTGTAGAAAAGGCCAAGAAGAAAATATGTGGCACAAGTAGATTCTGATGAGGAGAAAATAGAATCAGACGACAACAACCAATTCAAAGTGGTGAATCATAATCCTTTATCAGATCTTGAAAATCTTTGTGAAAATGTTAAGAATAGTGTAGATCTATTAGGATTTTCTCATGTAGGTTTCAACAATCTTGGTAAAGTGGAGAAAAATCAAGTAAAGGAGGCTATCTATGCCATCATGGAAAAATTCAGGACTACCCCACTAGAGATTGCTAATTCAATGCCTAAGAGTTTGTATGATAGAGTTGAGTAGAAATGACACTATTGTCTGAACTTGGAAAGACAAATTAGAGAGAAGTCTCTGGCACAAGTGATGCCTAAAATAAGTAAGAGTCAAATTGCTAAGGCTATGAAAAAATATGCAATTAGGTTTGTACCTAAATATAGAGCCTTAGGATTTTGCAAAATAACATTGAGGATGTAGTTAAGAAGTCCACACGGATGTGGAAACTCACTTATGGTTTAACTACGGTAAAAGAAGGTGAGGAAGAGCCCATAGAGGTAAAGGATGATGATGAAGAAGATGATCATGATGATACTATTGAGGGAGGAAAAAAAATGCATACAGATGATAAGGCAACAACTAAACCAGAGCAACATGAAGAATAGAGTGTGCAAGATACACAATTGCTAAGTGTCAGCCCTCAACATGTGACAAGTGAAAACACTAAGACAATCACAGTTAAGGATGTTCATGATCTATCAGCTCAAAACATCAATCCCCTATTAGAGGAAGATATCAAGAAGATACTAGATCAGTCCACACTACAAAAAAAACTATGTGATAATCTTGTATTGGTGAGTGTGGAAGAATTATAGAAAATAGTGCCTGAAACAACAAGGGAGGAGGTGAATACACAAGAACCACCTATAATGCCCCCTCAAGTCACTCATATACAACCTTTGGACAACATACTTGAAGCTACATTAGAAAAGGTTGATACAATTGCAAGGGATATAGTGGAAACACAAACCACTACTGAAGAAAAACAAGGAACAAGTCAAATAAATTTATTTGCACCTACAACACAAGATCAAGGTGCAAGTCAAGTCATTGTGGCAGAATAGGGAAATCTTGAAGAGACAAAGCTGACACCTGGAATGAAGGAGCAAGTAGCCATAAAAGCCCTGGTAACCTTACCAACATCTAGCACTCCTTCCACTCAAACTCTTCAGAAGCCAAGCACAGATGCAACTTCATTGTAGATATTAGTGCTGAGCTCGAGTACATCAAAGGCAGAGGAAGTAATCAAATATGGAGATGTGAGCCTTGATGAAGAAATTGTTCTACCAAAGTATGATTATGATACAATGACCATATAACAAATGGGCATACTCCAACAAGCACTATACAGGAAGAAGCATCAAGAAATGCTTAGAAGGGAACATAGGTAGAAGTAGGCACCATAGGATATTAAAGACATCTTTTTAGATTCATTTAGTCTGCCAACTCCAGATGGGACCAAGCCACTCATTAAACAACTAAAAAACATAGTGGAAAAGGTAAGTGATGTCGACCTAGATATAGATGCAAAATTGTTAGAATGGTTTGAAAAGAAATTTCAGAGCAAAGTGAATGAAAAGATATCAGGTGACATAGCACTAACATAAGTTGCATTGGCAACTAAGTTTGAGGATGTGAAGAAGGTACTTGAGAACATTTTCTGACTATACACTAAATTTTGAAATCCAACACTCTTCACCCAAGAAATGAAGTTTCATTTTGAGCTTGGAAAGTCAGATAAGTTCATTAGTTGCACAACTGCCAATGACACCAGCTCAGAGTGAAAGGCACTATAGGATATTGCTACAAACCAAAAGTCAATTAGCTACATTGACAACAAATGAGGCCAACATAAGGGCCAAATTGATTAGCATTCAGACAAATTTGACCCCCCATATGGAAATTTTGCATAAGGAACTAGGTTATGTTGAAACTCTATTGAAGAAAGACCCCAATCTTTCAATAGTAGATGGCCTAATCCACCTTGCTGTCAAGCTGGCTGTCCAAATAAAGTCTTTGGATGTTGTATGTGAGAATTGGGATGCCACTCTCAAGATAATTCTAGATGTCCATAAATCCTTTTTGGACAAATACATTATAAGTATATAACCCATTGACATAAGTGTCAAAAAGGGGGAGAGATAGAATAAAGGGAGAGAAAGAAGCACAAAGATCAAGATGCCAAAAAGAGAAGTACCAAAGCTCAACATAGATAACTTTCTTGCATGGAAAAGTTTGATGAAGCTACTTTTGGAATAATTTTAGAATAACTGAGAGTTGGGGGGGGGGGGGGGGGGGTGAATCAATTATCCAAGGACCATATGTATAAACAAAACTTTTCATAGCTTAGCGAACCCATAAAACATTTATCTTCATGCATGCATCCATAATATTATGTAATCCCTTAAAACTTGTAGGTTACTGTCAAATCAACTTGCATAAATGTAAACATGAAAATAACAGATTCATCAACACACTTGACACAATGATTTACGTGGAAACCCAATTTGGGAAAAACCACCAGTAACATGCTACTCTTTTTCAATCTTCTAAAGTGATACCTTGTGAAATGCCAACCTTATTAAAGGTTACAATACACACTGTTAAATGTGAGCCTGTTAAAGGATTTCAATCATCCTATTAGGAGTGAGCCTTGTTAGAGGACTTTAGACCATTCACTTGGAATGTCACCTGGTTAAAGGATTTATAAATGACTGTTAGGTCAACCTTAATCCAAAGCATTTACCCAAGATTGATACAATAGTTAGGGAGTAACAATAAGAGTTGATCTAATAACAACTTACAATTTCATTTGCAGAATGGAGATCACTATTTTAGTCCTCAATTCTACTTGGCCTTCTTACTTTTCAATTTTGAAAGCTTGTTCACCTTTCAAGCATTCATATCCTTAAGCCTTCTTTCTTAGCATGCCAATGCAGTCTCTTCTCTTAGGTCACTTGATGAAGCAAAACCCTTTCTTGTACTTAACCTGTTTTGCTTCTAACCAGTCATTCCTATAAATGGGAAATTAATATCTTTTCCCACTCATTCTCCATCATCCAAATTAGGGTTAGGATGGATTAGGTAGGATATAATAAATCTATCCCACATTCCATATCTCTTTTAGAAACTTCTGCTTGAATCCTCTTTGAATTTGCCTAAAAATGGTTTACCTTGAATTCTATGTCACCAGCTCATCAATCTTATCTTCCACCTGGTTCACAAATTCCAAGCAAACAAACTTGTCAGCTTAGATCCATTGAATTCATGATCTTTTAAATAATGCAGCAGCTCAACATTACTTGGTTTCTAATGCTTGGCACACATTGCATTGCTTAGCATCCTTTGTGAATTTACTCAACACAAACTAAAGTTTACTAGTGCTCGACATCAACTAAATTTTACTTGACATTCATTGTTTTGCTTGGCATACACTAGAATGAACTTTTACTCAGCTTCAACTGATTTTCTGCTTGGCTTGCACTGACTTTGCTTGACACCTACTCTCCACTCGATCAAGTTTGGCAGACAACCTTTGTGTAACTTTTTCTTCTAAACTTTCTTAGTGCAACCAACCTTTGTAACCTTAAGTAGGTTATCAATACATCATGTTATCACTGTCATAACTGATTCTTGTACTTCATTACATAATCATAATTCAACCTTTCCTCTAGGTGTTATTGTTACATTTTTTGATCAAATCCTTTTCATTAATCAACTAAGTGATAATACTTAAATCATATAAGTAGTTTTCTTACCAACAAATAGCAGGTTTGACATTAGTGACAAAAAAATGATTGAAACATGCAATCTTCTTCAACAATCTCCTTCTTGTAATCTAATCACAACAATCTCCCTCAACAATGATCTTTTTCAATCAAATTTCAACAATCTCCCTCTTTGGCATTGATGGAAAAAAAAAACTGATCAACCAAATGGTCAAACACTTTGTTCAACCAAATTAACTAGGTTAAAGCAGTAAGACAATACCAAAAAAGAAAAATAATTCCTTGTATTCAAATTTCTCCCTCTATCAATCTCTCCCTCTATCAACAACTTTCATCTTCTGAATAGGTTACAAAACTCTTTCTTATAACTCCCTCTAAATATTTCTTCTTATATCTCCCTCTGACTAGGTAGATTAGGATTTTTCCCTCTTTGTTAACTCTTCTCCCTTTTTGTATAGCTCCTAATCAACAACTTTATCTCTTGATTAGTAATCTCTCCCTTATTCTAATTAGTAAATCTTTCTTGCTAAGTATATTGGCTTGATCATTCTCTTGATCAATAATCTCTCCAATTATTATTCCTTTGATCAGCGATTATCTCCCTATTATTAGTCTCTCCCTCTTTCTTGGCAATTATCTCTTGATATATTTCTCTTGATTAATAATCTCTCCCTCTTTGACAACAATGCCAAAGATTTGTCATCTTGACATGTAGATATAATCTTTTTAGTTTCTTCAGTTTCTCCCTTTGTCACCTTGTTTGTGACTGATTTAAAGTTTCAACTTTTTCATTACTTTAGGTAGCTCCTAAAGTAAGATCCTTTCCATCAATTTGTAACATATGAAAATCATCTTTTTTGATGCAGAGCACTACTCTCTATTACTTAGATAGCTTTTGATAGGGGTACCCCCCCCCCCCTAGTTTACCTCTTAGATTTTCATGAGCATCCTTAGGTAATGCTTTTGTGAAGATGTCAACAATTTTCTCTTTTGTGTTAATATATTCCATCTTCACCCCTTTATCTTGAACTAATTCTCTAAAGTAATGATACTTGATTGCAATGTGCTTAGTCTTTGTGTGCATCACATGATTCTTTGATATATTGATAGCACTTGTATTATCACAATAAAGTATCACTGGTTCTGTGATCCTTTTCTTCATACCTTTGAGTAGCTATTTGACCCATACAATGTTTGTACAATTTACAGCAGCAACAACATATTTAGCTTTAGCAATAGATTGTGAGGTGCAATTTTGTTTCTTGCTAGTCCATGTAACTAGTCTTTTGCCTAAGAAAAATGCTCTTCCACTGGTGCATATTTTGTCATCAATGTTTCCAACCCAATCAACATCAGTGTAGGATCTTAATTCAAATTTCTCATTTTTCTTATAGTATAGACCATACTCCTCTATTCCTTTTAGATATCTCATTATTCTCTTCACAACCATAAAATGATTATCCCTAGGATTTGCAAAGAATCTTGTAACTATCCCTACAAATAATGCAATGTTAGGTTTTCTATGTACCACACATTGTAATTTTCCAATTATAGACCTATACAATGTTTGATTCACTTCAGCTGAATCATCATTCTTTGACAACTTGAGTCTTATCACCATAGGTGTACTAACTAGTTTTGAATCCTCCAATCAATTTTTTTAAAGTATTTCTTTGACATATTTTGACTAAGTGATGTATATACCATATTTCATCTTATATAATTGCAAACCTACAAAGAATTTGATCTCCCTAAACATAGACTTTCAAATTCTTGCTTCATTTCATTTGTAAAAGCTTTACATAAGGCATCTTGACCTCTAAATATGATATCATCAACAAAAATTTTAGATAACAAAATACCTTTGCCTTTCTCTGTCTTTATGTATAGATTACTGTTATCATTAGTCCTTTCAAATCCAATCTTCATAAGATACTTATGAAGTTTCTCATACCATGATCTTGGTGATTGTTTCAAACCATATAGAGCTTTGTGTAATTTGCATACCATGTTCTTATTATTAATATCAACAAAACCTTCTGGCTATTCTATGTAAAATTCTTCCTCTAATATGCCATTCAAAAATGTGGATTTAACATTCATTTGATAAACTTTGAAATGTTTGTATGTAGAATAAACAAGTAAAGTTCTTACTCCTTCCGATCTAGCAATAGGGGCAAATGTCTCTCCATAGTCAATTCCTTCTTCTTGTGCATATCCTTTGCAGATTAATCTTGCCTTGTTCCTTGTTACCTCACCATTTTCATCTAGTTTGTTTCTGAACACCCACTTGGTGCCAATCACATTTTTGTCTTTTGGTCTGGGAACTAGAGTCCATGTCTTATTTTTCTCAATTTGTTCTATCTCTTCTTCCATGGGCTTACTCCAATCTTCATCTTCTAATGCATCTTTCACTATTTTGGGTTCCTTCATGCTCATCAAACACGTATTGCTTCTCAGTCTATTTCTTATCATTGGTCTAGCATCTTTATCTCCAATGATTTGTGCAACAGGATGATGTCTTTTGACATATTTAGACAATCTTGGTTCAACTCTTGTTACTTCATTTGATCTTTCAGTTTTAGAATCATTTTGTACATCTCTATCAGGTAACTCAACATCTCTACTAATCTTAGAATCAGAAAGAGCTTCTTCTTTATTTTGTAACTCGACATCTTAATTTAGCTCGATTCCTGAATGCAACTCAACATTAATAGTATGTGACTCGACAACCACTGAAACTTGCTCTTGGTTTGTAGCTCAATTTGTAGCATCTTCTTCAGTAGGCATACCTTCATAAGAGTATACAAATGATTTGTATTCTTTTGGTTCTTTCATAGGTTCAACCTCATACACTTTTGTATATTCATCAAAATTCACATTTGCACTTTCCACAACTTTGTTGGTGTTAGTATTTAAACACTTTTGAGCTTTACTTCTTGAGGAATATCCTAGGAATATATGTTCTTCACTTTTTGCATCAAGTTTACCATTACTAAAATCTTTAAGAATGTAACATTTGCTTCCAAATACCTTAAAGTATTTTATATTGGGTGAATATCAATACCACAGTTTAAAAGGTGTTGAATGAGTACCTTTCTTGACTTGTATACTATTCAAGGTATAGACAACTATACTTACAACTTCTCTCCGGTATTTTAAAGCAACATTCTTCTCCATCATGAGTGTTCTAGCATTGTTCATTATAGATCTATTCCTTCTTTCACCAATTCCATTTTGTTGAGGGGTTCTAGGGGTAGATGTCTATCTTTTGATTCCTCTATCATTACATAATATCTCAAATTCATTTGATGTGAATTCTCCTCCTTTTTCAGATCTCAAGGACTTCAAATTTTTACTTGTTTCCTTCTTAACTCTTGTCAGGTACCACTTAAACATTTGGAAGGCATTATATTTCTTTTTTTTTAGAAATATATCTATCATCATTCTGGAATAATCATCATTAAACAACATAATATACTTATCTCCTTTGTAGCTTTACACTTTAATTGGTCCACACAAGTCAGTATGAACAATCTCTAATATTCCTTTAGATGTATAAGTTTTACTCTTAAAACTTGACTTTTTCATCTTGCCCAATTGACATTGTTTGCACATTACATTATTAGGCTTCTTCAACTTAGGCAATCCTCTAACCTTTCTCATGTTACTGATACTAACCAAGTTATCAAAATTGACATGACATAAGCTTTTGTGCCACAACCATACATCATCAAATTTTACAATTAGACAAATAACATCATCTATATCAAGATATAATAGATTACTTCTAGTCTGATTACCATTTCCAATCAGTCTTACATTTGTGTCAAATATCTTAGCAACCTTGTTTTCAAATTCAACCTTACATCCCAAATTATTCAATTGTGATACACTCAAGAGATTATAGTCAAGTCCTTCAACATAGTAATCACTATCACATAAAATCTTGTCTGTAAGCTTGATATAACCTTTTCCTTTTATCAAACATGGTGCATCATTACCAAATCTTACACTATTGGCACCATAACAATTCAAGGAAATGAACTTAATTTTGTCTCCAGTCATGTGATGTGAACACCCACTATCAATTATCCACCTGTCATTCTCGTTTACACATGTCACAAGTGCAGTTGCCTCATCTTCATTAGATTTGTCCTTCATTGCAACATATACCACTTCATCATCATGTTCATCAAATGTTTCCTCTTTAGCAATTTAGCATGACTTTTTGTCTTTGTCTTTGTAGTCCTTTCCATCTTCATCTCTTCTATTCTTGTAGTTGTCACCACCTCTATAGTTTTTCTTTTCTAGACATCTAGCAACAATATGACCAACCTCATTGTAATTGAAACAAATGATAGGTAATTTACCTTTGAACTTACCTTTACCTTTGTGGAATCTTCTTGCTAGTAGTGCTTCAAACTGTTCTACATCCTCCTCATCTGTATCACTGTCACTGGATACATATTTTATCTTTTTCTTCTTCTTCTTCTCATTAGGTTCCTTTAATGACACTTTAGCTTTAAAAGTAGATTCAATACTCTCAATTTTGTAATTATCAAAGTTAGACAGCTCAAAAGCAATGAGTCTACCTACTAGTCCTTCAAGTGAAATATCATTCCCTGGTATGCATCTTAGTTCCTGAATTGTAGAGACTCTAATAACATATACAGGCAGTAGTGTTCTTAAAACTTTTCTTAACACAATATCATTATCTAATTTTCCATTAGCTCCTTTTATTGCATTAACTACTTCTTTTATCCTTGCAACATATTAAGCAATATTTTCACCTTCTTCCATTCTCATATCATCAAACTTACCTCTGAGACTTTTATCTTTGGCTCTAAGAACATTGACGTTTCCTCTATAGATGGCAGCTAGGGCATCCCGCATTTTATTTGCACTATCAAGACCTTTGATATCATCAAATTCAACATAACTTAGGGTAGAGGCAATCTCCAACATTTCCTACTTATGTTCTTTCTTCTTTCTCATATCCTCAACAATTGGAGCTCCAATAGGGTCAACATGCTCAATGGTAATGGTAGATTGTGCATGATCTCCAAGTCCTCCAAGGTGTAGCTTCATCAAACTTTGCCATGCAGGAAAGTTATGTCTATTGAGCTTTGGTACATCTCTTTTTGACATCTTGATCTTTGTGCTTCTAGTACCTTCAAACTAGTTCTCTTTAAGCAGATGGATCTAATAACAATCATTGGAATACTTTTAGAATAACTAAAACCAGAGGGGGTGGGGGTTGGGTGGGGTGAATCAGTTATCCAAGGTCCAAATGTATAAACAAAACTTTTCACAGCTTAGTGAACCCATAAAACATTTATCTTCATGCATGCATCCATAATATTATACAATCCCTTAAAACTTTTGGGTTACTATCAAATCAACTTGCAGAAATGTAAACATGAAACATAATAGATTCATCAACAAACTTGACACAATGATTTACATGGAAACCAAATTTGGGAAAAACCACCAGTAACATGCTACTCTTTTTCACTCTTCTGAAGTGATGCCATGTGAAAGGCCAACCCTGTTAAAGTTTATAATACACATTGTTAAATGTGACCCTATTAAAGGATTTCAATTGATGACAACTAGGGATAAATAGGATTAAGGGAGAGAATAAGGCGAATAAGCCAAAGGGGGAGAGAAAAATGAGAAAATTTTGGGTGAGATACAAGGAGAATATAGATAAAAGAAATAAAGAGGGAGAGTAAGAAAAAGGGACAGAGAAAAAACAAATTAAGCTAAGGGGAAGCAATCACAAAACAACACGAAGTCAAAGAGTATCAGTTGAGGCATATTTACTTAGTAGGAGTACACAATTTTTGGATACAAAATAAATCTATAAACTCAGGGGGAGTTATCAGATTTTGAGGTATCTAAGTTGTTACAAAATTTTAAAATATTGAAGTTTTGTATATAAGCCGAGTTAGAGATATGTTGTGCTCATAAGGAGAAGTATATTAATGTATACTCAAGTGTTTTTGATACTCATGTCAAAGGGGGAAATTGTTGATCTTAGATTAGTTTTGACAAGTGAGTGTCAATAGACTTAAGTTATTTACTTAGTTTATGTCAAACAAATAGTACATGCTGAGCACAACATGTATATTAT
The DNA here is from genome assembly GCA_028749045.1 of Cupressus sempervirens. Lineage (NCBI taxonomy): Eukaryota > Viridiplantae > Streptophyta > Pinopsida > Cupressales > Cupressaceae > Cupressus > Cupressus sempervirens. The sequence continues at coordinate 331,443,815 of CM053787.1, forward strand.
TGAGCATGTTGAGTCAACAGTGAGTGCTAAGCCACTCATGTGCCAAGAAGATAGTGTATGTAGAGTAACATAGGAGCCAAGTAAATAGTGGATGTTGAGTGATATAGATGTCGAGGCATAACATAAAGAATAATATATGCCGAGCATCAGAGACTTCGAATGCCGAGTGACACAATTTTGACATATTTGTTTGTAATGGCACAAACAACTATGTAAACCATTTTTGAGCCAACTTAAAGATGAATTACATTATTTTGGAGATAAGGATGAATCTCAAGTTGGATTCCCTATTCAATTACATGCAACCAATAAGAAAATAGGAAGGTTTAAGTGGAAAAATGGATAAATCACACCCGTAGATTCATACCTAACCCTAAGTCACCAAAGTATTTTTAAGGAGGATGAACCCTAAACTATCTATGATATGAAGGAGCGAAGAGAGTAGTTTTCTTGTGTAAACAAAGCATTCATAGTGGCTAAGGGGTTATGAGGTGAGATTGCATTGCTAAATTAGTTAGATCAGATATAGGAAAGGAAAATAATATAATAAAGAGACATCTAATCAAGGAGGATCAAGAATACATCAATTTAGAGGTGATCTTTTATCAGAAAATCAAGTGCTGACCACAGGATCAAAGTTGAGACATTCTAACAAGTGATTTTAGTCAAAATCTCTTAACAGAGTAGTCCTAACAGGCTATATTGAAATCCTTTAACAGGGTGCTTACTTAATTGTGAGCTAAAGTCCTTTAACTAGGCACACTTCTCACAGGGTTTTGAAATCCTTTAACAGGGTAAGACCTAATAGTTTCTATAAGCCTTTAATAGGGAAGACCTTTGATAGGGTAGATCATGTTTCATGGTCAAAACATTGTAACCTTAATTGGATACACTTTATTATTGTAGTTGTGAAGATTTGTGGGTGTCATTCCCACCCTAGTTTTACGTTCTCATTGGAGGGTTTCTGGATGATCACATCTGGTGTTAAATGTTTGAATGTTTACTTGCTTACATGCATTAGATATACAATCTTTACATGGTATTTTAGTTTACTTGTTAAATGTATGAGATGGATGTGTGGTGAAATTTTTATAGGTCCTAGTGTAAACTATTGATTCACCCCCCTCTCTCAAAAGTTTACCTTTCCTATTGTAATTCCAATAACAACTACTAGTAGACCTAACACAACATATGAACCAAGAAAAAAAGAGAATAAAACATTCACCACAAGGAAAGATACAAGCATGATTAATGAATGAAAAGAAGAGATAAATAAGATCTATTTCATTGATGGAAAGAAAGGAATACAATTGTAGAGCACAAGGCTATTGCTAATAGACATGACAGAACAGGGAGGAACCCTCAAAACATATTTACAAATGTTTTTTATAGAGTTCAGGCATAAGTCTAATGTTACATTAAGTTCAAACTCCAACTAGGTGGAGTTGAGTTGTAAAAGAGAGCAATAAATGTTGAGCAGAGGAAATCATGATCAGATGCACATCTCCATACAAAAGATCTAATCTTTGCATGCAAATTGAGCTCTGAAGAGACAAAAGTGGCAACCATTATTGCTATGATTGGTAGATGGATAACCAAGTGGCAGGAGGAATGTCCTTTGCATTTACCATGTGTGGATAACACCAAAAGGTGGTTGGGGTCGATCAAAGAATCAATTTTCCATTAACGAGCCACTTTTGTTTGTATTTTCAACACACCAAGTCAGATATATCATCTAGTCAACTGAATTTGATTGTTAAACTCACCACATGGCCCAATGAGCTTGATGTATCTCACCACCTCATCCAAAATTCTATCCATTTTTTGACCTGCACCTTCATTCATTCACAACTTCACAACCTATTTTTTCTATTAACTGCTTGAACCTACAAAGCTATGACCTCATCATATTTTATGCCTATCATTGCTTTGCAGCATGAAATTACTCAAGATCATAGACTATTGTGACCCTACAAATGTTACAATTTTAGCCTTCTCACATCCTTGATGAAGTAACTGGGATTGTTTCTGCAAATGTACTCTCATTACCATTGTAATTGATAATTTCTAAATGTAGATTTGGATCTCATATATGTATAATATGAGAGAAGGAGACATGTCTCTTCAAGAGACATGAAGAGACATGTCTCTACAGTTAATCATCATGTTATAAATAACTATATGTATAACTCATCCTTAACACATATATATAATATTAATATATTAACCATATATGTAATATAATATAATATTATTATATTATTATATAATAATATAATGCATAATATATACATATTATATTACATATATCATATATATATTATATATAATATACATAATGCATAATATATAATATATATTATATTACATATATAATATATATTATATATAAGAATCACTAGTAATAATTTATCTGAAAAACATAAACACAAATTAGTATATCAAATAACCAATGTTTTACTTCTACTGACGCTAAAACATTAACACTCCCTCTTTAGCAAGGGAGAAGTACAACATCATTAGATTAGACTCAGAATCATTATGTAATCAAGACAATGTATATTAAAATCTCTTAGCAACATAAAGTATTTCATATGATCTCTACTTGCACTTAAGCAATGTCTAGAGTTGTCCATAGTGATTAAAATTTTCATGATCTCTACTTTCACTTAAGCAATGTCTAGAGATGTCCATGACACATTCATGATCTCTACTTGCACTTAAGCAATGTCTAGAGATGTTCATGATACACATATGATCTCTACTTCCACTTAAGCAATGTCTAGAGATGCCCATAACACATTCATGATCTCTACTTGCACTTAAGCAATGTCTAGAGATGTTCATGATACACATATGATCTCTACTTACACTTAAGCAATGTCTAGAGATGTTCATGATACACATATGATATCTACTTGCACTTAAGCAATGTCTAGAGATGCCCATAACACATTCATGATCTCTACTTTCACTTAAGCAATGTCTAGAGATATTCATGATACACATATGATCTCTACTTGCACTTAAGCAATGTATAGAGATTACCATAACATGCCTATCATTTGTAAGATGGTCACCTTACAAAGATTACCTTCTATTTGTTTGTTATCATGGTGTTTGGCAGATTTCGGCCCAAAGAACCATGATAATAGGCCTATCGTATGTAAGATCATCACCTTACAATGATTACCTTCTGTTTATATATGCCAATGAAAGATCGTCACCTTTCATTATATATTTGAAACAACATTTATATAACTAGATATAGATTGAAATTAAATAGTCACCATATCAAGCTTTACCTTTGAAATATTTCAATTTAACATTTCCCTTTAAAACTTCTCCTCATAGAGAAGATATCATCCATAAGGGATTGCATCTCAAAGTTTCTCCCTCTAAATATTGATCCTGAGATGTTAGGTCCTCTTGTTACTTCCTAAGAAACTCTCTTTTCCCAAGGATGCTTTGTCAAACTCATCACTCCTTCATGATATACGTAGGAGTAGTCCCATCAACATCATGTAGTCACCCACATGGACTTCTAGACTCCCTCTGAGTATCAATTGCCTTCAGAAAAGTGTCATACTCCCTCTTAATGTAGAAGAATCTCATAATCTCAATCATCAAAGATACTTGCATCAAGATCCATCTTGATCATTATGGTCTTTGGAACTACTATCATTAAATTTAGTCTGTACAATATTTGGTAGCATATTGAAGTAACAACCTTCTTTTCCTATAAGAATATCCTCAAACATAAAGGAAAAGATCAAAGAAAATAACCCTTAATAAATGAATAGATAAATGTAAAATATACAAGTACTTATCTACCCTAAGAGGGTCATGGAATATCTTCTTTTCTAAGGATGGTTCAAGTGGGAATGGAACATTGACTATTATTCCCCCCCCAATGTAAATTTCCACTCATTCTTATATTGCTTTGTATCAAATATGATAACTTCTTTCTAAGTTCGAACTTGCTCTTTTTATCTAATGAAAATCCAAACATTCATTTAGAAGCAAACACAAAACTCATCCATAATACGCCAATATCTTGATTGAGTATGACTGTGCTAGTTAAATGACTCTATAATTCATACGTCAAGTATCATTTATCGTAGATGGTTCAAATTAAGTCACCACTTTCATATGATGTACACAACGGTAGGCCCATTAAGATAATAGAGTTGCATGAATACTAGTCCTCTCGACTGTTACAATTTATTAAAGTCCTCTTGACTGTTACAATTTATCGATCATTGAAGATTCTATCCCAACATGGTTTAATCCCTCTGAATCAATATGATCAAGATAATAGATGTTAACTGAATAGCCTTTACAGTCTTCTCCCTCTCTTTTTAAGGTCACTTCTAATAAATTGTCAAGCTTCCTCTAAATCTTAATCTCCCTCTTCCTACAATAACATTTTTGAAGGAAAAGGTAAAGGCAAATAACTCATATAGTACATATTGATATACAAATAAGAGACAGACTAATATGATTCTCAAAATAATATATTTCCAATAAAACATATTTAATATTTACCTTACTTTGGAGCCCACCTCTCATATAAGAAATTATACTATCATCTTAAATATATTAGTTTACTCTTTATAGTATAAAGCCTTTAAATTTCACTCTTTTATAAAAATATGTCAAATCATTATTCATATTAATAAATGAAAACAACTTAAAATAATCTTTCTCATACCTTATATAATCGGTGGGTGCCTTATTCCATCCTTAATGTATTGTATTCAAAATATTATATGTTATTTGGTTCATTCCAAGGTTACACCTTAGTGCAAGGCCCACCTTATTTTTGACATAGGATAACCCATTAATTAGCTCCAATAAGTAGAAACCATACCCCACTATTCATAGTGCTTTACGAGCCCTTCTCACGCTACAGGTGTCATGCATGTCACCTCAAATGGGGCTACATAGGGTTCATTGGTTTCCACTAGAATCTTCCATTTTCAAATTTCTGCCCTTTCACTTAACATTTTCATATGTGTTGTTTCACATCATTCCAATTTTTCCATCATCCTCTCTATATGATATAATATCATTCTTTTGTAATCATATGATACAGTGAATTTTCTCCAACTTTCTTTGTTCACGTTCATTGCTTGAAGTTTCTCACTGCTTAATAATAATTTGTACTTTGCTAAAGCTATATTGATATTGTCCTCGCATATACCCAATAGAAAAAAAATGTAATAAACAAAACATCATGCACATATATAATCCTTGTGGATAATATATATCTTCAGCTATCATATTTTGTATAGACATACAATTCATCTACTCTTTTAATCCTTCCTAATTTTACTGTTCTCTATTTGACACTTTTCGCTTGTCTATGGCGACAAGTTCTATACTTGGAATACGTATTTCCCTTCAATGTTTCCTACCATATATATTTGTTTCATGCTCCATTGGTGGCGACTGAGAGGTGACGATGTAAAGGACAACCTTCATCTTACACATGTCCTCCATTAAGGGGTTGGGGGTATTATACATGTTTTCTTCTACATATGTATTATGATTTAATATCTCTCTTCTTCCACTTTGTATATCTTGTAGTGATTGTTCTTCAGTTTGGAATTTTGTTCCTCTCAGGCACACTCTTCTCCATGTTCATTAAAATTTTAGAGAATTTCAAAAAGGTTTGTTTGATGCCCTCACATTGGTCCATCCAGATGTTTATTCCTTTGCTTGCCCCAAATACACTTCATTAGTTGAATTCTTGAAGAGAAGCTTCAACACATCCATCACCGCGGTGGCCTAATTCAAGTTTGACATAGTTGAAAACATAAATGTCTCTGTGTCTTTCATCATTTTGGTGTAGTCAAGGGAATGTAGCTTAGGATTTTTTTGTGTTCTTAGAGTGGGAAAATTGGATATGTATGCTCCGTATGCATATTGTCCAAAGTTGACAGAAGCATGGTGAATGGAAAATCGTATCGCTAGATTATTACAATTTATATGTTGACTATAATCCTCCACTCCATATCTATCTTATTTCATATCTCTTTCTTCACTAAGTTCGTATTAATCAGATCATCATTCGAAGCCTTATTAACATCATAATTGTTGTCATAGTTCCAATTATAATTGTGGAGACACGATTTGCTTTATCCCAAAATGATAGCTTTGAAATAAAAGAAACAAATCCATCAAGGCCCCATCATGATAGGAGCTCTTAGTGTTTGATTCTCTATTTAGAAAGCTTATTGGTTCAATTTATGCAGTGATGAAGGTTTTCTATCTCCCTTCAATGTTGTGACCTTCATAGGAGAAATGCACTAAGATGTGGTAGCACCGATAAAGCATGTGCACTATTTGATGGAAAATCTCTTGAAAGTTGTGATCTTGTATGTATTGCAGTTGACAAGATAATTAATAAGTTATGTTCCTTCTTATGATTGCTTGTGGCACTCGACACTATTGCCGTAAATTTCAGTGTTGAACAACTTGTGTCTTTTTTTTTTTTTCATACTATGGGTGTCATGTGGGATAGCTATCTCCAATTTATGATTTCAAATCTTTGTGCAAATATAGCTATTCATAATCACACTAGAATTTGAAGTTGATCAGGCTTGTTGTAGGTTTCTTACAAAGCTTGTTTGTTGAACTACGTAGTGTGAAATAGAGAAGTACAGACATCAAATCTATGTGTGCACTATGGTGTCATATTCATTGCAAGCTTTATGTGAGGTGCAAATCAAATGTCTTGATCTCTTAATTGTAATACTAAATCAAAATGGTATCACCTTGGCATGGCTAATTTCAAAGCAATTAAAGTATTAATGAGATTCTTAAGAAAAACAAAAAATGTCAATATCTGCCAACAATGTTAGTGGGTCTAGTCCCATTTTTTTCTTCTTTCTTTACTATCTTACATTTGCAGGCTGGCTTTGATACCATGATGAAGTAACTGGGATTGTTTCTGCAAATGTACTCTCATTACCATTGTAATTGATGATTTCCAAATGCAGATTTGGATCTCATATATGTATAATATGAGAGAAGGAGACATGTCACTTCAAGAGACATGAAGAGACATGTCTCTATAGTTAATCATCATGTTATAAATAACTATATGTATAACTCATCTTTAACACATATATATAATATTAATATATTAACCATATATGTAATATAATATAATATTATTATATTATTATATAATAATATAATGCATAATATATACATATTATATTACATATATCATATTTATATTATATATAAGATATATAATGCATAATATATAATATATATTATATTACATATATAATATATATTATATATAAGAATCACCAGTAATAATTTATCTAGAAAACATAAACACAAATTAGTATATCAAATAACCAATGGTTTACTTCTACTAACGCTAACACATTAACAATCCTCACCATGGTATAGACTTAACAATCCTTTAACCACGCGATGATGTGAAGTTATTGTTTTGCTCGTCTCCCCATAAGAATTGAAAACCTTAACTGCAGACCAAACCTTATGAAGTTGCACTAGCATTGTAAAACTAAGTGTTTCCTTTTGATCACAACTTTGCCACTTCAATCTTCCATTGACCATGTTGACCCGTGATGTTGTGAAGGCAACCTAAACTCTTGATTGCTCTTCCACAACCTTAACTCTTAACCCATCTTTTAAGCCCATGAACATGTGACAAAACAATTTGCATCATTGCCACCCTAACTCTAGGTAAGCCCTAACCATGCATGATGATGCAAAAACTAGATTTGACTGAGGATGTTGACTGTCTTACCATCACAACTTAGATCACTAAAGCTTTCGATAGAGTGGTGTTGATTCGATTGATCTGCTTCCATTTGACAAGGCACTCCTTTGAAACAAATTGTCTCTTTTGCCTTTGTGATGATGTGATGATGAGGCTCATATGCACCTAGCCCACCATGACACTTGTCATCTCATTGCCATCCCACAATTTAGAACTGGGGTTTAACATCTAACCCTACAACGGTGTGTTGAAGTATTTCACAGCCTCACAACCTTGACCATGGACTAAGCTTGACTACGTGTGCAAATGCAAAAGATTTTAAATCTAACTACTGTTGTTGGTTGCAACCTCGCAACTTACATTTGAATGTTAGCTCAAATGGCTGCAAAGCAGTGCTAATTGTGAACTTAGCTGTGTTGTGCCTTTGCAACCCAACTGATGGTTAAGTGTTAAATGACTGCAATAGGGAAATGCAAGGGGGATCACATCATGGTGACTTGAAATCTTTATAAGGATATAACATGCAATACAAAAGGTTTGAAGATTTAGTGATATAAAAGGTATGACTAAGGTTTTTACGTATCCCTTTCAATTTTACATGACAATAAATGAATAATTCAAGAATGTGGTCATGGATATCACCTTAGGTTTCATGTGATTGGTCAACGTTGGAATTTTAGAAGGGGGGTGTGTTAAAATGGTTAAAATTTTTGGTGACTTAGATAGGATGCTTGCTTGCTAAGCATGGACTAGTGGCCTTAAGTAATCCATTGGGGTATAAAGTCACAAATAATGAAATTTGCTTTGCAAATAGCTAGAAAAATGCAACCTCTGCAACTTACAAAAATTTCAAAACTCTGCTATTTTATGGGGGAAACAAATTGTGCTTGTGCACTTCTTGAAAAATTGGAAAACATCTAACCTACTATATACATGAATTTACGGAGATGAAAGTCCCATTGACTGGTTTGTTAACATAGTTGCCCTTCCTCATCTTCTTTCATGCGTATAGGTAGTTGAAAATAGTAGCAAGCATGACAAGCACACTACTGCATGGAATGCCTCCCTCCTAATGCTAAAAACAATGAAGCTCTCTAGCATTAGGACATTGTTAATCTGAGCAAAAGATGCTTTCTCTTCCTTGTAGAATTCTCCCTCATACTCTGGAATGAGCATGACTGGGGGAAACTTGCATTGCTATAGAGTTAGATGCCTCATAGGAAATACTCTTGATGGTGTAGGGTTGAAAGAATCACCCTTGATCACTTGGTTGTGCTCTACAACCTTTGAATCCTCTTGGCTAACAAGGGCTAGCTCTAATGGTATGGCTAGGGGTGTATGTTCTTCTTCATATTGCAGTTGCAACACATATTTCTCCTCGATCCCAATTGAATCCTTACAAACAAGAGGTTGCACCTCCTACACTCATGTAGGTTCTTGTGATGTGGAAGAAAGAACTGGATGTGCCTCCTTTGATGTCTCTGTTGTAGCAGACAATATGCTCATCAACTTCTGTTGTAGTTTTCTATCACATTGTTCCTTTTATGCAACCAACTCCCTTATAAGAATTGTCTCATGTTCCTATTGTTGGGCCTTTAGTCTCCTTGCAAGCTCTACCTCAAACTACACCTGCTATGCTTCTAGCTACTACAACAAGGTTTTTCCCTCTGGAGTATGTGTTGGCTCATAAATAACAACTAGTACCTCTTGTACTTGGAGTAAGAAAGGAAAGGCCTCTTCCTCTATCATATCATAAGAAGCCTCCTACTACAACACTGGATCTAGCTTTTCTTCCTTTTTCAGCAGGTCCTCAGGCTCCATCTTAGGCTCAAAAGCCAAACTTTGTTCCTCAAGAATAGGAACAACCTAATTGTTATTTGTCTCTCTCTCCTCCACCCTTGGTAGAAACTCAACATCAATCTGAGGAGCTGAAGGATTTTGATCATTGTAGCAAGGAATAGGAATCTGGGGAGGCTCACTCTTTCTGAACCTAGAAAACTTGTGTTTGGGTGGCTCTTCTTCAGATGGATTTGACAATGTTGCTTGTGAGTGGGCCTTTGGCTTTGATATGTTAATCTGCAGAATAGGAGGGCCACTCTACAAAAAGTGAGAAAATTTCCTTGTTGGAGGCCTTTGTGCTACAACAACTTACATTGCTATAGCTCTCTACATTTGGGCAAGCCTAATTCTTGCCTCCTGCTCAAGCTTCTTCTGTCTTAATTCTTCCACCTGCTTCTACTATAAATGGAGGATAATCTCCCGAGCCTCGTTCAAGATATCAATGCCTTCGATACCATGGTGCAAACACTAGGATCACTCTCCCACATTTTCATGTCATCATTTAACTCCTTAAGCTAGCAAGTCATAAGGAGCTTAACATAGGAGAAGTTCCCATAATTTGTATCTAGGTATGGATTTTCCACATAGTTAAAAAACTTGGAAAAATTCACAAACTTGGATCCCACATTATTTGAATGATCCTAAAGCTCGAAAAACTTTGAGTTGAGGTCTGAGTAATCAGGTTGTGGTCAATATAGGGAATGAGAGGGATGAGGAATAACCTCCTCATGATATAGATGAAGATGGGAAGCATCTCTATGAAGAGGATCCATGATAAAACATTTAGGAAAACAACTTCATAGAAATATTGAGGAAACATAAAAATTGAAAATCATACCAACACTTGGTCTATGAAACCAAAATATGCATAGAGTCACCATGGTGTTAAATAAATTCCTCTAAAGGTTGATGACACTAAGAAAACCACCCAATTTACTAGTGAATAAGGATCAACTAGCTAACCAGTGGACTTATGAATATGAATTTCTAAGTCCCACCAGGCGTGCCAAAAATTGTTGATACAAAAATATACACCCTTGCTTAAGGTATGAACCTTAAGTGACCTCATGTAAGATGGAAATGACCTCCAAGTGTGGGACTTGCACTTTGAGACCGAATATTTGGAGAAGGTCGGCTTCCTTACAATCGAGATGCACCGAACTACTTCTTGAGAGGAAAATGGAGAAGGAGATGCAGAAGAGTAAATTTACTAAAAGGGAAAGGGGGTGTTGCACCTAATTGAAATGATTACAACTTTTCTTAGGGATGCACACACATCAATGAAAATCCTAGATACATAGATCTTGACTTTAATCTACCTTTAAGGAATTCAAATGTAGGTTTGGAACTGATTATAGTACTGAAAGGAAAATGAACTTCACTATACAACAACTATTAGTAGACCTGACACAACATAGGAACCAAGAAAAATAGAGAATTAAATATTCACCACAAGGAAAGATAAATGCATGATTAATGAATGGAAAGAAGAGATAAAGAACAACTATTTCATTAATGGAAAACAAGGAATACAATTGCAAAGCACAAGGCTACTACAAATAGACTTGACAAAACAACGAGAAACCCTCAAATCATATTTACAACTGCCTTTTATAGAGTTTAGCCATAACTCTAATGTTACATTAAGTTCAAACTCCAACCAGGTGGAGTCGAGTTGCAGAAGAGAGCAATAACTGCTAAGTAGAGGAAATTGTGATTAGATGCACATCTCCATACAAAAGATCTAATCTTTGCAAGCAAATTGAGCTCTAAAGAGACAAAAGTGGCGGCCATCATTGCTCTGACTAGTAGATGGATAACCAAGTGGCAAGAGGAATGTCCTTTGCATTTACCAGGCATGGAGAACACCAAAAGGTGGTTGCAGTCAATCAAAAAATTGATTTTTCATGAAAGAGTCGCTTTTGGTTGTATTCTTAACACGCCAAGTTAGATATATCATCTAGTTAACTGAATTTGACTATCAAACTCACCACATGGCCCAATGATCTTGAAGTATTTCACCACCTCACCCAACATTCTATGCATTTGTTGATGTGTGCCTTCATTTGTTTATGGCTTCGCAACCTATTTCCTCTATTAACTACTTGAACTTGCAAAACCTTGATCTCATCATGTTTTATGCTTATCGCTGCTTCGTAGCCTGAAATAACTTAAGCTCATAGATTGTTGCAAACCTGTGAACATTACAATTTTAGCCTTCTCACATCCTCACTGTAGTCTAGACTTAACAATCCTTTAACCTCGTGATGATGTGAAGTCATCATTTTTCTCTTGTCACCCCATCAGAATTGAAAACCTTAACTACAGACCAAACCTTACAAAGTTGTGCTAGCCTTCTGAAACTAACTGTTCCCCATGATCGCAACTTTGCCACTTCAATATTCCACTGACCACATTGACCCGCAATGCTGCGAAGACAACCTAAATTGCTGATCTCTCTACTGCAACCTTAACTCTTAACCCATCTTTTAACCCCACAAATATGTAACAAAGAAATTTGCATCATTGCCACCCTAAATTTGGGTAAGCCCTCACCATGTGCAATGATGCAAAAACTAGATTTGAATTAGGATGTTGACTATCACACCATCACAACTTAGATCATTGAAGCTTTTGATAGAGTGGTATCGATTTGATTGATCTACTTCCATTTGACAAGGCATTCCTTTGAAATTAATTGTCTCTTTTGCCTTTGTGATGTTGCAATGAGGAGGCTCATATGCACCTGGCCCACCATGACACACATCATCTCATCACCATCCCACAACTTGGAACTAGGGTTCAACATTTAACCTTGTAATGATGCATTGAAGCACTTTGTAGCCTCATAGCCTTGAACATGGATTAAGCTTGACTAAATGAGAAGATTTGAAAACTATTAAACCTAACTATTGTTGTTGGTCACAACCTCACAACTTGCATTTGAATGTTAGCTCAAACGATTGTGAAGCAGTGCTAACTATGAACTTAGTTGTGTTGTGCCTTTGCAACCCAACTGATGGTTAAGTGTTAAATGATTATGATAGGTGATAAAAGGGGGATCACATCATCACAAATTGAAATCTTCATAAGGATATAACATGCAATACAAAAGGTTTGAAGACTTAGGGATATAAAAGGTATGACTAAGGTTTTTACGTATCCCTTTCTAGTTTGCATGACAATAAATGAATAATTCAAGAATGTGGTCATGGCTATCACCTTGGGTTTCATGTGTTTGGTCAACATTGGCATTTTAGAAGGGGGGGGGTAAAATGGTTAATAGTAATGAAGGCTAAGAGAGGATCTTAGAAAGGGAAATAACTATAAAAAAGTCGCGGGGAGATAAAATAGTAAATGAAAAAAGAGGCTAACAAAGGAAAGCAAAAAGAGGGTGGAGTGAGAGTATTGAAGTAGACCTAATCGCCATAGTATAATGGAATGGGATAAAGTATTAAGATTGGATAGGGGATAGGATGAGATAGGAAAAAGTTAAAGGAATAATTTAAGCCTAAGAGAAGAGGTCTGAGGTTAAACCATTGAATGAGGGTAAGAAGTTTAAAGCATAGGGAGGACTAAGTTTTCTTCAAAGTTTAGGCTAGCAAGGAAGATTTTATTATTTGATAGCTAAATTTAAAGGTTATCGAATGTTAGAATAGGTATTTTAGCTTGATTTATTCCCTTGATCCTATGTATAGGAGCTATTTGATATTGGGTTTCTTTTTATGAAAAATTCACCTTCAATCCCTTTGTTTGCAAGTCTATTGACCTCTTTATTTCTCTCCCTATAAATATGTATTATTCTAAAATAATAGTAGGGCATCTTCTAGTTTAAAGTTTAATTTCCAATTTAGCATGCTTTTTCTTATAACTTTTATGATTAATCATGAATCTCCTTGGATGAAAAGCTATTGCATTATGATTTCCAAGCTCATACTTAGGTCCTCAACTAGGGCTTCTAACTCACTTAGGTTATTAGAGGATTCCCCTAAGGGTTTATCACACTTTGTGATCCATTTTCCCTTATTTGAATGAAGGATACACCCTATTCCTACCTTACCTAGATTGCCTCTTTTTGCTCAATCAAAATTTAGTTTTGGCCACCCTACCAGCGGGGGTTCCCATTTACATTATAATCTAGCTAGTTTTTTTGCTTTTGGATAAGTCATCGAAGGGTTAATAATATTGCTCCAATTTTTCATCATTTTAGCATCCTAGTTTGAGAAGGACCCTTCTTCTTTGATGAAATTTATAAGGTGATTGTTTATTACTTCTTTAATACTAACTTTGAGCTTGTTAAGGAAAGATTATAGAGTTATATCTTTATCATTGAATTGAAGGAGAGACTTTCCATGTAATGCCTACCCCTACTTGACTTTTCTGTTGTATTGTCAAATTCTTTCAGATTAGTTTTGTAATTATGTTTTATGATTATTAGTACTTGGTTACTGGATTAGATTAAATGTATTTCATACTTAATTGATATATGTATGTTCAGTTAGTTATTTCAGTTATTTCATGATTGTTTCGATGATGATAGATTTATATTCATTTAGTGAGTTTAGTTATTTAATGATGTTAGTTAGATGAATGATTTTTATGCGATTTGTATGGATACTTACCCCATAATTGCATGTGTATAGTGTGTGTATATGTTTTTTTTATGTTAGACATTTTTGATCTGGTTGAGGAAGGGAGTCATACTCACCCACTAGTTGGGATTTACACAATGTACCACTTCCTACCATTGCCTATTTAGTTTAGAATATATGTGTTTGTACATGCATGGTTTTTATGCATATTGCAAGTACTGAGTATCAACGTCTCTGAATTGTCAGGATGAGCGTACCCTATTACAATATCTCGGTGGTAAGAGAGGAGAGATAACTCTTGAGTCCAAATCCTAACCTAATCCAATTATCATAGAAAATAGGACAAGTATCTAAGTTAGTTTCACCTTTCTGAATTCGTCAAGTGACATGAATGCACGACTTTGATCCTAGAGTTTGATTATGTTCTTGGTCTTCAGTTGAGTTGTCGCATTTGGTTTTGTGGGTGTGTGATGATTTTCTATTATAATTAAATCAAATTAAAAGATAATTTAATGATTTAATTCAATGGAAATTTTATAAAGAAAATTTGATATTTAATTAATTGAGAAATTAATTAAATAAAATAATTAAGTTTAAAGATTTTATTAAAGTTTAAATTTAGGCATATTTATATTTATTTAATTTAATAATAATTATTTAGGAGTTTTATTTTAAAAATAAACTCTAAATAATATTATTAGTTGAATTAATAAATATATTATTAAAATGTCTCGCAAATTAATAAGAGAGTAAGCAACAAATTAATAAAGTTAATTTTAATTAAATTACATAAAGCTTATGCATGAAATTAAAATATGATAAATTAATTAAAGAGAGAAAATTAATTTAATAAAGATATTTTAAATTGCATGCATAAAAATTTAAAAGATAATTAAATATTAAAAGAATATTGATAAACCAGTTCCCTCTCATGATTGCACAATCAAAGCCCCAAATTAGGGGAGAACTCTTTATCAGAGATCTAGAGATCATTTTGTAGGAACTAGGTTTTGGAGAAGCATTTTTGGAGAGAAGGAAGCTTTTCAGAAGGAAGGAGTTTTCTTGCGTGCTTCATGCATTTGTGTGCTTGCATGTTTGTGTGTTAACATCAAATCTAGGTAGGATCTCATGGTTTAGTTTTATAGTGGATTTTCGTTCTTTGAATTCCTGACTTCTTCGTGTCTGGATAAATCTATTTTTAGAGTTTCTAAATATGGTTGAAAACCCTTGTGTTGAAATCTTTTCTGCCTTGTTCTTAATACATCTTTGAGAAAAGTAATTTGATTGAAACCCTTGTATATTTTAATTGTTGTTCGTTCGATTATCTGTATATGAGAAATGGAGATTTGGAACCCTCATTCTTTTAAATTTTAATCAAATGAGTTTTGGATTAAAAATTGAATTCTAGAATGTAAATTCAAATGCTTTTTCTGCGTTTCCCTATCAGAGTATTGTTCACCGTTTTGTTAAATGGATATACATAGTAATTTGTAATTACTATGTAATCGCATTATAAAATATATAAAAAAAAATAGTGTGATTTAGTTGAGGGGCTGCGATTGCAGTTAATAATATATATATATATATATATATATATATATATATATATATATATATATATATATATATATATATATATATATATATATATATATATATATGTATGTATGTATGTATATAAATATATATAAATTATAAATTAAATTATGGTGGGTGGGGACCACCACTCCCCACCCACCTTTCCTCCCTCCTCCCCCTTCATTTCCATCACTAGCAGCAAGGAGGCCATCGGTGATAGGCCTGTTGCAGATGCAATAGGTATTGTTGACGACGGTAGTAGGACTGCCGCAACGGTACCTACCAGCCGGCGGGCTTAAAACGTTAGGTAAGTTTCTTTAAAAAAAATAGTTTTGTGTAAATTTTGTTTTTATTAATATTTTTAATTAATATCAATTTTATTTAATTTCTTTTAATATATTAAATATTGATAAAAAATTTTACAATTCGATTTAGACTGGTTATAGTATACTGAATGGGTTAAACTTCATGCTATATTAATATGGAAGGGGCGTATACGCCTGTGGCCACCTTTATTGTAATCTTGACTCTCGGTTGCAGTTTGCTTAGGAATTTTAAGATTGGATCTAAGTTGTCCATATTGTATCCTAATCATTCTATTGGGCTATGCTGATAATTGCTACAAATTAGAATGCCATTCGAGAGAGATTGCAGGTGTCTTTAAACCCAATTCAGGGCCCAGGAACACTGGCAAGATATAAATTTATTATTTTGAAATCTTCATTTTGTGTATTAGATAGTGGCTCTGCAAATTAATGGTTAGTTATAGGACTAACTTAGTGATGCCCTTACTGTATTTGTAATCTTTATATTTAGTTTTGCCTTTTTTTTAATAAGATTGAGTTTGTAGGAATACTTCCTTTTTGCTCCCACCATACCAAATGAAGCATAGGGAGTATTCTTTAGTTGGTTCTTATCTTTATTATCATATCAGTGTTCTCTTTGCTCTATATATGATTAGGCTGGTATTATTGTTCTTCTATTCGTGGTTGATTTCTTATTTTGTAATTATGATCATAAACTAACCTTGTTTGATGAGTTAGATTGCTAGCTTGTCATTTTGCATGATAGACGTGTTGTATAGCAGGATGCGGTTCTTTTTGGTCCAAGTCTAATGTAATCTGACACTAGCATCCAAGATTCAAGATTTTTGTAATTTTTAGGCATATGCCCTTGTATTGATTGTAATTAATACTATCCAAATTAATAGATCACTGGGGTATGCCCCTTTTATATTTGTAATTATATAGGACTTTCATCTTGGGCAAGATTGGAGGTTTTCTTCTCCGTTCTTTCCT
Source organism: Cupressus sempervirens (assembly GCA_028749045.1). Taxonomy (NCBI): domain Eukaryota; kingdom Viridiplantae; phylum Streptophyta; class Pinopsida; order Cupressales; family Cupressaceae; genus Cupressus; species Cupressus sempervirens. The sequence continues at coordinate 331,460,893 of CM053787.1, forward strand.
ACCAGTGCCCGTTTGAATGGAGAAAGCTTCTGTAATCTTTATTTATAACTAATAAAATTTATCATGGTCTTGGCCGTTTATCGATAAAAGAAAAAATATTGATAATTTTTAATATATTAAATATTAATGACTTTTAAAATATTAAATGTTATTTAATAATATTATATTATTAATGGCTATTATTTTCTTAATAGATTAATAAGTGTTTATTAATAATTTAAAATAAATTATTTTAAAATAAATAATAATAATTATTAATAATTTGATGATTATAGAATTTTTAATAATATTTAATCAAATTATTTAATTAAATTATTATTAAAATGAATTAGAACTGTGAGTTGTGAATGGTTAATGGGAAAACTCGGGTTTTGCTTGAGTGCCTAATTTTATATAAAAATGATTTTTAATATTAGAGGATTTTTTATTATATTTTTTGATTATTCAAAAACAGTAGTAAACTTGATAATTTGAGTAGATGAAAATGTGAAACCTGTTTTGAATTGAAAACTCTATAAACAATAATACTTCAAAAAGAAAACTGAAACCCTGGTTGTTATTGAATCTTGGTGTTTTGAAAACGAAAATGGAAACTTGAAAACTTATAAGTAAAAATTGAACCTTTGTGTTTTCAAACCTGATGTATTGTGAAAGTTACTTTTGTATGCATTCCTTTTGATGTGTGTTTTACTGTTATGGGTTTTAGGGTTGACTTAGTTTTGACCAATCATGATGTTTACTAGAGGCTTGGGAGTTTTGATTTATGATGTCATGATGATGTTTTGATCATGATCTTTTATACTCAACCATGGTAATGTGTCTTGTATGTTCTATGATGTGTTTTGATCTATTGTTGTTATTGCTTTCTAGTGTTATTGTGTGAAACTAAGGTGAATGGTGTGACCTATCTGAGATAACCCTTGAGTCTTCAATCAATTATAGTTGGATTGCTTTTTAGTTGCTTGTATAGGACTGAGATGTTTGTATGATTTATTCTTGGTGATGTCATGTTATGACATGGATTGGTTTGTGTGTACTTGATTTTTGATCAGTCCTATTAGGATGATTGTAGTGGTGGAATGTACGATTTTGATCAGTGATATTTCAATGCTTGTTAGTTGCTTGTTTAAGAAATCATGTATGGTATGTGGTCTTTTGAGATCTGTTTACTTTACTGAGCTTAGGGTAGGTTATTTATATGTCATGTTGGGAAGTGGCTTGCAATGGAGGCTAGAGCCCTAAAGAGGCTACTTGGGTAACCCATTGTAGGTTATTTTAATAAGTGATAACATTTCATTAAATGGGTTTAAATTGAATTAATAAGATATTGGTACCACATAAAGTTACTAGGGGGCTAGAGGATTAAAAGACTAGCTAGGTAACCTTAGAGTTGACTCGTTAGTATGCCTTATCTGTACGAAATGATACTAATGCCGCATAGAGACACTAGGGGGCCAAAGTCAAGAGAGGCTGTCAGGGTAACCTTAGAGTTGGCTCATATGATAAAACTTGCCCACTTACATAGTAGATTTCCTACGTGTCTATGTTGCCTCTAGGTTTAGTTGATACTTGTGTCTTGGTACCTTTGAGTTAGACTGCTTTCAGGTTTTTCTTGACTTAGATGTTGGATTTGACTTTTGAGTTTTTTTTATCCTGTTTGGGACTTGAGACTGTCTCCTTAGTGTGGTGGGAGTGGATGTTTTTGGGTTACCATGAGGTCGGGTGGTAGTGCTATTTACTTTTACCATTGAGATCCAACAGTTTGATTGCTGTGGCTGGAGTTCCCTATTCTGTATCTCTTTCATTCTATTCTTGTGTAGTATGATGGATGGTTATACCTATTGTATTGTATTTGTTTTCGTGAATCTTATGAGATGTTGTAATCTATTTTTATGATGTATATTCTTTCAGACCTTCATACCCTGTGACCTATATAGTGGATGAAGTTGCATTATGATTATTGACAAGTGGCATTTGAGATGATTGTATATTATTTAAATGTATTCATATTTGTGCATTATTCTTTGATGATGATTTATTATATATTGGATTTATTGTTAATTAAAATTAAATGTAATTCATCATCACAGAACCCTAAGAGATGTAATCTATTTATGATGGTTGTTATGTATGTGAGTTAATGCTTCCGCTATTATTTTATCTCTTGTTGTTATTGCTTTTGCTGTATTATTTGTAGTTGTTTATTATCTTTCAAAAAAAAAGTTTTTCAAACTTAGTAAAACTTTAGGTTAACTTCTTTTGGGTTCCCTAGTAGGGCAGTACATTCCACAAGTTGTTATAATCCTTTGATCTTCATTTTTTGGCTAGTTGTTTAATATACTCCAAAGACTGGCAGGAAGTGTTGTTGACCAATTGAGTTTTTAACAGAGCCATAGCCAACATTTTTTGGCAAAGGGGCATTGATATAATAAGTGTTATGCTGTCTCTAATTCCTTTTTTCATAGGGGGCATCTTGATGGACCTTCAAAGCCCATTTTGGTGAACCTATCTGTTGTAAGGATTCTTTTTTGGGTAGCCACCCAAAGGAAAATACCATCCTTAGGAAAAAATGAGGGATCTCAATAGAGATTTAGGGGAATGTCTACATTTTCCTATTGTTGGGATTTGATTATTAGCTCGTATCCTTTTTTCACACTATATTTACCAGTACTAGACATTGCCTATATTAGTTTGTCATTTCTATGTATATTGTTTGCATGTTTATTGTTTAGGAATTGTTTAAATAATTTTTTTGTTGATCTGATAAGTTTGTGACTTGTACTGATTTCCATTTCCAAATTTCTTTTCCATTTCTAGTAGTTCTTTGTTTATAGTCATTGAAAAACTTGCCCCACACTATAAAATTAAAGTTGTTTTAATATTTGATGGGAGGTTATAGCTATATGGGGAAGAAAGTTTGTCCCATGAATCTTCCCAAAATAGAGCTTATGTGCCTTGGCCTATGTACCAAGTTAAATTATTATTGATAAGAGGGTGGCATTGCATCATGAAATTCCAAGTTCTAGAGCCTTTAGGTGGGTTTTTGGTTCAGAATAAAGATAGAGGATCTTCACTATTTAGGTATTTATGATATAGGAATTTTACCCATCTACTCTTGCATTCATGGTATATTATCCATGCTAGTTTCACTCCTAGAGCTTCATTTCACTAGGTCAAATTTATGATGCCCAGTCTTCTCGATTCTTTTGGTTTGCATATATTTTCCCTTTTAATTAGTGCTTATTTTTTTTCATTTCTTATACTTAGCTTCTGAAAAATGTTCTAAGTTTTTAGTCCAACTTTCTTTTAACACTTTGTGGGAGAGGCAAGCATGACATTTGATATGTGGGAATTGCAGTCAGGATGGATTTGATCTTTTTAGTTCTCCCGACCTTGGTTAACCATTTTCCTTTCCATCTTTCTTTTATTTTTCATTTTGTCTATTATTGGGTTCTAGATTTTATTGTCTCTAGCTCCTTTCTCTAATTGGATGCCTAGGTATTTCCATTATGATTTGGTGTTTAAAAAGAATATTTCTTATTTTTTTGCATTGACCATTTTCCTTGAAGCTTCCATATATGAGTTGATTATTTGTTTATAATTATGAGTTTCTTCTAGGGTGCTTTCTTCAGGGGGAATAGTATCATTTGTGAATTATTGGCATGTTATGTTAGGAATACCTTCTATTAGCATAAAACCTTTGATTTTTCATTCTATTCAAGCTTGTTTTATGGCTTTGCCAAATGCTTCATCCATTATGATGAATAAGAAAGAAGAGGTTGGGCCCCCTTCCTAATTCCTTTGGATAAACTAAAAAAGCCTTCCGGGGTTCCGTTAATGAGGAGGGAGATCTTAGGCATTGAGACACATTTGAAAGTTAAAATTATCCATTGGCAAGAGAATCCAAAGGCTTCTAAGGTTTTGTAGAGGAATCTCTAGTCTACTTTATCATATGCTTTCTAAATATCATTATTAGCATGCATGCTTTCTTATTAATTATAGTGATATGTATCAGTTCCTTAATTATGGTGATTCCATCTAGTATGGATATTCTTGGTACAAATCCAATTTATTCTTCCAATATTAATTTTGGCAAGATTGTTTTAAGTCTCTTTGCAAGTACTTTTGAGAGGACCTTATATATGGTATTGCAAAGAGCAATCGGTCAGAAGTCTCCTAGGTTCTCATAATTAGAATTTTTTGGGAAAAGAGTTAGAAATATATTGTTAATCTTAGACAATATAGATTGATAATTTTTAGTAGCTTCTATTTCCTTCCAGAGATTATGTCCTAATATGTCCCAACATTTTTGAAAAAAAAGGGGTTGAAAGCCCTCGAGACCTGGGCATTTGTTTGGGTTTAGACTGAATAGGGATATTTTTATTTCCTCTAAAGAGAAGGGTTTAGTTAAGGCTTTGTTGTCTTCATTTGTTATTATTTTGGGAATAGAACTTAGCATAGTATATTGGGCTGATAAATTTGAGCTTTGAAAGTTATTAAGGATACTAGTAAAGTATTTGACAAATATTTGTCCTATTTACAATGGTTCTTCTACTATATTTTCATCTTCATCTTTGATTTGAGCTATTATATTCATATTTCTTTGATCAATTGTACTATTATGGAAGAATTTAGTATTGCGGTTACCCTTTGCAAGCCAAGTTTTAAGCGATTTTTGTTTCCAATATATTTCTTCTTTTCCTAGGAGGTTTTCTTATTTTTCTAGAAGCTCTTTCTCTTTAATGTACTTATCATTATTCATTCCCTCTTTGATTACTTCTTCATTAAGTTTTTTGAGTTCCTCTTCATTTTCTAGTTTTTCTTTAAAAATATTGTTGAAATGGTTTTTATTCCAATTTAATATATTTTCCTTAAAATTTTTAATTTGGATACGAAACATAACATTTTGGAGCCTTCAAAAATATCTTCTTACCACCATTTGTTGATATTATCCATGAAGTTGTTATCTATAAATTGCATTTCTTCACATTTGAAGGGGTTGGTCGAAAATGATTGAAAAGATCACGAATGAAGAATGATGGAACTGGTAAAGAATGTTTTCAATCATTGTTTTGTCATTGATGTCAAACTTGCTACTTGCAGGAATGATAATTGCTTAAGTGATCCATATACTATCAATTGGTTGATTGACAAGGAGGAGGCAATCAATAAGATGTAACTAGAGCACTTAGAGAAACGTTGAAGTTATGATGTTGTAATGAAGTATAAGGATCAACTAAGCCATTGATGAAATAGTGTATTGGTGACATACTCTAAGAGGATGGACACACTGAGACACATCAAAGATGTAAGGTTTAACTAAGTCATTTGTAAAGCCTAACTAAGTTCATTTGAGAGAGTCAAGCAAGCTAGTTAGTGTCGAGCAAATTCTTAGTTGAAGCCGAGCAAGTTCAACTTCAGTGTGTGTCGAGCAATCCTTCAGGTGCCGAGTAACACAGTAATTGTTCAAGTGCCAAGTAACTCAAGAAAAGACTTCAGGTGCCGAGCATCAGAAAAAGGTAATGGATGCCGAGCAAATTTCTTCAGGTGCCGAGCATTAGTAAACCAATGATTTCGAGTTGCTGCATTATTTGTTAAGTCAAAAGATTTGCCAGATTAGTAACAATAAGTTTGTTACATTGAATTTTGTGAATTAGTTGGATGATAAGGATGATGAGTAGATGTCACAAAATTTTATGTAAACCATGCAAACCAATTCAAGGCGAATGCTGATGGATTTATCATGAAGTTTCTGGAAGAAACAATTTGGAGGGAAAACAATATTGTTTTCTCAAGATTAAATCAAATTGATGAGTGGGAAGATTTTAGTGGGAAATGAAGAACATAACTTCTTTATAAGGAGTTACAGGTCAAAGATCAAGCGTGTGTGTGAGAGGGAGTTGGTCATAAGAGTGGTTGCATGAAGAAGCCAAGAGAAGGCTAGTGTGAAGTGTCAAGAAGAGGACACAGTGAGGAGTAAGCACAGAGCATCAAGACTCTGAGTTGATCAAGTGACCATAGAGTGCATTGGCATAACGAGTGGAAGAACTCAAGGAGATAGATCTTGAAGGGTGAACAAGTTGTCAGCACTGCAAATGAGAAAAGCCAAGCAAAGAAAAGAACTCAAGAGTGATATGAAATCTGCAAGGTTAAAGTTGCAATCTTTATCAGGTTAAAACCTTTCTCATACTCTCTTACCATTGTATTAGACATTGAAATCCTACATTGCTAGGTTAGCTTAACAGCTAGGTGGATAAGCCTCAGGAGAAGGATAAGAGATCCTTAGGAGAAGGATAAGAGATCCTTAGGAGAAGGATAGGAGATCCTTAGAGAGGGATAAAAGATTCTTTTGAGAAGGTGACTGTAAATCCCATGGACTTGGGTGAGCCTAACAGCTCTATGTAAATCCCTTAACAAGGTGGCATTCTAAGTTGAATGTTCTTAAGTCATCTAACAGGGCACACTCCTAACAGGGTGTAGAAATCCTTTAACAAGATCACATTTAACAGTGTGTAAAGCCTTTAACAGGGAAAACCATTAGAAGTGGTTGAAATCAATTGCACAGTTATTTTGTGGGTGTCATCCCCACCCTAGTTTTACCTTCTTATTCCTAGAGGGTTTCTGGGTCACCAAAATCCTTTGTTTTATGGTGTGATGCATGTTTACTTTTCATGATTGTTTAATGTTTAATTGCATGCATGATGAGAAAGTAAAAAGGATAGTACCTCTGATTCACTCTCATTTTATTAGAAATTTTGGATTGGACATTATTGGACCTTGAATAATTGATTCCCCCCCCTCTCAGTTATTCTAAAGAATTCTAACAGGGGTTTCTTGGGGGTTTATGTTGTTCTTTAATTTCTAATTGAACTAGAAAATGATATGGACCTACAAATGGTAATATAGTAGTGTAATTTGTTGAAATCCCCTTTGAAAACAAACCTATCCAATTTTTCTTCTACGTGAAAAAAATATGTCCTTCAGTTATTCCAGGTAAATATTCCATTATTTGGTGGGGTGTCAAATATATTATTTTTTTGAAACCGCTCTCTAAAGTCTATCATTGCTTGAGTAACTAGTTGTGAGCCTCTGAAGTTTTCTTCCATACTTAAGATAGCATTAAAATCACCTCGTATACAATAATTCTCTGATTGATTTTTTTCCATAAATGTATTGATGTCATTTCATAGCTCTTATTTTCCTGCTATTGGAGTGGGTCCATACACATTGATTGAAGTAAAATGGATGTCACTTTTGAGGCTTTTTGTTTTCTCCCCCATCCAATTTCTATTGATAACCAACTTACTGAAATCTATCTTTCTAGGATCCAATATTAGGCCAATGCCTCCTAAAGCCCCTATAGAAGATACTAACTCTTATTTCTAGAATCCTTATTTCTTGCTGTGTTTTTCTCCTCCTTTTTTATTGAGTTTTAATTCTTGAATTATGATATTTTCTAATTTAAATAAAATTATATTTCACTTAAGAGGCACTTCTTTTTAGGGGTGTTTAGATCCCTAACACTCCCAGTTGTCTTCATTGATATGTGGGAAGGAAATTCCCCTTCCCTACATTTAGGACATCTTTAATCTTTTTCTGATCCTCTGCTTTTCCTATTATAGATTTGAGTTTAGCTAGTGTTTTTCTACTGCTTTTCTTATTCTATTTTCCACATCTAGGGGCCTCAATGCCTTCCAAGTTTTCTATTATGCCTAATTTATCAATGTGTCCTCTGGCATTATTTATGCTATTTTTAACTAAAAAATCTTTTGCTTCCTCTTTCTCATCTCAGAGTTCTTTAAGAATGTGATTACTGATATTAGTCTTCTCTTTCCCTTTTTATACCCCTTTTTTATTAGTGTTTGAGCTTTCTTGGTGCAGGAGCGCTTAGGTGAGGCTACTTGTTAACCTAGGGTTCCTAGTCATTTTGACTTGTAGTGGCTTTAGCCATGCCACTAGTTAAATAATAGGACTAGTTATTCCTAAGGTTGTGTTTTGGTGGTTAGAGGGCCTAACTAGGTCATTTGGAGTCTATAAGTTATGGGTTCTTATGGGTTTGGTCAAAGTTGCTAGGAGGTGCCTTAATGTTGTAAATGTTGCATTTAGAGGGCCAAATTTGGAAAATAAAGGGTATAATCACTATTTCATGACCTAGTGAGAATAAATATGTATTTGGTTAAGTTTTATGAAGAGTTAAGCAAGTATGAGTGCAAGAATGCAAAAGTTGTCAAAGTTGCATGACAACTTTGCAAAATTGCAAATGTTATCAAGACAACAAAAACTTTTAATAAGACCCCTATTTGGGTAAGGCTGCTGAACCTTCCCCTTCCTCTTTGGCTGGAACCTTTCTGGGTGGAGGTGGGGAATGTACTTGGAGACTTCGTGAAATCTAATACAGATACTGACGGCTTGTATCGATCAACATTTGCTCGCATTCTTGTTGAGATCGACATTTCTAAGGGTCTCTCGGATATGATTTCAGAGGATTCTCCTCTTGGTTCTTGGAATATTCTTCTAGACTATGAGGGTATCCCCTTTCACTAAAGGAATTGCCACTTGACTGGTCACCTGGCTTCCAGGTGCTCTTCACGTAAATCTAGATAGAATTTGTCCCCTTCTTGGTGGAAGGGGGTCTTAGATGACCACTACACGTATGTGAAGGCTGCTGTGAAATCTTCTCAGATTCCTTCTTCTCCTGGTATCTTGAACATGGTTCCTCCTTCTTCCCCTTCCGTGGTGATTGCTGGCCAGTCTCTGGCTTCTGTTCCTGCACCTGGTTTTCCTATTGTTATCCTTGTTTTTGGGGTGGATTCTGCTTCTATTTCACTTTTGTCCCCTCCTCTGGCTCCTTCAGTGGTGACAACAGGTCCGTCTCTAGACCCGATTTCCAAATTGGACTCTCCTCCTGTCTCTGTTGATCTGCCCTCTCATGAATTCTTGTCGATGGATCCACTTTTGGCTCCCTCTGTTGTGGCTGCTGGTCTTTCTTCTGGTGTTTCCAAGGAAGTTCCTCTTGTGATAGCTTTGCTGGGTGTCACTGTTCTGTCTTAGGTTTCTGCTGTCACTTCCGCTTCTTCGTCCTTTTCCCTGGCCTCTGGGGTTTTAGGTTCTGGCTGTGATGGTGTTGATTTTTGGTGGCAGAAGGCTATTGGTTTGGTGGAGGACGGATGGACTATAGTAAAAGGAAAAAAGGGAAAGCTTCCCATTCCCTCTTTTGACATGGCACTGAGGTCTAACTTGAAGGGCTCAAAAGGGAAAGTTTGACTCACCTGGCTTTTGGCCAGTTGTTCCCTGGCTCTTTTGGCCTTTTGCTCTTGGTAGTGTGTTTCATTTTGGGGTTTTAGGAGCCTGATAAAAACCTATTTTTGTGGCTGTTATTGTCTTGTTTTTTGTTTTGCCACATTGGTCACCTTTTGTTTGGTGACTTGTTTCTCCTTTGTTGACTCATATAGGGTTTCAGGCACCCTTCAAAACCTAGTTGTGTGGCTGATGTGTATTGTTTTATTTGTGATGCCACTCTGGTCACTTTTGTTTTCTGACCCGTTCTTCCTTAGGACTGTAGTTTGTTTGGTTTGGGCTTCATTGAAATATCTTGATTTGTAAAGGGTTTCAGGGTCCCTTCAAAGCCTATTTATCTTATCAAAAACACTTTCTTTCTTTAATGCAAATTTCAAACATGTAATTATGAAACTATCTTAAATAGTTATAGAGTGTGAGGATAAATTATATGAGGCCTTCCTTGACCATTGTGAAGGGTTTGATAGAGTTTAGAGAAAGTTTTGTCAATGAGCAAGCATAATTTCTGAGCAAATTTATGGCAGTTAGGGCATTTTTGCTTCCCGTTTGTTAATTTACAGACTGATCTTTGTTCTATAGCTTGTGCATGAGTTGGTAGATGTAAATATATTACTTTGTGTGTGGTTATATAGAAATTTTGTTTAGTTTCTTTGTTTCTTTTGTAAATATTTTGGTTTCAACACTATCTCTGGTTTGATCTAGACAGTTTTTGCTTATGGAGTCATAGCTCACTTTCCCATCATGGAATCTATATGGTCTATTAGGATTTGTGAGGTGACTCCTTTTACATTATGTGTGCAAGATATTGGGCCCTATAAAGAAAGTTTGCTAATTTTGTATTGATGCCCTAGGCAAGCCAGTGCATCATGGTTAGGGATCATAGAGTTAGCATGAGCATATTGATGGATTGAATGCATTAATGGCTTCAATCTAAGCATGTAGAGAGTAGGTTAGGTGTGCAAAGAAACCACATACCTAAGGATAAGTCTTGGTAAATATTTTTGTTAGGTGTTTGAACAAACCCTTGTTGATGTTGTTTGCACTTTGTGAAACCCTTGTTTTTAGGCTTAAATATAACATTTAACTGTACCAACAATATGGAGGATTGAGACCCAAAAAATATGAAAGGTTTTCAAAAAGGGTACTTAGATTCAAATATTTCTTTCCACCTTGTTAAGGGAGTTTTGGAGTTATAAGAAAAAAGGTGAGTTTCAAGGCCTGATTCCTTATAGCCCTAAATTGCCTAGTTTGAAACAATTTCTTGAAATCTATAAGGATTTCATTGCATTTTGAGTTGAAGAGAATTGACATGGATAAAATGCCTTATAGCCAAACCTACTTCTCCACTTGAAGACAATTTTGATCATGTTTGATCATTTGGTGGGTATGTTTCAAAGGACATCCATGGAGCATTACAAAATTTGATTTAATTTCTTTGTTGGTGTGGATAAGTTGAAGAGGAAAGAATTAAGAATATAATCCTTTTGGGATTAGGGTAAGAAGAGTAACCCTAAAAGGCTAGAGAATTGGCCCGTGGAAATTCCTAGGGAAGATTAGGGCTTGGAGGAAGACTTATCCTTACATCATTTCTTTTATATTTACTTTATTCTGTCCCGATAATTCCAGAATAACAAATTCCTCCTAAATTTGAGTCTACTTTATTTTTTTTGATAATGGATTTAACCTATTGCTACTTAAGTCTTCTTGTGTGGCTTCTTTTAAACTATTTATAAAGGTGTCAACCTCTATGGGGATGAGTTTTTGGTTTATCTCATTTTCTTTTTCTTCATAGTTCCTATCTTCAAATGAATCTCTCCCATCTATCAGAGTTTTCTAGAATTTGTATGCTTTGTCTTTTGTCTCTTTTGATCTTGTTTTAATTGTGATATTTCTCTAAATTTCAAATGTGGCCAAAGGAATTGGGTTGTTCTCTATCTCTCATTGATTTTTGTTTTTTGTTTCTTTGCATTTGGTGAAAGGATTTATATCTGAAAAAAATTGCTTCTTCCTCTATTTTGGGGTTGAAGTACCTGTTTCTATCCTATCTTCCTCTACTTTACCTAAGGGACTTAATATATCTATATTTTCATCTTCTATACTATCTCCTTGGTAGGCTATAAATGGGGTAGTGTGTTGAAAACAAGATTGTTTGAAGCATGGAATCAATCTAGAACAATCATTATATTATCAATGATGTCAAACTTTCTACTTGTTGGTGAGACAATTACTTTTTGGTTTGAATGCTATCATTTGTTTGACTGATGAAGAGGATTTGATAAGATGTGATAACAAGAGTACCTAGAGGAAAGGTTGAGTTGTTTGGTGTATAAAAGGAGTACTAAGACCAAGTAAGAAATGGATGATATGATGTATTCTTTATCTGATTGAAGCTGGAATTGATGGATACACTAGCTAAGTCTAGAAGCGCAAAGAAAACAAAGAGTCTGCTAAGCTTGACCGAGTGATCAATAGGAGCCAAGCAATGTTAGTTCAAGCCGAGCAAAAAATTAGTTAGTACCACGAAGAGTGAAGATACAGTGTATGCGAAGTGAATTTAGTATGTGTTGAGTAAATTCTAGTGTGCGTCAAGTGATACTAAAAAGACACTATGAGGTGAGTGGATTTTAGTGGATGTCGAGCAATCCAGTGTGTGTCAAGCATCAGAATCTAGTTGTTGCCAAGTGACAACAATGTGAGTTTGATCGAATATTTTTTGAATATGAGTCGACAAAGTTGATTTCTTGGATTATGTGAAGCCTGTGGAAGATAAGCTTGATGAGCTGTAGGCACATAATTCAAGATCAACCATTTTGAGACAAATTCAAAGAGGTTTGTAGAAGAAGTTTCTGGATGTAACAATATGGAAAGGAGGGAGGATTAGATGAATTTTGACCTAATCCTAAGATGGATGATTGTGATTAAGTGACAAAAGATCATAATTCTTTTTATAAGATACAAGGCCAAAAGCAATAGTTGACATGTGTGAGAACCTAAGGAAGACAAGGAGTCTAGGGTATTGCTTCATATGGTAGCTGAATATAAGAGTCTACAATTGACATGCAAAGCAAGAAGGCTTAATAGGATGAATGCTTGAAGGATGAACAAGCTGTCAGAGATGAAGTGTGTAAAAGCCAAGTAGAATGGAGGACTGAAACAAAGATCTGTAATCTGTAAGTGAGTTGTGATTTGTTATTAGATCAAGTCTCACTGTTACTTTCTAATCATTGTATCAGTTTAGGACAAATCCTTTGGATTAAGATTGACGTAATAGTCATTTGTAAATCCTTTAACTGGGTGACATTCTAATGGAATGTTCTAAAGTCCTCTAACAAGGCTCACTCCTAACAGGGTGATTGAAATCCTTTAACTAGGTCACATTTAACAATGTGTATTGTAAACTTTAATAGGGTTGGCCTTTCACAGGGCATCACTTCAGAAGAGTGAGAATTAGTAGCATGTTATTGGTGGTTTTTCCCAAATTGGGTTTTCACGTAAAATACCTATGTTAAATTGTGTGAATGATTTTGTAGTGTTTAATGTTCACATTTCTGCAACATTCCGACCTAGGATAATGGCCTACTAAGTTGATGGAATTTTTAGATGCATGCATGATGCATGATAAGGATATATGTATATGAATTTTGTTAAGTACTAAAAATTTTTATTTGGACATTTGGACCTTGGATAATTGATTCAACTGCCCTCTCAGTTATTCTAAAGTATTCCAACAATTGGTAATAGAGCTTTGGTTGCTTGTGAGGAATAGTTTGAAGGTACTATAAGTTGAAAGATCAAAATGCCCAAAAGAGAGGTACTCAGGCTTAAAAAGGAGAACTTCCCTGCATGGCAAAGTTCAATGAGGCTAAATCTAGGAGGACTCAGAGACTGCACAATCTACCATTTCCATTTAGCATGTTGACCCTGCTAGAGCCCCTACTGCTAAAGATCTGAAAAAGAAGAAAGAGCACAATCAGACAATGTTGGAGATTGCATTTGACATAAGCTAAATTGAGTTTGATGACATAAAAGGATATGATTCTACTAAGAAGATGTGGGATGTCATTGAATAGATATATGAAGGAGATAAAAATGTGCTAAGAGACAAATCTAAAAGTCTCAAAGGTAAGTTTGATGATATGAGAATGCAAGAAGGTGAGAATATAGTTCAATATTGTACTAGAGTAAAAGAAGTTTTTAATGCTATAAGAGGAACAACTAGTACTATTGAAGATGAGATTGTGATTAGAAAAGTATTGAGAACATTGTTGCCTATCTATGCCATTAGATTCTTTATCATATAAGAGCTAAGATGCACACTGGTGATGATCTCACCCTTGAAGGATTGATGGGTAGAATCATTGCCTTTGAAATCTCTAATTTTGATAATTTCAAAATTGAAAATGTTGAATCTACTTTCAAAGCTAAATTGTCACTGAAAGAGCCTAAATAAAAGAAAAAGAAAGAGATCAAACATGTTTCTAGTGATAGTGATACATATGAAGATGATGTAGAAGAACTTGAAGCATTACTGGGTAGGAGATTTCACAGAGGCAAAGGAAGATATAAAAGTAAGTTACCTATCATATGCTTCAATTGTAATGAGGTTGGTCATATTGCTGCAAGGTGTCCTAAGAAGAAGAAGAATAGAAGTGGAGACAAATTCAGAGGCAAAAGAGATGCAAACAATAAAAAATATAAAGACAAAGGAAAGAAGGCTTGCTACATTGCTGAAGAGGAATCAAATGAAGATTCTGATGATCATGATGATGAAGTTGCCTATGTTGCAATGAAGGATGATTCTGATGAAGATGAGGCAACTGCATTGGTATCTTATGTGAACAAGAGTGACAGATGGATTATTGATAGTGGTTTCTCTAATAAAATGACTGGATATAAAAGTAAGTTCAATTATCTTGTGCATTATGATGGTAATAGTGTTAGGTTTGGAAATGATGCACCATGTTTGATCAAAGAAAAATGATCAATAAAATTGACAGATAAGATCATATGTGACAATGCTTATTATGTAGAAGGACTTAACTATAATATGTTAAGTGTGTCACAATTGAATAGTGTTGGATGTAAGGTTGAATTTAGAAACTAAAAAGCCAAGATCTATGATGCTAATAGAGAACTAATTAGTAATGGTGATCAAACTAGAGGTAATCTATTCTACCTTGACATGAATGATGATATTTGTCTTGTTGTACAATTTGATGATGTGTGGCTATGACACAAAATATTATGTCATGTAAATTTTGGTAATTTGGTTGGTATCAGTAAGATGAAGAGAGTCAAAGGTTTGCCAAAACTAAAGAAACTAAATAATGTAATTTGTAAACAATGTTAGTTAGGGAAGATGGAAAAATCTAGTTTTAAAAGTAAGACTCACTCTTCAAAAGGAATTTTGGAATTAGTTCATATTGATTTATGTGGACCAATCAATGCGTAAAGTTACAAAGGTGACAAGTACATTATCCTATTTGTTGATGATTACTCTAGGATGATGGCAATTATATTTTTGAAACAAAAAATTGATGCATTTCAAATGTTTAAGTGGTACTTGGCAAGAGTTGAGAAGGAAACTAGCAAGAGCTTGAAATTTCTGAGATTTGACAGTGGTGGAGAAATTACATCAAATGAGTTTGACATATTTTGTAATGATAGAGGAATCAAGAGACAAACTTCTACACCTAGGACCCCTCCACAAAATGGGATTGCTGAAATGAGGAACATATCTATAATGGATTATGCTAGAACACTCATGATGGAGAAGAATTTTGCATTAAAATATTGGAGAGAGGCTATCAATATAATTGTCTATACCTTGAATCAAGTACAAGTCAAGAAAGGTACAAATCCCACACCTTTTGAACTTTGGTATGGATACTCACCCAAAATAAAATATTTTAAGGTATTTGGAAGCAAGTGTTACATTCTTAAGGACAACAAAAATGGAAAATTGATCCTAAAAGTGACAAAGGTATCTTCCTAGGCTATTCCATAATAAGTAAAGCTTATAAGTGTTTAAATACTAAGACTAACAAGGTTTTGGAAAGTGCAAATGTGAAGTTTGATGAATATAAAGAGATACATAAAGCTAAACCTACAAAAGAACCTGAATACTACAATACTTTTGTGTATTTCTATGATAACATGAGTGATCATGAAGCTATGAACCAAGTTACAAATCAATAGAAACAAGTTTCAGCAACTGTTGAGTCACATACAATGAATGCCAAGTTGCATTTAGGAACTAAGTTGAAATAGGAAGCCAAGGTACATTCTGATAATGAGATTAGTGCACATGAAAGGAATGCTGAGTCACCTGATAGAGAAGCACAAAGTGATTCTGAAGTTGAATAATCTATTGTAGAAAATAGAGCATAACCAAGATTGTCAAAGTATGTCAAAAGACATCACCCTGTTGAACAAATCATTGGAGACAAAGAAGCCAAACCTATTAAAAGAAATAAGTTGAGAAGTGATACATGTTTGCTAAGCATGCATGGACCTAAGTCAGTGAAGGATGCCTTAAAAAATGATGTTTAGAGTCAAGCCATGAAAGATGCCATTGATCAGATTAAGAAGAACAAAACTTGGTCACTTGTACCCAGACTGGAGAACAAGAATGTTATTGGAACCAAGTGGGTATACAGAAATAAACTTGATGAGAATGGTGAAGTCACAAGGAATAAAGAAATATTAGTTTGCATGGGGTATGCTCAAGAAGAAGGAATTGACTATTGAGAAACCTTTGCCCCTATTGCAAGATTGGAAGGAGAAAGAACTCTGCTTGCTTACTCTACATACAAAGGTTTCAAAGTTTATCAAATGGATGTGAAATTTACATTTCTAAATGGAATACTAGAAGAGGAGGTTTAAATTGAACATCCTGAAGGATTTGTTGATCCAAACAACAATAATATGGTATGTAGATTACGTAAAGCTTTAAATGGTTTAAAGCAAGCTCCCAGAGCATGGTATGAGAGGCTTAAAAATTATCTTGTGAAGATTGGTTTTGAGAAGGATGAAGGAGGTAAAGGTATTTTTCTAGTTAATTTTGTTGTTGATGATATCATATTTGAAGGACAAAATGCATTATGTAAGATTTAGGGCCTACCCCTAGGTCGCATTTTTGTTATCATTTTCGAACTCTTTTAGGGCTAGTTTTATGTTGTTGGTTAGCAACATTGTTTTGAGATTATCAGATATTGTTTCAAATTTAGTTTATTATATGATGAGATTACTTGGTACTTTACATTTCATGTATGCATGATGATTATTACATTATTTTCAGTTATTGATTAGTTAGATGATTTATTATCATATGTGTTTTCTTATGGATACTTACCCCATACTTGCATATGTATGGTGTGCGTGTTTGTTTTCTTTATGTATGGCATGTCTAATGTGGTTAAGGAAGGGAGTCATAGTCACCTGTTAGTCGGGATCTACACGATGCACCACTTCCTACCATTGCCTGTTTAGTTTAGTATATATCGTGCTTGTACATGCATGGTTTTTATGCAGGTTGTAGGTACTGGGTATCGACTTCCCTGAATTGCTAGGATGAGCGTACCCTATCACATTATCTCAATGGTAAGAGAGGGGAGATAAATTCTCAAGTCCAAATCCCAACCCTTTAAGCCATTTGTCCTAATTGGAAATTAGGAGAAGTATCTGAGTTGAGTACCCTCCGAATACATCGGATGACGTAATTCGTGATATTAACCCTTTTGGTTTGATTTTGTATGTGTTTTGCTATGATGGGTTTTTGTATTTTATTTTATGAGTCTTTAGTGTATTTTCTATTAATTAAGCCTAATTAAAAGATTTAATTAACGGTTTAATTTAATGAAAAATTATTATGATATTTTAATATTTTATTTTATTTAATTAATTGGGAAATTAATTAAATAAAATAATTAAATTTGAAGATAAAAGTTATAATTTCAAAGTTGGAATGTGATAATATTTATTTAAGTTAATAAATATTTATCGATTAAGTTTTGAAAATAAATGTAAAAGTGGAAAATATATTAAAATTATTAAAAGATTCTAGATTCCATGTGATTAAAATATAAATATATTAAGATAAAAACAAGTGGAATTATTAAAGTTAGTGCATGAGATTTAAAAATTAATAAATTAAATTTAAAAGAGTAAAGTGAATATTAAATTAATTAATGTGCATTATTTTAATGTTTGCTCACATAGGAGTTTGCAAATTCTTGAGAGTTGTCATGTAGACAACATAGGAGTTTGCACTCTAAGAATGCACAAGTTGTCTACACTTAGGAGTTAGCATATTATTTGAGCACATGGTGTCTACAACCTTATGAATCATCTAGAAGGTTGGAGAAGACTCATGCTTAGTTGTCATGCTTATCTTCTAGTTCTTTCTAGACACATTCTAGATGCATCTTAGAGGCCTTTAAATAGAGGCTCTCCTAGTGTGTTTGGACAAGCTTCAAAGCTTACATGCATTTGAGAAGCTCATATGCTTCTACATGCTCATATGTTTCTTCATACTCATATGCTTCTACAAACACTTCTAGTCACTTGTGGGTTTCGGTTGGCTTGGATCTTGGAGGAATTGCGAATGTTGGAGAAGGAAGGGATTTTCTATGGACTTTTGAGGCATGGCAAATTAGCATCAATTTCCAGGTGCACTCGTGATTTTTGCATATTCTAATTGCACTCTTTCTCTTCCTATCTTCATTGTGTCTGTTATATGTGTTTGAGTATTCTCTGTGATTGAATCTACAATTTTGAAATTAGAATCTAGATATTGGTTGAGAAGAAAACAATAGAAAAACCCTAGTTTCAATTTAAGGAAGAAATTAGATCTAAATCGGATTTGGGTTTGAATTAGAATCGAATTGTTAAATAGGTTTGAAAATAGTTTCAAATTTATAGTTAGACCTATTAGAAGAATTATTGGATAAAAACAAAAACCCTCTACACTTAATTCAACTATGTGATTTTAGTAAACCAAAACATGTGTTTGCATTGTGTTTTCTCTATGCTTCTTGTTTTGGGTTTTTGGGTTGACTAGTGTTGACCAGTCTTAGGTTGTTACCAGAGGCTCGGAGGTTATGAGATGTGATGGCATGTTGATCTTATTTGGTCTCGATCTTTCTAAACCCAACCATGGTTATGTGATGGAATGCTCTATGAGATGTTTGTATTACTGATTGTTATTGCTCGTCATTCTTCTTAAGAGAAGCTGAGTTATATGTATCTGAGACACTTGACCTAATCATTTTTAAGTCATCGATCAGTTATCCTTGGATTACTTTCCAGTCGCCATGATGGGATTGAAATGTTGATTTATTTCTTGATGATGTCATGTTGTGACATGTTTTGACTCAACCATTTTGGAGTCTTTGATCAGTATGATTTTGAGATATATTTTGGTTATTGAGAACCAATGGATACTTTTGATTATCAGTGATACCTTCAATTGCCAATAGAGAACTGTTGTGGTCATGATTATCTATAGATTCTTTTCAGATGCTCATGGAGATTTGATGCTTTAATTGTGGATATTTGATGATTCTTATTGTGGATTATCTTTTGGTATTTCTTTCCAGTCGCTTGTATAGGACTGGGGTGATTTTATGATTCCATGAGCCTAGGGTAGGTTATCTACTTGTAGTGTTGGGAAGTGGCTTGCAATGGGGGCTAGGGCCCTAAGTGGCTGCCAGGGTAACTCATTGTAAGTTTTGTTAATAAGTGATAACATTTACACTAAATGGGGATTAAATGGACCTAAAAAGATAATTTTTTTGTTCTCGCCCATGCCTTGAGTGCTAGTACAGACTAGGATGAGAGAATGCTTGGTTGTGACCTTGCATTCCATAGTATGCCTCGTCTGTATGAGAGGATACTAGTGGCCAGATCAGTAGGGACCTGTGGAGTTGTAAGCTAACTGCCAGGGTAACTTCTACATGATATATGCGATGACACTTGCCCACTTGCATAGTAGGTTTCCTACATGTCATTGTGTGCCTTTGGGATTAGATGTTAGTTTTGTGATTGGAACCTTTGAGTTAGTATACTTTTAGGATTCCTGGACTTAGAGAGTATTTGTGTTATGTGATTTGATAGCCTGTTTGGGACTTGAGATTATCTCCTCAGCATGGTGGGAGTGGACCATTTAGGTTCCACATGGTCGGGTGGTAGTGCTTTATCACTCTTATCATTTGAGATTCGTCTGTAGACATCGTGGTTGGAGCATCCTTGGTTGGTATTTATCTTCATTCTATTCTTGGATCATTATGATAGATGATATACCCTATGATGGATGTACTTACTGGTATGTTTCCTATATTGATGATTCACATATGTTAGATGATGTTATCTTATGCTTTACTTTGCATGTTAGATTACTTTTTGCATATGATCTAGTATGTTTAAGTGTGACATTCCTATTATGTTAATGCCGATGATTTCTTTGGTGATTTGGAATGTTATGCATGGAGGGATGACTAGGATCCATGATGGTCTAATGATGCTATTAACGGTTGGGAGGAACCGTGCACTTAGATTAGATGTGTTTAATGATTCATGGTTATCTTTGATGATGGATGTTTATATCTTTATGATGATGATGTATCATGTATTGTTTGTGGTTTCATTTATGTTATTGCATCATGGATTAGAGTTAGTCTGATGATGTACTTTATTTACTTGGATGTATATTATTTTAAGCCTTTCATACCTTGTAACATGTACAGTGGATGATTGAGCTAAACTAAAATGTGATTACAAAAAGGAAACTTGTATATTGGATGTATCATTGCTAAGGATGTGATGTTAGATGAATAGTTAATTTAGATGTGATACAACGTTAAGGGATCTTTAAAGAATATAACCTGTCATGTTTACTTTTAGATGGACATTGCTATTGCTTCCATTATTATGCATAAGTTGTATATGGTTTTACTTTCATATTTAAAAAAAATAAAAATGCTACCAAACTTAGTGAAACTTTAGGTTAATTCTTTGGATCCTTTGGCGGGGCATTACATAAGACATTTGCTAATGAGATGATGAACGAATTTGAGATGTCCATGCTTGGAGAGATTAAATTCTTTGTTGGATTGCAAGTGTATAAAATGACGTATGGTATTTACATCACCCAGTCTAAGTATGTGAAAGAAATATTGAAAACATTTGGTATGGAGGATTAAAAACTAGTTAGTACACCCATGTCCACATGACATAAACTATCAAAGACTGATGATTCTTCTAAAGTAAATCAAACATTGTACAAGTTGATGATTGGAAAATTACAATATGTAGTCATAGCAGACCTGACATTGCATTACTTGTTGGGATTGTTAAAATATTTTCCACAATTTCTAAAGAGAATCATTTGAGGATAGTCAAAAAGATTACGAGATATCTGAAAGGAACAAAAGACTATGGTCTATACTACAAGAAAAATGATAAGTTTGAATTAAGATCCTCTATAGATGCTGATTGGCTAGGAAATGTTGATGATAGAAATAGTACAAGTTGTGGAGCATTTTTCTTGGGAAAGAGACTAGTTTCATGGACTAGTAAGAAACAAGATTGTATATCACAGTTTATTGTTGAAGCTGAATATGTGGCTATTGTAGTGAATTGCACAAATATTGTATGGATCAAACAACTACTCAAAGGAATGAAGGAGGAAATTACTAAACAGGTGTGATACTTTATTGTGACAACACAAGTGCTATAAACATATCTAAGAACCCTATGATGCATACAAAGACAAAGCACATTACAATCAAGTATCATTACTTGAGAGAGTTGGCTCAATATAAAGAAGTGAAGATGAAATATGTGAATACAAAAGAATAGATAGATGATATATTCACAAAATCTTTACCTAAGGATGCTCATGAGTATCTAAGAGGTAAACTAGAGGTGATACCGCTATCCAAAGCTGCTTGAGAAGAAAGAGTAGTGCCCTACATCAACTGAGTTGAATGACATATTTTACAATTTAATGTAGTGGATCTTACTTTAGGAGGTTCCTAAAGTAATCAAAGAGCTGGAACAAAAGATCAGTCACAAGCAAGGTGACAAAGGAAGAACCTGAATTGTTAACATCTGCATGTTGAGATGACAAGTCTTTGGCATTGTCATCAAAGAGGGAGAGATAACTAAAGAGGAAGAGAATACCTAATGAAGAGGGAGATATGCATTAAAAGAGAAAGAGGGAGATATAGTTAGGGAGATATACATTGAAAAATGTGAGAGATACATATTGGAGAGATAACCTACAAAGGGAGAAAGTCAGAAAGTCAGAAAGTTAGAGGAAGATACCTAAAATGAAAAAGGAGAGATAGATCCTATGAGGGAGATATGAAAGGAGATTGAAAAAGACCACATTACCCTACATAGAGAAAGGACACATACATATAGAGGGAGAGATTATAATACCTTGTATTAATTTTCTTTTTGGTATTGTTGTTGGTACTAGTTTTCCATCAATGCCAAAGAGGGAGATTGTTGAAAACAAGATTGTTTGAAGCATGGAATCAATATGAAATAATAATTATATTGTCAATGATTTCAAACTTGCTACTTGCTAGTGAGACAATTGCTTTTTGGTCTGAATGCTATCATTTGCGTGATCGATGAAGAGGATTTGATAAGATGTGATAACAAGAGTACCTAGAGGAAAGGTTGAGTTATTTGGTGTATAAAAGGAGCACTAAGACCAAGTAAGACATGGATGATATGATGTATTATTTATCTACTTGAAGCTAGAATTGATGGATACACTAGCTAAGTCTAGAAGAACAAAGAAAACAAAATGAGTCTACTAAGCTTGACCGAGTGATTAATAGGAGCCGAGTGATGTTAGTTCAAGCCAAGTAGAAAATTAGTTAGTGCTAAGAAAAGTGAAGATACAGTGTATGCCAAGTGAATTTAGTATGTGCCATGTAAATTCTATTGTGTGCTAAGTGACAGTAAAAAGATAGTATGAGCTAAGTGAATTTTAGTGGGTGCCGAGCAACCCAATGTGTGCCAAGCAGTTCAAGCCAAGTAGAAAATTAGTTAGTGCTAAGAAAAGTGAAGATATAGTGTATGCCAAGTGAATTTAGTATGTGCCATGTAAATTCTATTGTGTGCTAAGTGACAGTAAAAAAATAGTATGAGCTAAGTGAATTTTAGTGGGTGCCGAGCAACCCAATGTGTGCCAAGCATTAGAAAGCTAGTTGTTGCCGAGTGTCAACAATATGAGTTTGATCAAAGATATGTTGAATCTGAGCCAACACAATTGATTTTGTGGATTGTGTGAAGCATGTGGAAGATAAGCTTGATGAGCTGGAGGCACATAATTCAATATAAACTATTTTGAGGCAAATTCAAAGAGGATTGTAGAATATATTTCTATAGGGAACAAAATGGAAAAGAGGGAGGATTTGAGGAATCTAACCAAACCCTAAGATGGATGATTTTGATTAAGTGAAAAAAGATCATAGCTCTCTTTATAAGGGGATACAAGGCCAAAAGAAATAGTTGGCACATGCGAGAACCTAAGGAAGACAAGGAGTCTAGGGTATTGCTTCATATGGTGGCTGAATAGAAGACTCTACAATTGTCATGCAAAGCAAGAAGGCTTAAGAGGATGAATGCTTGAAGGGTGAACAAGTTGTCAAAGATGAAGTGTGTGAAAGCCAAGCAGAATGGAGGACTGAAACAAAGATCTGTAATCTACAAGTGAGTTGTGATTTGTTATCAGATTGAGTCCTGCTCTTACTTTCTAATCATTGTATCAGTTTAGGATAAATTCTTTGGATTAAGGTTGACCTAATAGTCATTTGTAAATCCTTTAATTGGGTGAAATTCTAATGAAATGATCTAAAGTCCTCTAACAAGGCTCACTCCTAATAGGGTGATTGAAATCCTTTAACCAGGTCACATTTAACAGTGTGTATTGTAACCTTTAATAGAGTCATCATTTCATAGGGCATCACCTTAGAAGAGTAAGAATTAGTAGCATGTTACTGGTGTTTTTTCTCAAATTGGGTTTCCATGTAAAATCCTTGTGTCAAATTGTGTGAATGATTTGTAGTGTTTAATGTTTACATTTTTGCAAAGTGATTCTCAGCTAGGATAGTGACCTACTAAGTTGATGGAATTTTTAGATGCATGCATGACACATGATAAGGATATATGTATATGAGTTTTGTTAAGTGCTGAAAAGTTTTATTTGGACATTTGGACCTTGGAAATTGATTCACCCCCTCTCCAATTATTCTAAAGTATTCCAACATAGTGATATCTTTATCAATATTCGTGTGTTCATATTCTTTTGTTTTGATCACTTGACCAATTATCTTTTGTGGTGATGATGCTGGAAGATTATTTACTGTTATAACTATATTTGAGGCACCCTTAGATGATTTTCTATAATTTTCTAGGATTTTTGATAGGTCAAAGTCTATAACACACTCTCTTTGCCCATTTTTTAAATCTTTGTTTACTTCTTCTATCACTATAGGACTGTTATTTACTAGTTCTTCCAATGTTGTGTATTTATTTGACTTCACATAATTTGTCTGTTCTTCTATGATGTCAGATAACTTGAGAGAGCTATAGTTTATGTAATGCTTTACATGTTCTTGTTCCCATAAAATCAGCTGGTCTATGATATCATTTTGTATAAGCATAAGATCATGAGATAATCTATTTTTAGAGTTAAAATTCCTTCTAATATCTTGAATGCATGGGTTATCTTGGGAAAAATGAGCACATTGTAGTAGTCGAGTCATTACTTCATTGATATTGACAAGCTCTATTATAAAATTGTCAATCACTATTGATTTACTTTGCAACCAGTGATTATATGTTGTTCATGTAATTGATTTATTGTGATCTCACCCCTGTTATTATCTAAAATATCTCCCTCTAAATCTTCTACTCTATAATCATTCTTCTCTAGTTGATCATTCTTTGATGTATTGATGCTGCTTACCTTGACCTTTCTTTTTTATTCTAAGGATAATTCATGCTCGTAGATGGGATTATCAAGTGTCAACCTATCTCTTATTGGTTTTATTAGGAAGATACCCTCAAAGTTTGAGTTTTTCTCTATAATCTTAAAATTGTTAGTCCCGATTAAATCCATTTTTAGGATATTTGTGATGTGACCTTCATATCTCACATAGTTTAGCTCTTAAATGGACCTGTTTGTTATTAATTTGATAGGTTTGGGATTGATATTCCCTATTTCCAAGTTTATTAAAAATTTAACATCAGTGTGAGTAACTTGCATCTATTCCTATTAATTTGCCTACTACTCCTCCTATTCATTTTATGGTTTGACTGTGAGTAAGTTCTACTAGAAAGAATTCAAAGGTGACCCAATTTGGAGCATAGTATTTTTTGACTGTAGATTTGCTAAAGTTAGGTTCCAATTTTACAAATTTTATAGCAAAGCCTTTTAAGAAACAATAGGATCCATGCAAAAAATCATTTTAGATGTGCTTATCTCTATAATGTATGTATACAAGATTTTTTGAGAAGTAAGACATACTAACCTGGTTTCCCCATAAGTTCTCTAGCCATTTGTTCCATTTGGGGCATTTGGATTCAGAGCCCTTCCAATAGGTAAATACTCCCTGATCTTCACATTCTATCTATCTTTGTTCACTTTCCTTGTCACTAATGATTACAAATTTCCATCATTACATATTTCATGAATGTTGGTTATGGAGAAGTATTGCCTTCTTATACTGTGGATCTATCCTTGGGTAGTAATTTAGGGTTCTAATCTAGGGCAAGGGTTTAAATTTGGGATGGGGGTGAGCATTTTGAATATTGGGAAGAAAAGTTAAGCTCTAAGAGGGGGAACATAAACATTCAAAAATTCTTTTTTATTCAGGGAATTAGGGATTGATTGAAACTAGGAGTCTTTAGAGGAGTTTCCTATAGCTTGGGTTTTATCCTTTGATCTATATGGCAGACTGTAAGGACTGCTATGCAATTTTATGGCCAGGAGGGATTTCTTAGGTTTTAGGTTGCACAAGGGGTTGGGGGGGGGAGGGGGGTAGGGTTTTCCTTCAAGCTATGATTAGGGATGATGGGAATGTTGTTGATTATGGATACCTATTTTGGTTTCAAAGATGTGGGGATAGAGGAGCTGGGTTTGCAAGAGTTAGGAAATCATGGTCTTTCCTATTAGTGACCAAGATCCAATCATTTTGGTTGTGCTTTTCTATTGATTGGGATCTACAGTTTGTAATCTATAAGCACTCCTTTGTCTTCTAATGAAAGACCTAAAGTTTACCTCTATTATTCGTTTGATGGGGAAGATTTTTTGATGTGAATTGTTTGATCCTTTTAAGGTCATCCTGGAATATTTAGTCTTTTCATAGAAGTTCTTCTAGATTTTGATACATGCTTCCAACGATTATTTCTAGGAGTCTCTCTTCTTATTGATTAGCTTCCTAATCTTAGTGCCCTTGCATATCTGAGTTTTATGTGGAGGAGATTCTAGAGCTGCAAATTTTTTCATTGTCAAAATGTCTTTGTTAATAGTGTACTTCATTTTTTCATAGTAATCGACTATAGTTCACAAGAAAGTTTTCACTTGTAAGTAGATCCATATTTGCATTCTTAGAATTAAAAACTTGGGGTAACATATCGAAGCCAATAAATTTATTCAACCCTTAGTTGTAAGCACCACATGCAAGAAGTCCCACTATTTCACCAAGGGTCAAAGTCAAAAACTCTCAATTAAGAACCATAGTAGAGAGTGGCCCTGTGGAGACTTGAACCTTGGTTGTAGGCACTACAGGAAAGAAGCCCCACCATTTCTCCAAAGGAAAAAGCCAAAATTTTTGGGGTAATAGGTCAAAGCCTATAATGTTCTTTAACCCTTAGTTGTAAGCAGCACATGCAAGAAGCCCCACTATTTCACCAAGGGTCAAAGTCAACAACTCTCAATTAAGAACTACATTGGAGAGCGACCTTGTGGATACTTGAACCTTGGTTGTAGGAAATATAGGCAAGAAGCCCCACCATTTCACCAAAGGCACAAGCCAATTTTTTTGGGGGGTAATCGGTCAAAGCCAATAATGTTCTGCAACCCTTAGTTGTAAGCACTACAAGCAAGAAGCCCCACTATTTCACCAAGGGTCAAAGTCAACAACTCTCAATTAAGAACTATAGTAGAGAGAAACCCTATGGAGACTTCAACCTTGGTTGTATGCACTACAAGCAATAAGTCCCACCATTTCACCAAAGACACAATCCTTAAGAACTCTTAGCTTTTACTTTAGAACTAAGTTATTAATTTTTTATAAAAGTTTGAAAAAATTTAATTCTTAAAATAAAATAGCTTTATTATTTTTGTTAAAGGGTTAATTTAATTTAATTTATTAAATTACCTTTACTTCCTTCTTAAGATTTCCCTTTATGCACATGAATTCCCATTTAATAATTAAATATTAATTATTAAATGTCATTTACCTCGTAGGGTTTCCCTTTAGTTTTTACGATCTCCTATAAGGATTGATCAATTGTAAATTTTATTTATTCTTTTCAGTCTGATAATATATTCTTCCATATTTTCAGAGCCAAACCCTTGCCTTCTCTTTGTCTTTTCTTCTTTGTGGTAGGTTCTTGCATGCAGGCATTTTTCGGGTTTGTGGATTTGTATCGCTCAAATCCTTCATGGTATCAGAGCCAGATCTTCTATAGCTTGTTCAATTTTTTGAAGAAAGTGAGAATGAGGGTTTTTTAGATCAGATTTGGCTATTTTTAGGTATTTTTTGTGAAAATAGAGGGGTCTCTAAATTGCAGAGCACTTCGAGGCAAAACAGACCTCACGGTTGGATTTAGAGAATGTTAAACCCTTATTTTTCATATAAATTTTTTAATTCTAGACAACGTTGATTGGGGAGGCAATTTTTTTGCATACCAAGGTTGTATGACCTTGTCATGCATTTTGATGTGATTTTTTGCAAAAATAAATAAAAAATTATGGTGTTTAACTGCCACGGTTGTTAGAACCGCACGATAGTTACACACCCACCATAACGGTTAAACTAATTGCTCAAGAATATTGTGGGTACCACTTGTGGTTTAAACAAACACCACCGGAGGCTTAAAACCATCTGCCACCCTTTGCCGACAACCCGCCTCCTCCACTAGTGCTGCCACCACGTTGCTGCCCCAACTCATCTCATAGGTCACCACCACCTAGTCCTACTCATCCTGCGACCATTTGGGGGGCTAGAGGCTTTGTTTTAAGCCACTTGCCAATTTTTTTTTGGAATTTGCAATTTTTTTTTGCTTTCTAGAGGCCCTGTCAGTTTTTTGGCTCTAACTTGAGCATACGATATCATTTCTTGGAAAACAAAATATCGTAGGAAAGTTGATTCCAAGATGAATATGATGGTAAAGGTATTTAAAATATTTTTTTCTAGTTTGGTACCTATTTTTTTTTCTTGAATTCAGATGATGCTTTCTATCTTACAGGGGGCATAACTCACACATTTTAGCTTCATTTTTTGATCCAAAAAAATTGTTGGAAAACTCTTCTTGAGAACTTTCCAGATTCTTTTTTATTTCACCATTATTTTTTCTAGGTATTTGTGATACTCAACTAAATGTTCTTGCTCTTTTATTGTACACACATTCCTTCTAGCATACGGGGTTTGGTTTTTTGCATTTTGGGGGGTGTTTTGTATTATTATTATTTTTATTTACATTAGTAAACCAGAACTTAAAAAAATAAATACAACACCTTCTAAAATAATGGTCTTGTTTAGATGTAGTGCAACCAATTTTACAGAGGCCTTTTGAGGTCATGTGGCACATGAACAAGATGGATGAGGCAATGGGGTTGTTAGCTTTATAGGTATCTGATAGTCTACAGTTTCATCTTGATGGGTGCAATACCCCTCTAGCATTGTGGACCAAGCTTGATGACTTATTTGATACAATGAATGAGTTCAGGGCACGTTAGATTTAGGCAAAAATTATGTCTCTTGTACCAAATTCTTTTCCTTCCATTGAGGACTTCTTGGTGAAGTTCAAACAACATAGATCTTTATTCCAGGGTTGTGGGAATACCAAGACTGACATTGAGTGCATTTACCTAATTCTTTCTAAGCTTCATGGAAACTTTTAGATTTTTGCTTCTACCTTCTATTCCACCATGGATGCTTTGGGTACTAGATTTATAATGCCATCCTTTGAGGTTTTTGTGATCATTTGACTAAAGAGCAAGATAAGTTCTCTTAGTTGGATTCTCCCACAAGCTCACCGACTTATACATTGGTAGCTCAGACATCTTCTGGAAAGAAGGAGAAGAAACAAAAGTCACATCCTACAAAGTCTTAGATTGATTCTAGCCTTCACATCACATTAGGGCACCCTTCTCCCAAGGGGGATAAACCAAAGCCAAATAGACTGAAGTGTGCTTATTGTAATAAGCCTAATCATGATGAGTCACATTGCTATGAGAAGAAGTTAGTTAGTTATGCCAAACATGTTTTAGATTTGACAGGTCTCCTTTAGAAGAGCAACATTAATATTCCTTCTACTTCTAATAAATCTTCATCATCATCATCATTTCAGTCAGATGGTAAAGACATAGGAAAGGGTCATGCACTATGTGTAACCACTACATCACATTCTTCTAGATGGTTATTGGATTCAGGTGCTTCACACCTAATGGCATCTTCTCAGGATTTTTTCTCTTCTTTTGAGGCTTCTCCTACTTCACACATTTTGAAGGGGAACAACATTGTTATGAATGTATGTGGGAAAGGTTCTATTGATATTGATGATGGTACATTTCATGATGTACTATGTGTTCCATCTTTTTCCTCTAACATTTTCTCTATTTATTAGATTACACATAGTGGGATAGGGAAGATAGTTGAAACAAAGATAGCGAGACAAGTAATATTGTTCCTACAGGGACTGTTGACCATTCTTTCCACCTATACTCTTTCTCTTATTTTGGTCCACCATCTTCAATATCAGAAACTCACTCTCCTTCTTCATGAGAGACTACTGAGGTGAAGTCGGGTCACTTGAACTTATGTCTTATTTCTGAGACCAGTGTTGTGACTTCTACACCTTCACCTCCTATTTATATTCCATCTATTGCACATGATTACTCTTCAACATTTCTAACATTGTAACTCCAGTCATCCAGCCACCTAATGCAGCTGTTAAGGATATATCAGAGGAAATACATCTCCTCTTAGATGACAGATTCATCACATCTGTTATTCCACCTCCATTGGAGATTCTATTTCAGGATTCTCATGCATTCTCCTTTGAGCATCAGCTAGGGCTTCTAGCTTCACCTTACATTTAGGGGTTTCATCCTTCTTGTCCACTACCTTTTTTTCTTTTAGATTGGAGCCACATTGGTCTATTCATTGATATAGGAGTTCTGCCATTCTAGGGGGGCTATGAAGTCTCAAGCCTCTATCATGGGGGGTTTCGTTGTACTTATGGTTTTGAGAAAGTCTCATGAGACATATCATTTTTACTTTTTCTTTCTATCTCTTTTTGGAGTAGGGGTTTTTCCCACGTTGTTTTCCCTATTTCTTTGTTTCATAGAGATTTGGTTGTGATTGGGTACCTCATCAGGCCTTATTTCCAGGACCAAAGTTTGCTTTCAACATTATAGTTTTCTTACTTTTTCATGCATTGTTGCTCATCTTAAGGTGGGGTGTTAGAGTAAAGGGTTAATTTAATTTTATTTATTAAATTAACTTTACTCCCTTTTAAAGATTTCCCTTTATGCACATGCATTACCATTTAATAATTAAATATTAATTATTAAATGTCATTTACCTCGTAGGGTTTCTCTTTTAGTTTTTACGATCTCCTTCTATAAGGATTGATCAATTGTAAATTTTATTTTTTCTTTTCAGTCTATTAATATATTCTTCCATATTTTCAAAGTCAAATCCTTGCCTTCTCTTTGTCTTTTCTTCTCTGTAACATGTTCTTGCATGTAGGTGTTCTTTGGGTTTTGTGGATTTGTATTGCTAAATCCTTCAATTTTATTATAATTAAGTTAAATATGTAAAAAAATTCATTTAATTGAAAAAAAATGGATCATGAAAAACAATTAAACTTCTTTGATCGTACCAAATATGCGAACAGTCAAAGATTACAAAACCCTTTAGTTTTTTGTTCAAATAGTTTTAGTGTCTTGGCAACAAAAGAAATGACAAATATTCTGGAAATAACTACAAGGAAGAACAAAATAAATAAATAATTGGGATCATCTCCCATTGCCAAAGAAGAAACCAAACATGGATCCAAGGAAAAATCCTTCCATCATAAAGCATCAAGAATTTGGAAACACAAACAACATCCCAACTTACTTGAAAGAGGAACCAAAGTGGATTAAAAAAAAAAAAAAAAAAAAACTAACAAGCAATTAAGTTTTTATGCCAAAAAAAAAAATGGGAGGAATAAGAAAGTTTTACAAACCAATATTTCACCAATCCATTTCTTCACTTCATTCAAAATGTTATAGGAAACTTCAAATAAAGATCTATTCAAATAGGCAGGAGATAAACCATCCGTAGATAGTAACCCTAATATTATCTAGCTAAATCAATCATCTCAGAATAAAACATCAAGAAATTAAGTTAAAATAAGATCATAAAGTTGGAACCATAAAACGGATGAAAGATTATCTGAACAAACTAATCAAAGGAGACAAAGGGAGAAATTAGATAAACCAACATAGAAAAAATTGGATAAAAAGAATGACCCCAAATGAATATTGACCCTAAATAAGAAACAAATAGACAATATCATAATATTTATTGTAAAAGATGCAAAGATAAAAAAGGAAATTTATCCAATCAGGGGCAAGCCTTTAAATAACTCTAATATTATAGATAAAGCTAATCAAGTATGCTATAAAAAATTCAATGAAAGCTTGAAGAAACTACTATTATAATAAGCAACCAATATTCAAAAAATCAATGGTATGATTGTAAAAACCTTGGATTATATGCAATATGGAAGAACCCTTCTCCGAAAAAATTCACTCTGGAAAAGTGGATAAATGTAGGTTGTAAGGATCAGGTAAGTATGATCTCCCTTTCTCATTTAGTAATCTTTATTCAATGTGAAAATAAACAGATTAAAGAAGAATTAATTCATGAATTCTTACATTTTCTCAATGGACATAGTGTAATATTTTATAATTGGGTTCCTAACTTTGATAAGTTTTTCATTAAAAAATTGATTAAACCTATCTAGATAATTATTAAAAACCTCCTTGTAGAATTTGTTCACATCCAAATTCTAAAAGAAAATTGGAAATTCTATAGGCAAATTTTCAGGCATAGAATCTAAGTATGTTATACGCCTCAATTTATTGATCTATTCAACACTATACATCCCATGCCTTGGTTGATCTGAGTGTAATCCTTTAGCCTAGGGGATGAAGGTTGACTTGGTTTAAATGTTTATCTTGCTGCCACCTTGGAAAAGTCACCTGCATGTTGCCCCCATGATACACAAGTAATCTTGAATTCATTAAATTTTCCAACTAGCTCCCATATATGCTTTAACCACTTTTTAAACTTCCAATTTGGAGCCGTGTTTAGGTGGCTTGCATTTATTGTGAGGATAGAATCAGTTCTAATTGCATTCAATTAGGGTTCGTTTGGTTGGGAGAATTGAATTGGAATAGGAATCAACAAATTTCTAAAAAATAACAATTTTTAGTTTGGTTCACCAAATTGGAATTGAGAATTAGAATTCATATTCCCATTTTGACCCTAAAATAAAAATTTAACGTTCCACCAAAATAGGTGGAATTGGCAATTCCAATTCTCATTTCCTTTTTCAATATTTGATCAAAATTTGTTTAATCTGCAACCAATGGAAGAAACTTCTAATTGAGATAACACAACATTGTCAATGGGACATCTGTAAAGTTTTAATGTCAAGTGGAGATTGCTTGTGCAAGCTCATATCTGAAGCATTGCTTCCATTGTCATCATGATAGTTGGAATTGTGGTTGTGCATACAAATACCATTTTCACCAAGCTAGATAAAATGACGTTTGATGAGAACTTGCTAGCGATGAGTTTCAGAAAAGATTTTGAATGGATAGAGAAGAAACTTGCATGAATTAGCGTTTATTTGTATGGTTCAGAAGATGAGGAAAATAGGCGGAGCAATGCCATGAAAGAATGGCCACAACAAGTCAAAAATATTTGCCTTGATGCTGAGGACATTATGGATTTGTGTGCCTTTGTGCCTCCCACTCAATCATGTCTGGGTAGTGACAGGATCTTGTGCCGCTTGGCTATAAGGAAGAGGATCAACGAGTTGAAAGAGAGAGTTATGTCTATGATCAAACTGATGGAGAAATTCATGGACTTATTACTCCATCATATCCTGGAGAAGATGAGCTAGACATTGGGTTGAGTTACCTGCTTCAACTTGGAAATCTATGTTTAGTTGATGTAATAGGACAGTCTTTAGATGCATCACTGTCTTTCTCTATCAATGAACTAATTATGAATTTGACCATTTATATTAATATGGAAAATAAAAATTAGATCTGAAGCAGCACTGAGATGAGAGACAATTTCAATCAGCCACGGTATTTCCTCAATGCAAATGAAATGATAGAGGTCGTTAAAGAGTGTGGTGTATTTTAGTTTTGTCGAATCAAACAGATCTAGAATAACAAATTTTAGAAATTAAAAAATTTTAGCAGTCAAATAGACTTTAGACTTTGATTCTAAACCACATCTTGGACCTAGGTGGGTTACATAGAATTCATCCATGTGTTTAATGTCAAAGCTAAATATTTTGGCATTTTTCTAAGAATGATGCCATTAGTCTTTGGCCACATAACTAGCGTCACCCATACTAGGATTGCTCTTATTTCATCCAACATCAAGCTCTTTCCAAACCACACCATTTCATGAATTGGGAGGAAGGTCAACCTTTCAAGACCCATAATTGGGAGTGGGAACAACATCCCAATTTGTGAAAAATATTTTTATCTAGTTTTAAATAATTAGTAGCTATCTTCATGACCAAGGCCTTCTTGTTGAACTCTTTATCCTTAAATATCCATTGATATTCATCCCAAATCTTCCATATATTGCTTGATGATAGAAATTCCAAGATGCATTGTTCACATTTAGCCACATTAAAAACTAGCCACTAATGTCTTGAGGATTGCCTATTTTCATTATTAACAATGTTATATAAACAAAATTATTTGTGCAGTTGTGTTTCTAGGCTAAGATTATGTATAAATTTTTAACCATCTTAGCCCATAAATACAACTATATACTTAGAAATTTCTTATCTTCAAAATTATTTAATGCTATCTTACAAAGATAATGAATGCAATTATAATTGCGAAATGAAATATATACCATTTAAATAAAACCAAGAAAAACAAAAAATATAAAACAAAAATTAGATTGTTATAAAATTTCTATGTTTTGCTTAATAAGTCAAATGTTTTAAGATCCATATTTTTATTATTTATCTAACTTTTTCAAAACACACACACACACACATATATATATATATATATATAACCCACTTCTTGGATCATTTCTACATAATTTCTCCTCATCCATAGGTAAATAAATAAAAACCAAATCAGATATTAATCTCATTAAAAAAAAAATAGCATTAGTAATTCCGAATTTGAATTACAAGAACAGCGAGTTCATCTGCATTTTCTATTCGATACTGTTGATTATGGATGCTCATGCCAACCTCCAGAAAGAATTGACATTGTACACTCCGTAGCGTCGATGGAGTTCATTTATAACGAGGATTTTCTTCATTTATGTGTACTACAGATTCGTCGACCACTAAGTCGTCCTTAACAGAAATACTTTGATCCATTACAATACCTATGTAGTTCGACCTTCTACAATGCTCTATACCCAGTTGGTTTGTAAATGACTTATTTTCTTTGAAGAAATGGTATTCCCATTATGGAATCTCAAATCCAAGAAAATTTCTTATTTTTGTGATATACTTCTCCATTTTACTGGCTACAACTGTCGTTCTTCAAAAACAAAACAATGGCTGCAATATTTATCCCGAGGATGTAAGAAGGCTGTGCGAAGAAGCTCGACTTGATGAAGCCCTGCGCATTTTATGCTACTTCTATCATGCCTTGGACTGTTCTACATACGTTTCTCTTTTGCAGGGATGCATTATTGACAGGGCATTGGCACAGGGTAAATCAATTCATGCCCACGTCAATCAGATGGGTTTTGGAGTAGAGACATTTTTATACAACAGATTTGTTGGCTTTTATGTAAAACGTGGAAGCTTAGAGGATGCACGCAAAGCGTTTGATGAAATGCCTGAACGAGATTACTAAACATGATATGTGATGATTGCTGCATGTACAAGGCAATGTTTATCCACCTAATATTAGGCTGGAGGAGGAATCCAACCCAACCGTTTTACATTTTCTAGCGTTCTCATGTTCAGATTTGGCATCCTTGGAGAGCGTTCATGAAAAAATAATTAGGAAGCCCTAATGCTCTACCATGAAATGAGATTGGCAGGTTTGAAGTTGAACTCAAATATATTTGCTGGCATTCTGCTAGCTTGTGCTTACTTGGGCATTCTTGAACAGGGCGTAGAGATACGCGAGGAGATAGTTAGAAGCGGGGTTGAAAATTGATGCTTATGTGGGGGAGGGCTCTTGTGAATATGTATGCAAAATGGGCTTCTTTAAACATTACACACTATAAAAGAAAATCAAGCTTGAAAAAAATCAAGAGGTTGAAAATCGTGCGGCTTAAAAATCACACACTAAGCGTTGACCGCTTAGTGTGGTACTGTGGGGTCCACTCCACACCTCCGTCCCCCATCTGCTCTGTAATGTTCCAAGTTACTCTGTAACGGTGAAAGGAAACCGTGAAATCTAACTACTCCTGCGGTGACTGTTAAGTTTTTAATCCACCTACTTCCACCCACTATCATTAAACCATTTAATCGGTGCTGCACACATATCTGGATTTCTTATTTCTTTTACCATGATTTCAATTCGTTTCACAAGGGCACTGTTCAAGTTTTTTCCCAGGCAATTCAAGGTATGTAATTTTAAATCATATTCTCCATTTAAAATTCTTGTATCGCAAATGAATTGCATAACCATGTTCCTTTGTTTAAATTAGGCACTGTCAGCAAATAAGTATACAGCACTGCAATCACATACGCATATTTGTAATTCCTAGGCTTCCACATGGCCTCGATCAGCTCTTTGTAGAAACATAGCAGTATGGGATAACATAACATTTAGTAGTTTTAGCTTAGTATTATGGGATTTCAGCTTACTTTTCTTCATAAACTATTAGTAGTTTCATTCAGATTGCAAAAGAAGAGAAAGGGTATTTGCTTATATTCCATTGGAAACTATGAAAATGTCTCTTTTGCCTTGCACTGTCGTCTCTATGTTCAAGCAACTTCACTTATAATGACCTTGTTGCAAGACGCATATAATCTTAAGTTCATTAAATTTGATAGACAAGTAAAAAATGAGGAATTGTGCCACAGCTTGTCCAGTAATGTTGTCAAACAATTAAGGAACCTTAATTAATAAAAAATAGATCTTATTGAGGCAATGATGGACGGTAAACTGTAGAGAGCATCCCATGCTTTTAATGATAAACATTGTCTAAATGATTCTCAAGTCTAGATAGAGATCAGTTGATGACTAAGGTTGCACACAGACATATTTCATAACATGAAGGATATCAACCAAAATGTCAAAGAGCAGTACATCTCACATAATCTATTCTCCACTGAGCAATGCATTTCGAATAATTTATCATCCACAAGCATTCTCTTGCAGAAGTTGTTGATGAGAATAAACTGCTATTGATTTCAGGGAGCCAAGTTTGTTCATTTTGGGATATTTGCTTATTCAGTTCATAAAAATACTTCTTCATAATAGTAGTCTTCATCAGCATGAGAATCCCTATCTCGTTTGGGATGCTTACCAGATTTATTTTATGAAATTTATGAATATGAAAGAAGTGCAAACTCTTTTATCATTTTTACAATGTTTATGTAAATAAAAAATGTTACAAAACTTTGTTGTTAGAACTACAAGAGATTTTCAATACATTTGGTAATGCTATTCTGCATAGCTACATAAAGTCTTACCCGAGACATCCCAGAGAAGAAGTACTGTGCAAAACCTCCATTTTCCATATTTTCTCCGGTATTGAATTAGGATCTGATCGCTGAACCCAAAAAAATTGCAAACCGCTCAATAAGGTATCAAGAAGCATCAAATCTCATGTAGAAGACCTGTTAAAAGCCTTGCATAATCCCCTGTTTACTAGATCTGAGGCAACAGCTGAAGTCTTGAACTTTAGCACCTGAACTCTTATTTTCTAAACTGAATGCAAACTTTCTGACCATATTTTCCCATAATAGATCCACTAAGGCCATATAGAGCAACCTCTACAATGTACACAGGATTCAAAATCTGATAAACATTTTACAAAACCTCTGTCAATTATATCCTTCTTGAAGTGAATTCCAGATTTCCACATTCTTTCCTATTCAATTATTTAACAGTTCTACCATCTCTGTTATAATCTTATTTGCTTCTTGTAGATTATTATTTGCAAAAAGCGAATTGATAAGAACACTGTAAGTACTGAAGTCTGGTACTAGAAGCCCTTCTCAACCATTTCACCATAGATTCTTAATGCATCGTGCATTTTACCTTCACTACAAAACCTACCAATTGAGTCCATAAAATATATTTTCATAGCGGAGGAGTAACCATTCCTTTTAATTTCATTTATAGCTGCTTTTGCGGCTTGTATATTAGATTCCTTTTTCATAATTTTAGAAAGCAACCTGTTCTGATATAAGGTCATGTTGCCTTCCATCTCATCCTTGAACAACCTACCGATTTCCAAAGAATTGCTATAAGTTGCATCCCTTAACTCCAGTTCTCTTAACATAGTTCTTGCTTCCAGTATCTTTCCTTGAAGACAAATGATTTTAATGTATTCATCAAATGAATATTCAACCGAAGGCTCAACCAATAACTTATTAGTTTCAATGAAACCCCAGCTTCTGCAATATTCAGACCATAATCCATGGCGGGTATGGACACCAAGAAGTAAATTCTTGTCAATCATTTCTTCCAGAAGTTTGCTCGCTTCTTCCATTCTCCCCTTGTGACAAAGCCCTTGGATAATATTGTTGTAATTGAAAACATTTGGAACAATACCCTTTCTCCCCATTTCATGAAATAATATTAGAGCTGCCTCCACTTGACATTTTTTACAGTGACCTTTTATCATGGCATGACAAGTCAAAGCATCTGGCAAAACATTATGGTTTTGCATTTCAGAGAAAAAATTGGAAGCCTCTTCAACTTTAACTTGCTTGCAGTATCCATTAATCATTGAATTATAAATAATAGCATCAGGAACAAATCCCTTATCTAACAATTTTTGGAAAATTTTGTCTGCATCTTCCAAATAACCTTCCTTACAGACACTGCATATAAGAGTAGAGTAAGTTACAAGAGTTGGAGTAACACCTTTTCTCTCCATTGCATCAAATAACCTGAAAGCTTCTACCAGGTGGCCAACAGTATAAAGTCCATCAATAACTAAATTGTAAGAAAGTACATTTTGAACACCACCTTCAACCTGCATTTCTTTGCAAAGTTCTAAAGCTTCAACCATGCAGCCTTCCTTATACAAATCACCAACTACTACCGTATAAGCATATGTAACTGTTATGATATCCTCTTTTAGTGCTTCCCGCAAAAGCTTGCATGCTTCTTTCATCCTTCCTTCTTTGCACAACCTATTAAGAAGTAGAAACATAGCAGTATGGGATTTTATTTCAACTTTGGGTATACAATTTCAGAGAATTTGAAATATTAAATTTGTAAGGAATACAAAAGAAAAAATAGGTCGCAGAAATCACTTGCACAATTCATGGCTGCCAAAAGAGAGTGTTTGTAGCTCCTGAGAAAAATGCACCATGCTCTTTGGACCTTGGTGTTTTACATTCTTAATCTACAAGTGCAAGTTTCATTTGGAATAAGCTTCCAGTTCCTTGGATGATGAAGGAAAACTTAAACAAAGACATTTTAGTATGGATGTTTCAGATCATACTACATGATCCATCATCAGAATGCAGGAGAGAAAGGACATTAAAAATCTTAAACCTAGACCTGTTTACTGACCTGGCCATGTTGAATGGCAGCAACTATCATGTAAGCTGATGTCAGTGTGGTTGTGGCAATTCCTAGAATTGACACCAGATGGAAATTATGAGGAGATGGTAACATAACAGTTGGTATTGCCAAAAACCAAAATAAATAAAGACATTCTCTCTTGTTCCAGTTAGAGTTCATGTAATACACATCACTGCATCAATAGAATGTTAAGAGTAAGCCATATGATTATGAAGAACATAGTATCTCAATTTATTTAACTATCTTAGGAAAGAGCAAGTAATATTGAAACATTCAATTAAGAACAACTAGCTCAACAATTTGCATAGATTATTGGGTTCCCCTGCTATGCAACAGTGTAGTCAACTTTCAACTTATATACATAACCCAGATATAAATTATTAGTTTATTTTCTGGATTAATTGTGTGAACAATTTTTCTCATCAACCTTTTCGATCACAATATGTGATCCAACATGAGGACGCATCCAAAAGAAAATGAGGAGAAACGAGATAGATTACAGACCAGGAATCCTATGAAAGGGGGGTAAGAAAAGGAAGACATCACATGAACCAAGAATAGCAACACCTAACAAAAAGACAGACTGGCCTAAAGACAATATACTGGGATTTGCAATATTGATGACAAAAATTGTTCACAATATCAACTCTAGAAAACAAACTAATAATACTAATGAATTGCAAAAAATCTGATAGCTCTAACAGATAAGACTTCCTCTTAATCCCTGTTAAAACCCTTGAACAAATTGGGAAGCATTATGAGAATACCTGGAACATGTGATCAATTGCAGCACACAGGCAAAAGTAAGGGCTATCATATTGAACCCAAATACGACGCGTCCAAGCCATTTTCTAGCAACTATACCTATTACTTCATGGTACTGCCAAAAAATACTTATACAGTTGAGAAGTGAGAATAGAAATACTGTAATCTAAAACCATCAAAACCCTATTTCATTATTCAACATATTTTAGACTTTAAGACACATCAATTCTAACAAATATAAGTCCATTCACAATAGTCTCATATAGAGTTCGCCAGGTGGGTTTAAATTTCAATATTTATAGCAAAAAGTTAAACCCTAACAATCATGATGTACCTAAAGTATGTGTTTCTCGTGAAGTAGTCTAGTCGTCTTGGTTTGAGAGGAGGCCTTCGCATAGAGGTATCTAAGGAGATAGACAGTCCAACATCCAAAGGTACCATGAATAATCTAGAATCCGATGCCCAAACCATAACCCATTTGAGATAAAGTGTATGGCAAAGTCAAAATCACTGATCCAACTTGATAATATAGTTGAAACAGTTAGTTTCTACAAAACAAAACTTAATACTAGTGGCATTTCAAGGCCAAAACAGGTTAAATCAACGAGAAAAGGTTACATATTATATCAATTTTAGCCCCTTCCCAATACCCATATTTGATTGTACTCTAGACAACCCTACAAGCAATCATTTAAGCAAGAAAATTTAGTTTAATGAGGTATGCTTACCATTTGGTCTAAAAAGCTTTAGCATTCGTCTTATCCCATCTTATATATACAAGTACAAGAAGTATCTAAAGCAAATGAGGGAAAGCCATGACAGACCTGAGCAGAAATGACATTGAGCTAGGCATCAAAAATAGAACCTCTATGCCATACAAAAGCATTCTAGGCCTCCCTCATGTTCCATTCTTTCTGTGGCTTTATAGATCCTTGCACCTGCAATTCACTGTTCTGTATTGAATCAAATTCTGCACCACACTCTAAGGCCTTTCCATTGCCTGTTGGTGTCTCTGTTTCCATGGCCTCTATATTTCTATCTACCATGGATGCTTCCTCTCAAGCAAACCTATGTTGCGCTTCTTCTAATCACAACTTATGGTGGTTTGAGAAGCTTCAACCTGAGAGAGTCTCGACCTAAATAATTCAACTTAAAAGCCTATAAAATTCAAATTAGAATTCTGTGTTTTAAGAATTAAGGGCATTTGGTCGGTTAGTGGAGTTGGAAAAAACCTTCAGGGTCTTCTAATCTATAGGTGGAGTTGAAAGGATCTCATTGAGCTTATCAGAAATCCAAACTTGTTGAATGCAAGACTCTGATATCATAATGGACTAATGGACTAGGGTGAGATTAATATCATATTGGACTAATGGAATAGGGTGAGAGTGTGTGCCCAATGAAATTAGCAGATTGGAACACCCCAGAGTACTAGTTGAAGTTTGGTGTAAAGGCTTTGTACTCTGCTCTTCAAGAATCAAGTGGCTAAAAGGACTTTATGAATTTAAGAATCCTCCATTAATGAAGTATATATGCTTTCATCTAAAGCAAGATACACTTCAAAAGAGTGACAAGGATCGTGAATTCAGACCAGTATCAGACTTAATACCTAGATACTAGAAAAGACTAAAATAGATCAGTCTTCAAGGCCCGTGTAGTAATGCACATGCAAAGAAATTATAGTGCAAGTGGACACAGAAACAAATATGTGGGCCATCCATAACAATAACTAAATGTTAAGGAATATAAAGATCTCCACTACCTAAACTGAATCTAAGGAAGCCATATTACGCTTAAAACAATTTGCACTTCACCCTTGTGAACTACTTTACATGTACAACAAAAGCTTGAGAAGACAACACCCCTACTCAATGGATATTCAATGGCTTTCTAAATGGATTCATTACACATTTCACCCTCATCCCCTAGTGCTACAAAACAATTACCCTTTGAATCAGTTGCTTTGAACATGCATGTTGAATGTGGTTCACATGCTGAATGTCGTACCGAAACATGATAGGCCCAACAAACAAAATCCTTGAATTGTTTAATGCCTGAAATTAGTGGAGTAACTTTTCAATTGGCGCATTGAAATTTAGATATTTGGAAGTCATCTTGTTATTTCTGGTATAGCACTCTACAAAAACATAATTCTTGGAAAAACAGAGCTGAAAACAGAAAATAAAAAATTGCTCTTTTCATTGGTAAAAAAATTACAAATTTGTGGGGTTTACAGGAGGTCTCCATGATATCAAATCAAAGAAGACAAAGTGAAAACAATTCATCAGCGATTTCATCTTTTCATCACAGGGAGTGAAAATTGCTTTAAAGAATATTGAAATTGTTTGACAGAATACTTGGTACTGTAGTGGTTGAAGGATATAGGATTATTCTTTAACAAATATGATGTGTTCTTACATATGAATTAGTTATATTACATGTTACAACATGAGGCTCTTCGTTGTGCAATACTTTCTTTTGTTTGTCCACTACCTCCATGGTGGTTCATAGTGTTGGTATGTTTACCATTGCACCAAGTATTATATATGTATTGCATGTTTAGTTATGTTATCAAAAGTATATTGATTTTCTACCAAGTGTATTATACCATGTTTGGTTATTTTATAATTGGATTCTAATATTTTTTTGTTGTGTATTAGATGGATGTTGATTGGTCTCGCATCATGGACGAAGCAATTCAATGCCGATGTAGCGGAAAATATTCTTATGTGGATCTTTCATGGAAAAAATATGTACTTAAAGATTCATAACTATTTTTAGCTTGGATTGAAGCTGATAGATTGAAAGATTTTATCGAGGGAGAATGTTCAAGGGACTCATATCCAACATGCTTTCACAAAAGTCATTCAAGGAAGCCCTCTCAAAGTTCCGATACAAAAAATAGTATTAATAGTTATTTGGAATACAACATGTAAGAGTAATATTCTAGCTAAGATTATTTATACTTTCAATTGTAAAGTAAAGAGTGTCTATAATCATTTGTTAATTATGCATATTATTAATATGAAGATTCTTTATGATTTCCATAGGTAATTGTGTACATTTGGACCAGAGGACTATAAAGAAAAAGATGCAACACCATTTGATCCTTCCTCTGTTTCCAAATTAGGGAAAGGTACTAGACTTGGTCGCAAACATACATGATGTGGTTGTACCTTTCATTTTAGCACCCGAATCATGGTTCATAGGCCAAACCATCTATTGATATGGTACCATCAAGTTCAACATTTGAACAAGAGTGACTGTCATGGTCAAATGAACAATGCATTTTTTGGATCAAGGTCCTTCTTTGCACCATTTATTAGTAAGATTTTACATCAATGGGTCGAGTCATTGCTATTACTTGGCATGCCTGTAGATGCAGTGCATAAAAAACATAAGCAAATGGTGCATGAAAAGATGACAATATTTGAGGGTCAATCTTCTAGGGACAATTTTCTTACGATGGATGATATTGCAAGTATTGATTGCAAAATTAAGTCATTAAAATACATGTATGATAATAGAGATGCTCTTTTAGTGCAACAATGGGTTTTGGCAAACCTTGACAAATGGTTTGCATATCAAGAGTATAGTGCCACTATTGATGGAGATGGAGAGGTCCCATTTGTGCTAGGGATTCAATTGCCAGAGCAACTTGATTAGATGCTTCAATATGACCATAACAATATATTGGCCAAGGATTCTACATTTGGTACGAATGCGATGAAGGTATATAGTGTATTGCTTCATAGATTTAACTTTGAAATATTTACACTTAAAGTATAGTATTGATACATTATGCTGATGTCTTATGATAGTTTCAATTGTATACAATGCTTGCATTTGACTCAAAGCATATGGGGGTACTTGTGGCATGGAGTATTATGTCTAGATCTTCTGCACATGATATCACATATTAGATGCACATTCTTCTTCAACCAGCTCACTTGAAGAATATTAATTGGAAACTAAATGCATTCATGGTGGATGATGTAGCTGCCGAGATCAAAGCTATTAGGTATATATTTTTTTTATCATTTATCCCTTTTTAATTTTAAAAAATATTTCAATGCCTCCTGTAATATAAAATTTGACTCTGAGTGAAAGTATTTATGATGCAGAGAAGTGTTTCAGTGTAATATATATCTG
This sequence comes from Cupressus sempervirens, assembly GCA_028749045.1. NCBI lineage: Eukaryota > Viridiplantae > Streptophyta > Pinopsida > Cupressales > Cupressaceae > Cupressus > Cupressus sempervirens. Next base: position 331,504,358 of record CM053787.1, read on the forward strand.
TGCACTTGGCATGTTAGACGTGCGTGGCTAAAGAACTTGATTGCAAAGGTCAAAGATAATGCAATTAGACAAGAGATGTTTGATAGACTGGGATTTATCATGCATCATTCAAAAAATGAGGATTCAACAAAGAATGAGATTCACAATTTTATTAAGGGCTTTAAAGATGCACAACCCTCATTCATTGAATATTTTTAGGGACGATGGTCTAATAGATTGAGTATGTGGGCTAGATTTCTCCATACACTTAAACATGTAGGACAAGAGACAAATAGTGCCATAGAGTCTTACCATTCACACTTGAAGAGATGATTCTTGAAAATAATCGAGTGTGCTACAAATCATCATGTTGATTGGTTGGTACATCAACTATCAACACATGTTTATGTATATTATTGGTGGGTGCAAGTTAGTAAAAAACATGGTTTCTATAGGAACTTTGATATTGAAAAAATTGAAAATACATCTTAGGTTTAGGCTATGAAAATTTTGGATGAGCATGTTATATTCAATGACACTAATGATCACATAGCATGGGTGACAAGTGAAAGCAATCCCAATTTTCAATATGAAGTGTATAGCTCCTCACCTAGTCTATCTATGTGCTCTTGCAAATTTTCGATACAAGGATACATGTGTAAGCATGTGATGAAGGTTAACTTGATGAGAGAGAGACAAAGACAACATCTATCTAACAACTTGGATGTAGACGTTGATAATATTTCCAATACAATTGGTTCTATAGAAGAAGGATGCTCCAACAATCTCTCTAATTATTTGGTACTTAAAAAACATTGAGTGTTTTATTATATTGATATACAATTATTTGCAAACTACGTGTTTTAAATTTTTTAAATGTGTTGCAATATTAATGTAGGTAACTGATGCATTTGAAGAGATTGTAAATAATGAAAATTGCCAACTCTTGGAGGATTCTTCTATGCCCATATAGATGAATTTATAACCATATCTTTGCTGTTCCAATTTTGATTATTTAGTTATATAATTTCTAAAATATGTTTGCATTATTTTTGTAGATTGCTGGAAATAGAGGTGAAACTGCACTAAAAGAAATGAGGCTACAAATAACACAAGAGTTGGACAAGTTACAAGAAATTTCAACTCACGCATCTAATTTGGCAACACTTACTTTCATTAATAAGAATTTAAAGGACTTGTCAAATAAGCTTGAGAGTAGACATGTCTCATCCCAACTTGGATTAGACCATCCAAGTGCAAATCCATTTCACGTTGTACAAGATGGGTTTGGTCACACTATTCATCGACAAAGAGACTTGACTGAGTGCATGAATGTAAGGAGAAGATTGAGTATTTCTAGGAGAATGCCTATGTTTCCACCATTGCCGCAAAATCGCAAGCGTCAAAATTGGTTTGATGATCTTGATAGGGAAAATGAATGAGATGAGGAACACATGTAGATCAATGAACATGATTTTGATATGGTTAGACACATGTTTGAAATCATCCAAGATACTATTATAAGAACACAAGATTTTATTGACAAAACATACAAGAGTGTCATGAATTTTCTTAGCTATTTATTTCAAACTATTTTAAGACTTTAAATGCTATAATGTGATTTTGGATGTTAAAAAGAAATTCTCTTTATGAAAATCCAATGTATAATTCTCATACTGTAACTGCAAAGATAAACTTTATTATTACTTGCAAGTATGAAAAATGGCTCAAGAGGATTGGAGATGATGAAATAGATTATATTTTATATGTAAATTATTCTCAAATCTCAACACTTGTCCATTTTTTATATCCCTATTTTAAGAGTAGTTCATCAACTAGTCTCAAAGAATGACAGTCATAGTTATGGTCTCTATTTTCTAAAAGTTAGCGTAACACTTTTCTATTTTCTTGAGCTCTCTAGTAGTTTGATGATAGATCATGGAGTGTGATATAAAATATTCATGCATAGATCCACCTATGATTGAGTCTAAAAATAACAACTACAACTTCATGGATTGTAATTATACATGATTGTAGCTACTGTTTGTAGATTTAAAAGTATGAGTTTTTCATTTCACCGATCTTTCTGGCATGCTGGAGATGGATCATAGAGTGTGATCCAAATCATCGATACTTAAGATTCTCACACAATTGAATCTAGAATCATCCATCCATTACTAGCATCATTCTTTTGAAGCTTCCATTCATATCACAGTTGGAATGGCACCCTTTCAGCATTGTTTCTACTTCAAGCATTGACTTAGACAGGATATCTATTTTAATCAAGTGCCAACAAGGCTAGATGAAGAAACTTGACAACTTCATTGACTATTTAAGCTCTATGGAGAGGCCTTCACATCTGCTAGTAGCTGTTGAAGGTCCTTATGGTCTAGCTTCCATGGACTTTCTAAGGTACTAATCAATCTACTCAAATTCCAGCACTATAGACATATATCATAATGACTTCAGCATATTTGATACATTTCTTATATTTTTTGGGTAGTTAATAACCTGATCAATGCAATTTACTTAATAATTTGTAACATTCAAACATAAAATATGTCCAAAATCTACCCAATTCATCTGGTAATAGGTCAAAAATAGTAATAGATGCTAGGTGAAAATGATCCATGTTTTTCCCAAGATGATATGTAATAGACCTTGTTGAATATGTTTATTTTCTTGTAGGTATGGTGCATTGATACTGATTGGTGGAGGAAGTGGAATAGCCCTATTGATGAGCATTTTATCAAAAACATTGCACTAGCATAATATTAGAGAAGGAAACCATGTTCCCAAGGACATCCTACTCATATGGTCAGTCAAAACTACAGAGGAGTTGTGCCTCTTAAATCTTTTATCTCCTTCGATGATATGTCCAAGATATTCAGAGGTGTTGTAATGAGACGTGCAAGCATATGTCACACAAATAGGAGTTCTGGACGTTGAAATGGCCAAATTAGAAATAGGGAAAATGGAACCACTCAATGAAACTTGCTTGAATGATTGCCCTATCAATAAAGATGAATTCAAAGAGGCAAGTTTGCCTGGGGGCAGTCTACATTCTATAACAAGTATAAACAATACTCTATGGCAGGCAGCAATACTTTTTAAAGCATTGGCAGGATATCTCATAATGATTGGCCTATTGAATCACTTGTATATATACCCATTAGATAACAACACTTACGAAGAGTACCCAACATGGGCCAGAGGATGTATGACTTTGGTGTGCATGTGTGTGGGAATTATGTTCTTTGGAGGCTTAGTTTATTTGATTTGGGTCATAATGCAAACTACTACAGTTAATGGGTCTAGAGAAAAAGTACATGAAATGAGTGATAGACATAGTGTTATGGCTCAGTTAGAATGGCTCAACTTCCATTTTATATTGTAGAATTTAGAGAATTTAGAGATTGTTTTAGGCTTAATAAAACCTCCCAACTGTCTAAAGTTGGTTGAGGCAGGTAGGGCAGGTCAATAAATGTCTAATGTACCCTTTGTACAAAAAATAGAAAAAAGAAGGAATTAGTGACTGGCTATACAGACTGGCAAGGTAGTGAGCAATAAAAAGAAATCTATGTTTCATGCTATTTCATTGGGTCAATGAATCTCTCTTTGTTTGGACTATCATTTATATGAGTTAGAAAGGGTATTTGATCACATTTCACTCACTTTTGAATGATATTAATTCTGTTTTGAAGAAATCATTATGCTTGCTGTCCTGAATAGGCTTTCTTTGCAAGTTTCTTTGTGACAATTTTAGTTTTTCTTTAAAGAGATGATCCTCCCATGAATCCAAGGAGCCAGACTTCATGGGAGGCATATTCCTAACATGTACAATAGATATCTAACACTTTTGGTGAGCACTAGTGCAAGAAGGCTAAGGATTTGTGGGAAACAACGAAGTGTTCCTTGATGAAATGATGGGAATGGTGTAGCAGCAGTATGTTGGGCTGAATAAGTGGGTTATTTATTGAATTGGAACATTCTAGGGCATTTATGTGAAGGTGTTTGAATCATTATTTGTTCACCAAAGAGTGTGGAGATAGGTGTTTGAGAAAACCCTATGCAACAAGGGTTTGAGAGCATTAGATTGGTGGATTGAGTGATCCTAGAGAGTTGAGTCTAAAATCTATTGGATTTAGTCATATTTTGTCATGTTATAACCCAGGGGAAAGTTTAGAGAAGTGAGGACAAGTAAAAAGTAGACTTGCTTTGTAAAAGTTGCTTAAAAGGCCTAATTTTGAGAAAAAACTGCCCTATTCCATACAATCTTTCCAAAGGAGTGATATCTGATTTTAGGATATGTTATAAAAATCTGAAAAGGGTATCTAAAAATAATTTTTTTTTTCTTGGTATTTTCTAAAGTTTGGGAGAAAAGTCAAGAAAATAGGGTCTGCTGATCCAAAGAAGAGAGTAGCCTAGTCAAGAGGGGTAACTTGGGTTTATGCATTAACTTGGGTTTTGAGATTGCAAAACCTATTTATACATGTCATATTGAGTCTATTGAAACACTTTGTGGGGTTGAAAGAGATAGTTGAAAGGTCTATTCCATATTTGTGCATTTGAGGGCTATTTGAGTGCTTTGGAGAACCTAGTGAATCTTGGTTAATCATTCAACTTTGTGTAGTCATTGTTGTTACCTCCTTGGCTCTACATCATAAGCAATCTCAAAATTCCTAATCAAGGGAAATAATTTTCCAATTGAAGATACAACATTAATAGATTAACAATTAATAAAGAAACATCAAAAATTGCTTGATGAGGACAATGCTTTTCCCAAGGCAATGGAGATATTAGGACCCTGTTATTCTATCCTTTGATATATAAAAAGCTGAAGCACTTGTCACATGCTTAACCTTAAAATTAGTTTACATTACTCCCTTAAAGCCTATATATTTTCCAATTATTGGAGGTTGCCTTCAATAAGGATTTCATCTCCACTTTATTTTCACAAATTCATACTTGAGACTCATTGTTGGATTTTAAATGGATCCAAATAACCTATCTCTACAGCTAATTATGCCCCAAACTGTTTAATATATTTTTTAATAGAATTAAGACACCTATAGTGCATGAGAATTATGAACATATGATAGAAACTTGCAAAAAGTTCCATTTGAAAAAACACATACTACAAATAATGCATCATGTCATCGCCTACATTAAGATGAATAATAAATTCAATGATAATAAACTGGACTCCTGATAGTAAAGAAATTTCAAAAATAAAATTCAAAAAAGATGTATCATGATCAAGATAAGATAAAATAAGATAAGATAAATATATTAATGTCCAACAAAAGACCACAACGTGGGTCTATGGGACTGGAAGCTTACAACAAGGAAAAAGCAAACAAACAGAGCACCAAACGGTATCCAAAAAAGAACAAGCACAACAAAAGAAGAAGAAAGCAGGAAACATCATGGAAAAGATTAGGTATCCATCTTCATAGGGAAAAAGTCCAATAGTGACTGATCTGTGTAGCTACCAGAAGCCCTGTGATGAAGCTGATTGCCACGAGAGGAGTGTCGTTGGCAAAACGGTCCCCTGCAGGGTCTCACCAATCTGGAACAGCCCGTGTTAGGGAAATTGTACGGTCGCTTCACACCCCGAGCTGGAGTTAAGGGCGAGAAGAAGGTTGTAATAAGTTGTGCCTGGGTCTGACTCCTGGGAAATGAAAGCTGTAAAGTATGGTCATGAAGCTGTAAGGACTCGCGGAGATAGAGTGAAATGCAACGTTGATTGGTGTACTTGAAAAAATTCAAGAGGGATGTGCAATCTCTAAACAGACAATAAAATCTCCCTCTAATCTCGTAGTATATGGGGCATCTAAAAAGAAAATGAATCTCAGATTCTGCCTTTGCTAAGGTACAAAGTGTACACACTCAATCCTCTCTAGCAATATGGTGATCGACCTGAATCCAGAGTTTGTGCGAGCCCACCCTAAAGGAGCCAAGGGAGATTCGTAGGGCGTGAGTCCAGTATTTATGCAAGTACTCAGGGTGTACAATAATCCCATCTCAGATAACTAAGAAGTGCTTAGCATAGAAAGCCATCCTTGGACGTAGTCCCCTTGGAGGATCCACCCAGGTCCATGTGATATAATTCCTGTAAATGTCAAGTCTGAGATGCCTATTCAACTCTTGCCGAGAAGGGAGTAGATGAGTAGGGGCATCCAATGAGAACTGGTAGGGAGGAAGATGATCAATGTCGATCCCCACTGAACATAGTAGGATAGTAGCCTGAGCATACCAACCACGGGCTCTAGTGGTAGGATTGACGTCAGCAATAGCAACTGAGGAGCAGTAGGCTAAATAAGGGTATCTATGTTGTCCTTCCTCCGAGTCAGAAAAGCCACGAAGATAGTGGAGAAACTAGATCAAGTAAAAAATGGCTCTAAGTCTGAATGGGTGAGCACTGAACTCAGTCAAAATAATACTGTGGGGGGTAGAACCATGACATCTGATAATCCGACAGAGGAGCATAATGTGGGTACGCTCGATCATGGCCCAATTCGAGTCTAAAAGAGAAGGACCCCAAACCACTGAACCATAGAGCACAATGGGTCTTACTAAGGAATCCAGGAGGGATAGCTTAGACGATGTATCCTGAAAGTGGTGTCTGAAGCACCGTCTCTCGAGCATGGCAAGGGAACCCAACCCTTTACTGATCCGAGGTTGAATAGTTGATCTCAAGCTGAAACGAGATCCAAAAAAATTAACCCCAAGGTATGTGTAAGATGATGTAATCTCAACTTCCCGACCCTGGAAGTGAAAATGGAGATGTGAAGTCTTCAGACCATTGAAGACCATAACCTGAGTCTTCTCAAGGTTCACAACCAACTATCTCATATCACTAAAAGATGCAAGTCTATCTAAAAGCCTCTAAAGAACCTCAGGAGAGGAAGCAAGAAGAACCACATCATTAGCAAAGAGAAGGATGGAGATCAATACCTAGTGTAGATGACAACCATCACCTAGAAGCGAGGAGTCACTAAGAAAAGCCTCGAGTTCATTAATGTAGATCCCGAACAAGGTAGGTGAGAGAGGGCAGCCCTGCTTCACCTCAATGGTGCTCTAGATAGGATCAGAGAGGCCCTCTCTGGTCCTGAGTCTACCAATCACAGTCTCATATAACCTCATAATAGCCGTCAATAAGATCTCAGAAATACCAATATCTCTTAGTCTCTGAAAAAGGGCTGCTCTAGGGATGGAATCAAAAGCCTTACGAAAATCCACAAAACAATAGTAGACTTTCTTTGAGTGATGTCGAGCCTCCTCGATAACAGCTCGTAGTGTAAAGATATGATCTATGGTCTGGTAGCCTGTCCTGAATCTCGCTTGACCCTTAGCCTTGCAATTCCTCCTATCAAGCTCATTGGATAAAATAGTATTCAAAGCTGTAGCATAAAGTTTGGCAAATGTATGCCCAATCATGATGGTCCTATAGTTTCTGGGATTAGAGATCTGCCCATACTTATGGATTGGGTGAATAATGTGTCTCAACCAAGAGTCTGAAAAACCAAAACAAACCACTCTATTAAAGAGCATAGAGAGATACGGGCTCAAGATCGTGGTACCAAGTTTGAAGAGCTCCGCCTGAAAAACCTCCTCATCAACCACCCTACTGCATCTCATAAGTCTGATGGCCTCGTAAATGCTGGAGGTGGAGAATAAGTGACAATGGGGGAGCGAGCTGGGAAGGGGGGCAAGTTGACCCGGGATGTCATACAACATGGAGATATGGGAAGCAAGGAGATGAAGGTCAGGGGTGGACTGGGGTTGGCTACGCCTAGGGAACAAGATGCGCCAAAACAACTTGGGATACTGAATAAGCGTGTCTCAAAGGGATCTGCCCTGTGAAGCAATAAATAGTCACTTCTTATGGCAAAGAAAGCATTTGTAAGAGAGCCATAAATTGGTGAAAGCGAGGGAATGAGTATCAAAAGCCAAGTGCAAGGAGTGGTGGAAAGTTTTACAGTCATCATCAAACCACCGATTCATGGGACAAGTATTTCATCGAGCCGATCTGTGAGTGCTGGAAATGGAGCGGTGAGGGATAGAGAGGAGAGCCTAATCCCAAATCATAGTAGCTACTAAGTGAAACATGGTGGACACCTGACTGTGATCTGTGAAGCTAGCTGGGCAGAGGAATCTTCTCAAATGGAAAATGAAGAGGTCTTGATCACTATCCTTGAAATAGAAACGAGTGTGGGGGCGAAATCGGGCAAGGTGAGTAGAGATGGGTGATAAAGGGTGGGAAGAAAGATGGACTGAAAGGCTAAGAAGGGCATGATCAACCAAGGGAATATGAGAGATAGTAAAATTTTGGATGGAGGGGAGGAAGCAGGCAACAACAAGGATGTAATCCACCACGCTCGCACCCCCACTATGAGGCCAACACATAAAAAGCTCAGAACCCGAGAAACAAGAGAGGCCATTCAGAATCACCAAGTTGGAGGACTCACAGAGCTAGAGAAGTTGGAAACCATAACAAGTTAGAGGTCCACTATGATCCTTGGATAAACGCTAAAGCCCCATACTAGTAAGATCCCTCTCAGTAGTACAAATCAAATCAGACCCACGGTCATATTGGGGGGTCTGGAGATCTTTAGTCCGTGCATTAAAATCTCCTAAGATGATGATGTCGCCCATAGCCCCAAACTTGGAGATGCTCTCAAATAGGTCTGAAAAAGGGTTCCCATCCTCAACACTATGAATGGCGTAAGGTGAGGTAGTCGGCGAGAAGTAACAAACAGCAATGAAGATATCTTTCTGATGGTGACTGGTACCTCCAACTTGGATCCACATAAATCTGGCATAAGTGTTAGAAAGAACCAATATGGTATTACAGAATAGATCATCTCTAATCAAACAAGCAACTCCACTAGAACCACACACACCACCCAAAGCTCGAACCTCCTCTTTGCAATTTGAAAGCCAATGATACCCTATGTAACCTGGAAGGGGCCGAGCAGGACTCTCATGAGTCTCGATAATAGCTAACAAATCAGCATCCCCAACTGCATCATGAAGTAAGCCTGGCAAAGACCACAAGGAACCATTGCCATTCCAACAGTTGACAAGCAAAGAGCCAATGGAGGGCTTAGACTTGCCAAATTGTTGGTTCTCAGACTATCATTTGGCTTGGGTATGTCTCTCATCCCAACCCTTGGGAAGTGAGTCATGAACAACTGCCTTTAGATTCCTTATAACTGCCCATTTCCCGTCACTCCTTGCTTCTACCACAAGACTCCTAGAGTGCTTTAGTTTAGCTACCTATGATTTTGTGAGGTCCTCATCAAGAAATATCGTTTTGGGAAGAAAGAATAGCTTCTTCTTTTCCCTGAGAGCTTGTAGTTGATCAGCGAGTGAGAGAAACCTAAGAAAAAGGGTGCCATCTTGTCCAAACCATGCTCTGTCTAATGTAATATTTGAAATACCTAGTTTCTTGTTGAGAAATGAGTAGCCTGTGGGGAGAGGATCAATTGAGGACAAAGGAAGACCTCTAACCCAAAGGTTGAGTTCCTTGAAGCGCCTAACTCGGTCTTCTGCCAACTTCTCTTGGACAATTTTTTCAACCGCTGGCAGAGTCGTAGTGCTGGAGTTTTTGCAAGTAGGGGCCCAAGTTTTAATTTGCTACTCTATTTCAGTCAAAAGAGATGATTTTTTTTAACAAGCTCGGTCCACTTATCCTTGAGGTTTCCAATGTCTTCGAACTCTTCAATAATGGAGCTGATATCTTTTGTAATGCCTACCATTTGTGTGGTAAAAGTTTTAGAAAGGTCCTGGATGCGAGAAGAATTAGCTACAACCTGCTGGTTCAAGTCATTTAATGATTGAGATAGGGAGTGAATAGTATCCTGGAGAGTTTGATTCACTGATTTGAACTTCTGGAGCTGCACTAAGAGACCTTGGGAAACTGTTGAGAGAGAAAGAGTTGTGACTTTTAGAGCTGCATTATCCTTCTCTAATAATGCCAAGCGGTCAACAATCTACTGTAATGTTGCTGGATTAGGTGGGGGGTCCATGATTGAAAACAATATTAAACAATATATGAATAAACAATACTAAGTTGTATTTGAATAAAATAAAGCAAAAACAGTATCGGACATTCTGTCAAACAAATCATGTACAAACTATCTTGTGGGTCATAATTTGTCTTGTGGTGTAGGTACGGATTGATTATGACTTCTTCATACTTTACTTGCACGTTCACTGCAGGGGGATGATTACTTCACAAATAACTTCACGGTGGGGCATCTACAGTCAAGGGCCTCAAATGTTAGGGCATCAACAATCAAATGTTAGGGCCAGGCAGGGATCACGACATTAGGTCACTGCATAGGATTAGAGGGCACGGGATGGAACTTGTCTGGTTAGAACATGTTGCCACCGCACGGGATGCTCATGGGATGCCGCCTCTGCACAGGATGACGCCACTTACAGGATGTCACCTCTACAAGAACATATGCGTTGGACTTTGCATTGGGCGGAACAGACGTGTTGGCTTCAAGGAATAAATCCTGATTCAGGACAGAAGAATAAGAAGAAATGAGAATCATAGTAAAGATGTTTGACACAATAAAATAAATCATTGAATGACTGGATCACGTACAAAAAAAAGAAAACCAACATTGTTAAGATCAAGCTCCTATTAAAATCTCATAGTAAAATATATAATTACTTAGCCTAAGAATCAATACTCACCAACTTCAGAATATAGATTTTCCAATGCAATATAGTTCATAGTTTACCTAAATTGCATTCATCATTTTGAAAATTTATTATCCCATGAAAATTTCCAGTGCATGGAGCTCATCAGAAAAGTGATCTAGAACAACACCACAAGCCAGTGTAATATCCAAAGAGTCTAGATAAACAAAGATGATGAAATGGACTTAAACATGGTGCCAAATGTGTGATTGAACTAGGCTAATATGCCAAATTTTGTAATTAGTGATGAAAGCTCCTTTCCCCATGCACACAAGAAGGGTGACAGCCAGATGTGTTAGACAACATGTAGTATAAGAAGTCTATGTAGTTCAAAAGAATCCTCTAGTGAATTTTGATTCCAGATGTAATCTAAAGTTTACCATTTTCATTAAAAACCAGTATTCCATGTTTGGCTTATGGCTCATTGTATAGAAATGGGGTTAGTGATAGAAGATTTCACCATAGATTCTAAGCTACAAATGCTTTGTTTTCTATACTAGTTCAAATTATAACATAGGTAGAATGATTAAGTACTATGGTGGTCAATTAAGGGCACTTGAATTGTCAACTTGGTGAGCTGACTTGGTGAGCGGACTTGGTGATATGACTTGGTGGGGTGACTTGATGAGCGAACTTAAAGAATCAACTTTGTGAGCATACTTGAACAATCGACTTGGTGACATGACTTGGTGGGGTGACTTGGTGAGTAGACCTGGCGTGCTACTTGAATAGTAGACTTGGTGAGTTGACCAAGTGAGCTGGCATGGTAAGTGGGCTTGGAGAAGAAACTCGGTGGGGCAACATGGCAAGCACAAATAGTGAGCCCACTTGCTGGGGCAAGGTGGTGAAACCACCGGGTGAGCCGACTTGGTGAGCTAAATTAAAGAGTCAACTCATTGAGGTGACTAGGTGGGAGTGACTTGGTGACCTGACTTGGAGAGTTGACCTAGGGGACATACCTGGTGAGTGAACTTAAAGAGTTGACCTGGTGAGCGCACTTGAATTGTCATCTTGGCGAGTTGACTTGGGGACTTGGTGGGGCATGTTGGCGAGCTGACTTGGTGAGGTGACTTGGCGAGCTAACTTGGTGAACAGACTTGGTGAGTAAATTTAAAGATTGACCTTGATGAGGCACTCTAGTGGGGTGAATTGATGAGCGAACTTAGAGTCAACTTGGCGAGCATACTTGAACAGTCGATTTGGTGACATGGCTTGGTAGGGTGACTTGGCGAGCCCACCTGGCGAGTGTACTTGAACAGTTGACTTGGTGAGATAACATGGTGAGTGGGCTTACAAAAGAAACTCAATGGGGCAACTTGGTAAGCACACATAATGAGCCAACTTGCTAAGACAAGGTGGTAAAACCATTGGGTGAGCCAACTTGGTGAGTTGACTTAAAGAGTTGACTCATTGAGGTGACTGGGCAGGGGTGACTTGGTCAGCTAACCTGGAGAGTTGACCTAGGGGGTGGACTTGGTTAGCGAACATAAAGAGTCGACTTGGTGAGCGTACTTGAATTTTCAGCTTGGCGAGCTGACTAGGGGAGTCAGCCTAGTGAGCTGACATGGTGAAGCAGACATGGCAAAGGTGGACAAGGCCATTTTTAGACAACTAATTTTGCATTTTTGTCAAACTTCCTTCTTGTAGTGGTCTTGTTCCTTTAGCTTGATTGCACCATTCTGAGAACTACTCCATTCATCCTTTAACTATGACAACACATTGGATCATTGTTTCAAGTAGATCTTTAGAACCTTTGACTTCATTTTTTCATCACATGTAGGCCTCTCACAACATGAATGTCTCTATCCAAGTTGCGCTTGTCCTTTTTCTATTGACTCTCCACAATATTTCTGCAATCCCTTAACATGATTTTCCAAAAAACTTACATATCCTCATGATAGTACTACTGATTGGTCATTATAGATCACTTTCAACACACCCTAGGATCACTGCTATTTATGATGGTCAATGGAATTTTTTTTTTCTCATCTCATAGTGGCATTATCTCTGCAATTTGTGGACACCACAACTATATTGTATTTATTATAACATTGACAACATTGAGATTACCTTTCTAGCTGAAGATTTCACTATTCTAGATCCTCTTTTGTATTCATATTGTCTTAAAGAAACCCAAAACTCCATTGAATGTTGCTATAAAATCTGGCTACTATATCAATCATTCAAATGCTCTTTCTCTACTACTCAAAAAATAAAGATGTGGATCAACATAATTATTGATACAAGGCACTTAAATATCATGTAACTATGAGGGTATCTTGTGACACACTCTCTTGGACCAAGGACATCATTAGGTGACTATAGAGGACCACATGGATGCCATCTCATGAAACATCAGCATTCATATCTAATTTGTAGTTTTCTAAATTTTTTTTAGGAAGACATTGGTAATTGCACCACTAGATTGTGTTTTCTATTCACTTGGCTCTAGTTTATTTTACAACCTTTTTAGAGCAGTAAACAATGCTAAACAAAAATAAATAGCCCAAGTTTTTCACTAAGAGAAATTGGAAAAATATAGAAGTTTATATGAAATCTTCCAATATTACAAATAATTTACTAGGTTAAAGGGCTATTCAAACTAGACAATTCAAGCATACAACTAAATATGAAATCCTTTTATTTTCAAGATGATTATTATAGAATCTTATCCTTAATGAGCATAGAATAGTTTTGATCAATGCCATAATCACTCCAAGAAGCAGACTGTTGGTAGGGTAAAAGTTTATGGATGGCCAAAGCATGCCTATTTTAGAATGCTACTAGCAAGCATTTAGATAGATGTTTACCTATAATGTTTGACAAATATCACATTTGGGATGACTTAAAATTTCCATTTTCCATTTTAATTCTAATATAAAGATACAATGCTAATCCTTCCATATTTACAATGGTAGACAAGGAACATAAAATGAACAAAACCATATTTGATCAAATGGAGTACAATCAACTTCAGGTCAAAGATGTGCTTTTTTGAGGAACATATATCAAAGTGAAGTCTAGATAAGATTAATAAACATGATTATGATGAAAATAAAAATAAATTAAGTATTCATAAAGTATGGATTGTATATAACTGGTCTCATGATGTTTTGTAATTGGATCAAATGCACAAAATTGATTTGTTAAACAAAATTTAGAAAGTTTCAAGCATATGCATATGGCAAGTGTGGACTCAACAATCTTTGGTGTCACTCTCCTAGAAACATCCAATATGGGAGCCTCCAAGTCACATATAAGCATTCTCCATAGTATGTAGGAATATTTTTGTTAGATGATGTAGTTGTAGTTGCTGTCACTTTGGATGAGAAAACAAAGCACATTAACTGTTTGATAGGTGAGATTTTAAAGATAGTCAATATTTGTTGATGGTTGTGTAGCACAAGTCCTCAAATTAATGTGCAGTGTACATGGTCCCATTGTTCCACTCTAGCCATGGATAATGTGAATCTCTACAGTCCTTGGATTATACTTGTTGCATGCCTAGAAATAGTAGTTGTAGAACAAGTCATGTAGCTAGAAATGCCCTTGTAGACATACCTGCCTTAGAGGGATGATATCTCACAAAAAGTGATTCTTGTGAGAGTAGAACAAAAAGATTTGTTGAGTAAATGAGATGGCTCTATTCTGAAGGAAATCACAAGTCCCTCTTGTATGAAATTGCATTGACCCACTAGGAAAAGGACTGTGTGCAATGCTGCAACCATTGATGGAATAAAATTGGAACTAATTAAAAAATATAATAGTTAAAGCAGAAAAAAAAACAATATAAAATTAATGGATAGAGTCTTCCAAGGTGACTGTCCTTTGTCTTTTCATAACTACTCTTTAATGATATTAAACTTCCATCTCCATGAGGGTATCTTTGACTCTCTACTGCTCCATGATAGTGTGTTTGATTTTGATGTTCTTTGTGACCTTCATTGTTTCTATTAAAGTCTTATTTTTCTATCTCCCATATGATAATCATCTCCTTGATAAAAAGGCTTTTAATCTTTTTTATTGACTACCTCCTTTAATGATGATGCTATTGCTCCTCTCTATTCATTTCTTCGACTGTGTTTTCACTCACTGTCATAGACATTATGACATTCATTGATTAAATTTTATTCTTTTCATCGCACAATGATATCCATGATGCTCATAAAATTGTAAGGGCACAAACCAAATTGAAAGGACATGCAATCCTTTTTTTCAGATTTCTAAAGAGACCGAACTCTATTTTATTCAAAAAACTAGTTAAAATGAGCCTTAATAAAATCCCAATAGGGGAAGATCAATTGTACAGTTGTTGACCACTCCATTTTTGTTTAAGGGAATAATATCTTTCTAAGAGAACCCAAAATATAAACCCATTTGGGTTACCAAACTAGATTGAGTGTTGTGTGTGTCTGCTATTCAATTTTCCCCCTTTGTTATCATCTTATTTGATGATTAACTTTTGATTATTATTTATAAAAGCTAATTTGATTAAGAGTCATATATTTTAGCCCATTCCATGTCTGTGATGGAAAATCGTTTCACAATTTTTTAATTTGTTTAATTGTGGTTTCCAACATTATTAGAAGAGAATTAAAGTAGGGCATTTGATAGCATTTCTGTTTGAGGGTTTTAAAAGAAAGTGTTCATTGAAGAAAAATCAAGCCTGCAACTAGGCGTCTCATTAGAAGAGGCGGCATATGTACACCAATGATCTCATCTACGAAGAAACTAGGGGTGTTCTGATATAGTCAACATTAATCATAGAGTATATTTTGGAACATTTGCAATGGTTATAGAAGTATTTTTATAGTTTATTTCATTCAAACAATAATGTGAGCCATTTATTTCAGCACCAGCTACGGTGCAACATATTTGCACCGTGCCGTTTAAATTTTTGTCAATCTCCAACTCCTCTGACACTTCCATCCTTCGTCCTCCTCTTGTTTCATCTGACAATGTGCACTATTTCCAAAATCCCTATTGTCAATTGTTTCATTGTTTTAAAAATTCTGGGGCATTAGTAGTCTTTTATTGTTTAAAAAATTTTGTATTTTGTTTCAGCAATTAAGATCCAACAAAACAACTGATACAAAAGTTATTTGAATTAGATACATAAGATATATGAATAACTATTATTAAAAATTTATTTAAATTAAACATATATTAAAAAGTTAATAAATAGAATCATAAATAATCATAATAACTTATTATATTTTAATAGTTAATAATAGATATAACAATATTTTATTAATATATTTTTATTATTAATTATTTATAAATTAAATGTTAAACTATTATGATTATTTCCATAATTTTTACTTTTAGTAAAATTAAAAATATAAAGCATATTGATTACATGTAAATTTTAAATATTAAAAATTTAAAATACATTACATGTAATCAATTTTAAAATTTACACGAAACAATCCTATGCTTAAACAAAATATGGAATTTTTTAAACAATAAACAATAAAAGACTACTAATGCCCCAAAATTTTTAAAACAATGAAATAATTGACAATAGGGATTTTGGAAACAATGCACATTGTCAGATGAAACAGGAGGAGAATGAAGGACGAAAGTGTCAGAGGAGTTGGAGATTGACGGAAATTTAAATGGCATGGTGCAAATATGTTGCACCGTAGTCGGAGTTTAGGCACCGGCTATGGTGCAACATATTTGCACCGGGCCTAGTAGCTTGTGCCGTTAAAATAAACTTCTTTCTTCTCTTTTTCTACTCATACATTAATGCTCCCATTGTTTTCGTATTGTTAGAAGCACTTTGATTTCAAACACCTCAGCCTGTACATCCATATATATATATATATATATATATATATATATATTATCATTTAAGTTTAAAGTTTTTGGTTATGATTTAACTTTATTTTTATAAATTGCTAATACATTTTAAATATTTTTAATTGTTAATATATTTATAATATGTTTACAATATGTTAGTAATATATTTTTTATAATTAATTATTGTAATAAATGATTATTATAATTAAAAGTTAGTCTTATAATTTTAAATTTTTTTTAAAGATAAAACTAAAAAATAGATATTTATTGTTGATTAGAAATTTTATATTTTTTAAGTGAGGTAGGTTATTTGAAGTTATCAAAAATTGGTAAATTCTAGTATAATTTTTTCCTCTATAATATTTATGATTATCTAGAAACTATTTGAATTAGATATATAATAATAATATATATTAATTTAATTATTTATATCAATATTATTTTAATCTTTAAAATGATATTATTGTTTTATATAAAAAAAATAACTTAATATAAATGATACATTTATGCTGCTATTGTCTTTGTATTGTCATAGGCGGTTTAAGTTTAAAGTTTTGGACTAGGATTTAACATAAAAGTATTGTATTTTGGATGAATTGTTAAAATATTTTTAATTGTTAATACATTTATAATATGTTAGTAATATATATTTTATAATTAATTATTTTGTTATGTTAGTAATACATATCATTATTTATTAATTATCAATTTTCAATAATTTAATTAATTAATTTATTATTCATAATAATAAAATTTCAATAATTTATATTAGTTATTATTTTCTTTATAATATAATAATATCATTTTTAAAATTAAAATAATAGTGATATTAATAAAAAATTAATATTTATCATTATAATATATCTAAATCAAATAGTTTTTTAATAATATGTTTATTCTTATTACAAATATACATGATTTATTTAAATTACTTTTATTTAAATTATTAAATAATTAATACTGAAATATTCATTTTTTACATTGATGATTTGAATATAATTAACTTAACTTATTTTAGTTAAATTTATAGATAATAGTAATATATTATAATATGTTAGTAATATATTTTTTTATAATTAATTATTGTTATAAGTGATTATTCTAATTAAAAGTCAAAAACTTTGATTATTTTTGTTTTTTAAAATTAAAACTAAAAATGAGATATTTTTTGTTGATTAGAAATTTTACATTTTGTTACTGAGGTAGGTTATTTGAAGCTATCATTTATTTGGTAAATTTTGAGATCAATTTTAATGTAATTTTTCTCTCTTAAATATTTATGAATCTTTAGAAAAGTATATGTTTACAAGCATTTTATTAAATCCTAAATCAAAACATTAAATTAACTTGGTTTAAAGATATCGTGAATTTTTTAAACAATTTTTCTACAAATTGGATCGATACCATGGATATCATAATTATTATAAATCAATTTTCAATATTTTTATTTATTTATTATTCATAATAATAAAATTTCAATCATTTATATTAAGTTATTATTTTCTTTATAAACAATAAAATCATTTTAAATATTAAAATAATATTGATATAAATAATTAAATTAATATATATTATTATAATATATCTATTTCAAATAGTTTCTAGAAATTCATAAATATTATAGAGAAAAAAAAATATACTAGAATTGATCATTTATTACAATAATTAATTATAAAAAATATATTACTAACATATTATAACCATATTATAAATATATTAACAATTAAAAATATTTTAAATATATTAACAATTTATAAAAATACAATATTTTTATGTTAAATTGTAACCAAAAACTTTAAACTTAAACCGATAATAATATATATAAAAAGATGTACAGGCTGAGGTGTTTGAAATCGAATTGCTTCTAACAATACAGAAATAATGGGAGCATGGATGTACCAGCACAAACAGAGAAGAAGTAAGTTTATTTTAACGGACGATTAGAAATGGGAATGGAGCAACTAAAGGAAACAACAGGAAAGTCCAAAAAATAAATAAAAGTGAATAGTAGGTGAGGGGTTTGGGCCCACTTCCATCTAAGTGGTCAAAGCTTAGTGTGTTATGTTTAAGGCTGGCCGTTAAAAATTGATGCTTATGTGGGGGAGTGTTCCTGTGAATATGTATGCAAAAAGGGCTTCTTTAAACATTACAGACTTACTATAAAAGAAAATCAAGCTTGAAAAAATTAAGTCAATTTTGACTATTTAACACTTTTAGTCTTGAAATAAAGCTTACTATGTGATGTTTAAGCACTCCATGTAAAATATGAAGCATTGAAAAGACTCGTGAAGTGTTTGACAAAATGACTCGACAAGAAGTTGTATCATGGACAACAATGATTGTAGGATATGTCATTCATGGGTGCAATGTTTAAGCGAGTGTTAAAATGACTATTTTTGTGTTCTTAATAATTAAATTTAAATTTAAAATGTAATTTAAATTTAATTATTAAAAACAAGAAAATGTCTTTTTGATGTTGGCATAGATATTGGCATGTTGAAGAGGTCCTTATTATTTTCAAGAAGTGATAGATTCAAGTGTTAGACTAAATCATATTATATTACTTTGTGTCTTATCAGCATGTTGCTATGTAGGCCTTGTGGATGAGGTCTATAAAAACTTCAACAATATGAGAGGGTATTATAGGATTACCTCAATAATGGAGCATTAAATATGTATGGTGGATCTCCTTGGCCGAGTTGGGTAACTTGAAGAACCACTAGATTGTGATGAAACATTAACAAGTGTAGAAAATTGCATAGAAGAGCAAACACACACAACACAAAATTTAACGTAGAAAAACTTGGTAAAATTTTACCAATAAATTATATCAATAAAAGCCACAAGCCAATGTCTCTCAACTTTATTTCTCAGGAATTTTCACAGTTACAATATTGTTCAAAATATATTAACAATCATGACTTTGGGTTGCATATAACAACTAAGTTGCAAAGTTTTAATTATAGACTACTTACTGAATTTAGTAAGTATGTCTTCGTACAACTACATGAGATACACTTGTCCAAATTACAATTTTGACATGTCACCAAAATGGCTTAGTATTTATAGTAAGTTGACTCATACAAACTTTTCTAATTATAGTGTGTCTTCACATTTGATGACTCAACTACAACTAGATGATAAATATTATGACTTCACATTCCAATATTCTGCCAATTGAAGTAAAATTTTCAAACTTGTAAAATTCCTCTTTTAAAAGACCATTGCCATTGCTATCTATTTTCTGGTAATTTGCAGATAAAGAGAAGTTTTGCACCAAATGAACTTCTCTCTACCTATAGCCTTCCTCATAATATTTGTATGGTTAACATCCGTGTAAATTCTAGCCAAAGATATCTACAATAGCTTGACCCAACAACATTCCTAAATGGTTGCTAATTAGATTGACAACAAACTACTTTATGATTGACAACACACATAAACTTGATAGCTAAATGGAACTTATGGACACCTAACTCAACACATCTACAATAAGAACTTGATTCAAACTAAAAATTGTTGACTCAGACCTAAACTAAACTTGTGTTGCCAACAACTCAACAAGGTTTTCCACATGTACAACAATTATTATTGTTACTATTGGAACATTAATTCCAACACCTCCTTTCACCACTTCATGAACAAAATGATATTGAATATTAACATGCTTTGTTCTAGAATGATAGGCCGAGTTACATGCTAAGTGAATAACACTCCGATTGTTGCAACATTATAAAAATTCCCCCAAGCCTCTTATTTAAATAAAAGTCTCCCACAAACACCCATGAAATCACACTAAAAACCAATTGCCTCAATTACCACAATTCAAGATTACACACCCACAACTAGACAACCCCTAATTTGATAAATTAAACCTCATACACATTTTAAGTCTCGAGTACAATTAGAACACCACAGCACATATACTCCACCAACATAATAAGAATAGAATATAATCATTTATAATCAATATACAAAGTTATGATTTCAAAGCCATTACTATGACCTTTAATAATTACTATCTAAATCCAAACACATAATTTATCAAATAATGAAATAATCACATCTTTAATTATAACCATTTAACTAAATATATCAAATCTCTATAATATATATTCATTATATAACAATTTACAAATTATCAATATTTCTAACTAAACAATTTAACAAAGATTATATAAAACATAACAATCATTACTAAATACAATCTAGCACACACAATATCATATATTTTAGTATCTTATAAATTCAAAAATGTATAACCTACTACTACTACAACGCCAACAAAAACTTTAATAAAACTTTAATAATAAAATTTCAAATTACTATATAAAAATTACTCAAATCAAATTTATTATTCTTATTAACAATCCTCACTTAATAAACATAATTCCCATCTAAATAAAATATCAGCCGCCCAAAAATATCCTAATTTAGGAAACACTCATCAAATCTTTAGGCAATAATAACTTTTCCTCCCGTTCCAAATTTTAGAGAAAGAGAAGCTTTTGGGACTAATTAAAGAGGAAGAAAAGACATCACTATTTAAATTAGCATGTGATCTACTTAATATTAAATTTCCAATAAAAATAATCTATATTTCGCATCTCAAAACCGGGTAGGAACAATGTATGAGATTAGAAAAATATTTGAGTTCATACTCAGGAAGAAAATAAGAATCGTAAAGTAATATATGAGCTTTTCATATTTTCTTCTCACGAACCATGTGAGTTTGGTATAATGTGTATTCACATAAAGAAATAATTATGATGAGAAAGGCTTGGGAAAGGTTTTAAATTCAGCGCTATAAACTTGTAAGGGCAGCCCCAATACATGCAAATCAATATGTTATGATGTCCAAGCTTGATTGCTATGGCAAGATAGACTTCATTAAAGTTTTGTTTGTTTGCTGGTATAGAAATTGAAAATTAGAATAGAAAAATAGAATGGGAATGAGAATAGAAAAGGACAATTTCAATTTAGTTTGGTTCACTTGAAATTCGATAGAGAATATGTTAATACATTATTTATTTTTATTTATTCATTGAAGTTAATAAGAAATATAATTCATTTCATGTTTTTTAAACAAATAGATATAATAAAAAAAGTTATAAAAAATGTTAAAAATTAAAAATTAAAAAAATTTAAATTAATTTTAAATTTTTTTTTTAACAAATTAAAAAAGTAAGATTGGGAATAGGAATGGTCTAATCTAATAACAACTATTTTTTTTGGAATGAACATATGCTCATTTTTGGGGCAAAATTGGAATATGTTTGCCTATTCCCTATTCTGTTTGGCATACCAAACAGAGAATACATTCCCTATTCTAATTTTCCTATTCCTATTCTATCAAACAAACAAAACCTAATAGCATTAAGCAGGGACAAATGAATAAAAAATGTAGCTTGAAACAAAATATGAGCGATGCCAGATATTGTAGATACTACAAGATACAACCTTATTTTTATTTTTATTTTTCTTGATAATCAAAAGAAAGGGCGCTGGCCAATCTCCAAACAAAATGCACCAAAGACCAAAAAGAGAAGTCAAACATGATTCTTTTTCAGATTCATAAAAACACAATTTTTTAAATTGTTTTTGAGCACAAAATATACAGATCATGAAGATCAAATGCTGAAAATTTCAAAAAATTTCATTGTTTTTTCATTTTTTTGAAATTTAGTCAATGGTGCAATTTGTAGGGAGGATAACTGCGTTCGAAAGAGAAAAATTTAAAATTCTACATATTAATAATTCTTCTACATATTAACAAGAAGAGCATTGTCCAAAATAAAATGAGTAATATGATAGAACTTAAAATCAAACGGTCCAAAAGCATGAATTTGGTGAAAGTTTTCAATCCATACCTTAAAAGTTTGAATGCTAAAGTCAACTTTCCATTCAAGATTTGAAGTGGATATGCTTAGACCTCAATTACACAGAAGCTTTAGGATGAAGTTAAAAGAAAAGCCCTCATTCATGGCATCAACGTGCCTTTTTCCTTTTAGAATACACCATCGCCCCCTCGATGTCAAAATAGTTCCAAACCATTTAACAAAGCCACAAAGATGATTCCTCCTTCTCCAATGCTCTCTCACTAAATAAAAAGAAAAAGGATATTCCCCTATAAGTGTCTTATCTACTAAATAATGGATGACGTAAAGATCACACACTAAGATTGGTTTTTTTTCAAAAAAAAAGAAAAAAGAAAGCCAATCTTAATGAGATGGTGGGGGTGACGTTACCAATGATTAGGCATCTCCTTGACTTGTAATTAAATTTTTAAATGGTATTTGAAATAAAATGGTATAATAATAAAATAATATATACATTTACTTATTAATCAATTCTTATTTTATTATGTATGGAATTGATGAGTTGACCTCCAAGATTATTAGAACTAAATTATTAAATGCCATCATTAATTTAAAACATCATTATTACTTATCATTTCAGTATAGAAAATGTTATCTAATCAATTAATAATATTAATAATTCAGTTAATGTCTTGTGATAGTTCTACCTTTATGGAAGTATATAATGAACTATTGTGATATAGGCTATTATCTATAACAATAATAATGTTGATCATTAACAATCTACATTAGGTATAATAATCTAATCTTCTTCATATTTGTATTAAGCAAATAAATAATGATTATTAAAACGAAGCTTAATTTATATAAGAAATGATTGACTTTTCTAAAGAAAACCAACACACACACATACTAGAATGGAAAATAGAGGTCTTACACATTAACCACGATATGGAAGTAGGAAGGGGTACTATAGGAGAAGAAAAAAGTATCTCATGCATCATACTCATCAATAATTGGAAGTGTTGTGTTCACCATGGTATGCACCAGACCAAACATTATGCAAGTAGTGGGAGTTGTCAGTTAGTGTGAGGCCTCGCCCCGACCCATCTTAGCATCGATGATACATTATTATTTTGATACTCATGAGTCGATATGTCAGAACATTATTTGATGCACTGAACATTATTATGCTATTTATGATGTGTGATGCTTTACTTTCAGATATTTTTTTTCTCATTTAATGCTTTATAAACATGTATGATGATGAAGTGAATGAATGTAGAACTAACACTTTGATTTTTCCAATTTTAAATGAATAGAATGAGATGAACAATTGATTGTAGAAAATGAATGTTTTAATTTAAATGAATTTCTTGATAAGTATTTTTACATATATACATGTGTTTCTTGAACTACTGATGTGTGCAAGAAATTTAGCCGAGAAAACTCAAAGGAAAGACAGAACTAAACCCCTTGTTAATTTGTGCTATCTTTGCATTGTCTTTCTTTAAAGGTTGTTATTTGGTCTTATTATTCCCCTAGCTTTTATTTATTCCTATTAAGTCTTTAAGGCTTAAAAACATTAAATTTAAGTACCCTAGGGGTAAGGGTATGGGCTGGGAGTACTTTCCACCCCTTTAGCCTCCTTGGTTGACTTTTAGGGTCACTCAAAAACCGTACTTTTTGTTGATTGCCAAAATTGATTGTCTTCTACTTGAGTTGGACTCAAAACTCCATCTTGAGGTTACTTGAAGCCTAGTTGAGTTAAGGATCATAGTTAGAGGCATTTTGGAGTAGTTTTGGGGTTGTCACCCAATCTCTAGTTTGAGAGAAAGTTTGAAGATTGAAGGAAGAAAAGGGAAAAGCTCTTCTCAACTTACCATTTTACCATTACATTTTGTGAAGGTATGAGTTTTTCACTCTATTGGAATTTTTATTCATGTTGTTCATGCTTGAATCTTGCATAAGGCATTGGGTTGTTCTTTGTTTTTGCTTGCTTGTGTGTTGGGATTGATTTGGAGGGATCTGAACTTTTTTTTTTCATTTGATGTTATTCTTATGCTTGCTTTGATGTTTTGTGTTTTGAGGGGATTTCATAGGGATTGTTTTGGCATCACTCACCCTTGGATAGGTAAGAAGTGGCCATGTACGGGGGAAGGGCTTTAGTTGGACCTTAATGGTGTAGAGTCTCCTCTCATGGTGAGAGGAGGGAAAGAGGGTAGGGTGTATGGGCCCCTACTTGTCATCACATACCTTGTTCGATATTGTGAATTCTTGATATGGAAAGGAATGAAAATCCTTGTGGTAATAGCCTCGAAAGGGCCTTGTAGAAGAACAGAAGTTCTTGAAGATTTAGCCTCGAAAGGGCTATGTTATGGTATGGTGATTGACGTCTCCCATTGGGAAAATCCACCTCCCCCCTAGTCAGGTTCTATGCTTGGACCTATTGTGTAAAACTAGATTGGGGTGCATGCTTGAATTGTTCATCTTAGTATGTTGTTTTACCTCCATGTTGGTTCTTGTCTCTTCCATGGTCCCCTTGATGCATTGAAGACATTGGTAAATATCTCTTGTGAAAGTCCTTGAAGAGAATTCAATTGAATTGTAATAATTGTAAAAATGTATTTTAAATTTTGATGTATTGGCAAAGACATCAGGTTTTCTTACTGGTTCTTTCTCGATGGAGCCTTGAACCAGGTTAAATAATAGATAAAGGAAAAGATTGTGAAAGCCTCCTTGCATTGCTCTTATGTGATTTCAAATTATGCATATGTATGTGTGAAAGTAGCTTAATAGATTATGTCTACAAATTATGAATTCTTAAGTTTTCAATTTTGTAATGAAAAGTAATTTGATATGTTAAAGTTTCCAATTTAATGTTTATGTATCAAGAGGAAATAAAAATTATACATTGTGGTCACAAAGTTATCTCTCTCCTTGATAAATTTCATAATGGAAAAAATCAAATTTGGTTAAGAATTATGCATCACCTTGAATTCTGAATAAATGGAACATACACAATGTTATATGATGAATTATAAGACATAAATTATAGGGAAGAAAAGAAAATATAACCATATACAAATCCTTGTATTAGTATGCTGGTTCAAAGAAATCTATGTTGTCACTAGGAATGAATATCCCTCCTAGTATTAAAAAAAAAAATATAGCAAGAAAAATGTATCAACACTTAGAAAAATTGGCTTCAAAGAAAAATGTGCATTCCCAAGAGTAAAAACCTCTCTAGAAAATGTATGGGAAAATTTTTAATTCCCCCAAGTTACAGAGAATATTCTCTGAGTTATTCTTTTGAATTTCAACCAAAATTATTATTAAATCTTTTAAAAAGGAATATAAATTGAATACATTTAAAATTTAAAACATTTAAATGAATATCTAATTGTATCCCTCAACAAAAAAACTTTATGCATTAAAAGCTTGCCCTATGACAAGCAAACTTAAACAGTTCGCACCACCCAGGAGTTTGAGTTAGCACATGGGCTTTGGATCAAAGTTGGAAAGACAAAATTTAAGATTGACAAGGAAGTCAAATCATACTTAAAAGCCCACCTTGGATCATGTGCTTTAATGACATGTTAGCTTTGAGGAGGAATGAAATTTAAATTTTGGCAAGGTCTTCAAAGTTTCCTTTTAGTCTTTTCTTTTTATCCTATGTTCTCTCATAACATCCCTGACGAATCGAATTTGGAGGGGCCCAAGGTATTAAATATTGATAGGACTATTAAGTCCTTATCCTCCCCACCACTTGCTTTGTTTTTACTTTTCCATGGCTAGGCGTGGACTTCACCCAACCCTACCAGTATGCCACTGACAACCTTGTCTTGTCAAGGGAAGTGAGGAGAAAGCTTCACAAACTTAAATATCCTTACAATTATTCTTTTCCCCATATCTTTTCCCCTGCGCTGGATCCCTTCCATATCCATCACTCACGCAAGGGGAGGATAGGCCTGCGTTGACAGACTTGGGTCAGCGTGCATTTCCCTTGGGTGTGTGAGCATGCTTAGAGAAGCGTGGCATAGATGGGAGAGAAGCATGTTTTGATTTTAGCATTTTTACCATGCTAAAAAAGGACTTTTAAAACTATTGTGCCCTTCCTTCATTGCCCTGGTAGTACCTTCTTTGCCTTGTACCCTGCAAATGGCAATTGGTGATAGCGCTTGGAAAGTGCATTGACTTAGGGAGTAGCATATGGGGATTGGGAGGGAGATGTGACGTGGGTGTAGGGTGTTAGAGTTTTGGGGTGGGTAGTTAGTTTATATTATATGTAGATAGATTATATTAGATTTAGTTAGTTTTAGATTTAAGTTAGAATGTTAGTTACATTTTTAAGTTAAATGGGGTTGCAAGCTTTGGGTTTAACTGTGGAGGAAACTCCGTAGTTAAGCGCGCTCAGGCTGGAGTAGTACTGGGATGGGTGACCTCCCGGGAAGTTCCGGTGCTTCACCCCTGTGAGCATCACCTAGATCCAATGAGTGCTAAGTGTTTCATTTATTATCATGAGAGATGGATTCATGTTGAATCACTACTCATGAAACATGGGTCATCGAGTTTGACTCAAAAATCACACAGTTAAATCCTGATATTCACATCACAATTTGACTAGCTATGGAAATCATCTCCTACTTATCAAATGTTTTGTTATTTTAAAGTTTTGATTAAAAGTTAGTTATTAATTATGTTAGTATTTCTATAGAGTGTTTAAAGTAATGTTAGTATATTATGTTTTAAGTTAGTAAGTTTAGTATTGGTTAAAGATTGTTAGTCTAGTTTAGTATTATGATAATTTTAAATTTAAGATAGTTTAAATTTAGTTGCAATTTAAATTAGTAATAGATTTGTTTAATTTTGAGATCAGTAGTTATTTTATATTATTAGAAATTAGTATAATGTTTTTATGTTAGTATAGATGTTAGTAAAGAGTTTTAAAAAGTAGTTAGTATTCTATGTTAGTGTTAACTTAGGATAGTATTAAGTTAGTTAGTAGTTTGTGTTTTGTTAATGTTATAAAGTTAATTCTAAATTATTTTGTTTATTTTTAGTCACCTCTTGTTATAGTTGAATTTTATTCTATATTATTATTTAGTTTTATACTATTGTGAGTTGGTTAGATAAATATTAATATTGGCATTTTAATAGTGGACTTAAATTTGTAATAGTTGAATAAATTTTAGTTTCACTTATAGATTTAATTGAAATAAATTCTAGTCTTCAATTTTATTTGTAATTGATAGATTAATAAATTTGAATGTTATAAGTATGTTGGAGAGAATTATAAATTAAAATGTAGATAGTACATTTGAAAATAAAGTTTACCTCCACTGTATGTGTATATTAAGGTTAGTTTAGATTTTGGATTACAGATTTAATACATAGATAGTATGCATTGAGTAGTTAAATTTAGTCGATCTTCTAGAGTTCCAACTCTTCTTAATGTTAAATGACTAAATTTGTAATGTCGATCAAGTTATTAAATTTATAGAAGGGACTAGTTAATTAATGTAGGATTTGAGCAAATAAGCCAATCAAATCCACAAAGCCTTCGAATCCCTGCATGCAAAAACCTGTCACAGAAGAAAAAGATGAGAAGAGGCAAGGGTTTGCTAAAAAATGGAGATAGAAGAAAAGTTTCTCTCAAATGAAAAATGCATAAGAGATAATGAAATAAGTACAAGTCTCAACCTTATAAAGGTGAGATAGAAACCCTAAACTAAAAAGCTAGGTTGCACATTAATAATTAATAATTAATTAATAATGCACCTACAAGATAGCTTAAGCAAAATAGAGTAATAGGCAACTTAATTAATTAAATCAAAGTGATTTAATTAATAAGTGAAAACAAATAATTACTATAACAATTAATTCATCATAAGGTTGGTGGTATATTGATTATAGTTAAATTGTAGCTAAAACAAGAATATGTAATTAAGAGATAGATGTCATTAAGTTAGCATGTTAGTTTAAACGTATTGAATCAGTGTTGTGATAATCTAGTGTCTTCCTTAGAAGGTAATAAATTAAAGAATCATTAAAACAATCGAAGGGGTTAGGACTTTAATTAAATGGAATTAGTCGCTTAATTTCATTAGTTGATTGTCTAAGAAACATTAAGTTCACCAAACTATCTCTTCTATGTTATGTTTCAAACTGAGTTGTCACCTTTTTTTTTTTTATATCGATATCGAGCTTATATCTATCTTCAAAGTACCTAGGGTTATCAAAATTTTAAACTACTCAAACAATTAGTTCCATTACAGTTAATCATCTAAAATCTTTTACGACCATGTTATCTTATTTAACCATAGTTCTTTAAAAAAAAAA
The DNA here is from genome assembly GCA_028749045.1 of Cupressus sempervirens. Classification (NCBI taxonomy): domain Eukaryota; kingdom Viridiplantae; phylum Streptophyta; class Pinopsida; order Cupressales; family Cupressaceae; genus Cupressus; species Cupressus sempervirens. The sequence continues at coordinate 331,533,025 of CM053787.1, forward strand.
TTGTTGTGTGTTTTGCCCATATATTTTGGGCATGACAGTTAGTACATGGAAAATATGGGTATCGATCATTGGACAACTATGAAGTGGATTCTTAGATATCTAAGAGACACTTCAAATGTTGTTATTTTTTATAGTGGGAATAGTCTTCATGTAGATGTGTTTGTAGATTCAAATTTTGATGGAAACAAAGATAAGAGAAAGTCTAGTACATGTTATGTTTTCTCTTTAATTGGAGGTCTTAGATGGGTTTCTAAGGTCCACACAGTAGTGGCATTGTCAACAACAGAAGCAGAGTATATGACAACAACACAAGCTAGCAAAGAGGCAATCAAAGTTCATAGGCTTTTGGGTGAGTTACAAGTAAAATAGGATAAATTGGTTTTACAAATACAACAAAAAAGACCAATAGACAGAGACATCTACAAGAACTAACACACAAAACCAAATGACTAACAATACACCTAAACACAAAAAACCTAAAAACTAAGGGATAGACAAAACAAACCAACATTGTGCTCGCTCCAACGCCATCTCCTCCTTCTTTTCCTTAATCTTTTTGGAAGCTGCTTTAACATCCTCTATAATTTGTTCATTAGTCTTGGCCTTCAGCTTCCTGGTAGTAGATCTAGTTTTCTTCTCACTCGATGTCTCTTCCATGCCCTTAGCCTCGTCCAAGTACAAAACCATAATGTTGCTCACCTGCATATCCACATTTCCAACAATTTTGTTCATGTTTCCTACTGAGGCTTCCAACAACTTCTATTAATTATTGATCAGAGTAGAAGTGTTTCTTTCCAAATTCTCAATTCTATCAGCCAGTCCTTATATCTTTTCCTCCATATTATTACCAGCATTACCAATCCCTGCCTCCCCATTAAGCTTGTTCTTAATTTCCTTCATTTTTGCAATCCGAGATCTACAATTGATTTTGAGTTTTTTAATGGAGTTGAAAGTCCATTTCTCCATTCTGAAAGTGTACATAGAGATTTTTTGGAGCACTCCTAGTGGAGGTTGGCTATCAATACCTTTTAGGTCTTCTTGTAATAATTTTACATGGACCTCTTCCACACACACAATATTGGTGAAAGGGAACCGTCTCTCTCTATTTTCCTCGATCTTCTCTTTAGACTCTTCAAGGGCCACATTCAGAGGGGAATTCTTAGTCTCATTGTACAAATCACGAGTCATATTATCCTCAAAAGATTATAGCAGGGGGTCTCTTTATCATAATCATCCTCTACTTTCCCTATCTCCACATTTTTAATTTCCTCCTCTTCTTCACCAGTTCCCATATTTTTAACTCCCCTCTCCTCCTTTTTTTTAATAGAAACCAGCCTTCACTTCCTCCAAATGAACAAAAATATGGGAAGGAGAGGTGCTTGGTGACCTAAAACATTTTTCCACTGACTCACCAGAGAAATCACTCTCTACATCCTCCTCAGTTTCCAAGATTTTAGCATTATCATCATTGGCTTCTTCAAAATTTGACTTTATTTCCTTATAGTTTACACTCTTCTTATTTCTTTTAGCCAACTCCATTTTCACATCTCAAAACTTAGCCACCAATCTCTTTCCTTTACATTTACTACTAACTAGGGGTTTAGGGCACTTTTCTTTTTTAACAGGGACATGCAAAGGAAGAGTTTCCTTCACATGATCCATCATTAACTAAAAAATTAACTGCATCAACCCTTCATGAAGAATAAGTTTTTTTGGTTTCTCCTTATACTCTTTGATACTAGATGAACAAGAGAACACAAGTAGAATGAGAAAAAAACCCTAATTTTATGACATAAGTGATTAAGTAGGAAAAAATGATAATTACAAGCTCGATCATACCTCCCATCACAAGTCACAAACTGAATAAAAACTTTAAGAATGAGTTTCTAAAAATTATTAATGGAAGAAGCAGCCACAACCCCCCTTTTCTCTAACTCGAGCCCCATCCCCAGCCTTGAGAAATTGACTAACTACTTCCTTTGCAATTTATTTTTTTGGGTAGGAATTCACATGCTTGCTATATAAACCTATTATCATTACCATAATATTGATATCCAACTTGAGGTGCCACCCAACAAGAGTCACTATACCCACCTCCCAACCATTGATAAACACTTCAATAATTTTTGGCTTTGCATCCTTTATTTTGGTCATATAAGGCACCAGACCACCTTTATCTAGCTTCTCCCACACTTCTAGGTCTTTTTTTCCATGTTCACAATTCCTTGGCTCCCTCCTTTCCAAAGCTTCACCCATGGTGAAAACCTCTGCAACTTTCTTCAAGATGAAACAAACTCAAAATGCAACTTTATATTAACACAAAAATGCCAAATAAGAGCTCAAAAGGAAAACTACCCACAAAACATGAGAAAATTTCCATTTTTGATGGACAACCTTGATATAAGTACAATTATTATTGTACTTCACGTCCCAATGCATAATTTTTTTATTAATAACAATATTTTTAAGATCTCCAAATTTACAAAATACCTTGTCATGATCAATCACAACTTTGAGATTTATGTACCCTAATAAATACTCATTCCACATTATGGGCTTCAAGCTAGCAATTGTAATGTTGGAAAGAACGTCTATCGCTTTGTTCACTTCCATATACACGTGGCTCATGACCACTTTATCAAGAGTATTAATAAATTAATTTATTTTTAACTTGATATAATAACTAATTATAAAGTAAGTTAATAGGTAAAAATATATTTCTATTTTAGTCAAGTTTGTACATGTTATATATGATTGTGTTCTATTCTTAAGTATATTGATTTTATATATATTAGATCCATAAGGCATATTTCATTTAATTTTTTTTTGAAAAAATTATATAAAAATAATTGGATGTAACTATAATAAAAGAATTTATTGTTGATTGCTTTGGAGATAGATTAATACTCTAATCTAGGCAATATTCTAAAATTCATCATGATTAAGTAAGAACGAACATTTTCATGACTATTTATTAATTCAACATAACCTATTTCTAAAAGATTAAATTCTTATAAAACTCTATTAATTAATATAGTATACACAATAAATTAATATTAATATAGTCATAATGTATTTGTGAGAATCATACAAATAAATGAATATTTCAAGTTAACTATTTATGTTTGATAAAGATATACATTGAGTTTCAATTGGGCCAATTGTACTCATGTGAGATGGGTTCTTTTAATTTTTATTAATACATATAATGAAAAAACTTTAAAAATACCAATATAAAAATGTGAGAAGTATGAGCTTCATTACAAATGATCTATAGGTTATAATGTTTTTTTTGGTAACAAAGATAGAAAAATATTTTGATGTAATTACAAGAAAGTCTTGATGGCCGAGTCAATGAGAGATAGAGTGATTCTCTAAAATAGGTGAAATTGAAAAAGTCATAATGATTAAGTAAGAAAGAACATTGTCATGACTATCTAGTAAACCAACCATTCTCACATCTAGAAAATAAATCCCTATTTATTTCTATCTATTTAATATATTAACATTAATGAAGTTGTAGATCTTTATATTAATATATAATAGAAAAAGATAAGAAGTATGAAATTTCATAACAAATGATCTCTAGATTTTAGTACTTTTTATAACTTTTCTAAAAATGCTAGCAAAATAATTAGATGTAATTATAAAAAAGTCTTTATAGTTGAGTCAATATAAAATATGAGAAGTATAAGCTTCATTACAAATTTGTAACAAAAATATAAAAATAATTTGATGTAATTATAAGGAAAGTCTTGATGGTTGAGTCAATGAGAGATAAAGTAATACTCAAAAATAGATGAAATTGAAAAAGTCATTATGGTAAGAAATAATATTTTCATCACTATCTAGTAAACCAACCATTCTCATTTCTAGAAAATAAATTCCCATTAATTTCTACCTATTTAATATATTCTATAAATATTTATTTCTAGAAAATAAATTCCCATTAATTTCTACCTATTTAATATATTCTATAAATATTTATTTAATATTAATGAAGTTGTTGATCTTCATATTAATATATTATATGAAAATATAAGAAGTATGGCATTTCATGACAAATGATCTCTAGATTTTAGTACTTTTTTGAACTTTTGTAAAAATGATAACAAAATAATTAGACATAATTATAAAAACTCTTTATGGCCGAGTCAATAGGAAATAGAGTAATACTATAAAACAAGTGATATTGAAAAAGTCATTATGAATAAGTAAGAAATAAAATTGTCACGACTTCTAAGTAAGCCAACCATTCTCACTTTTAGAAAAATAAATTTATGTAAATTTATGCTCATTGATATATATATATATTTGATGTTAATTAAGTCATGGATTTTCACATTTAGATCTTCCTTTTAATATATTGTATAAAAATATAAGAACTATGGATTTTGATAATAAATGATTTATATGTTATACTAGTTTTTAATTTTTTTTAAAAAAAATGAAATGAAAATAATTAGATGTAATTATAAAAAAAGTCATTATGCTTAGTCAACAAGGATAGAATAATACTCTAAAATAGGTGATATTGAAAGAAATAACTTTATTTGGCCATCAAGTAAATCAACTATTCTCACTTGTAGAAAAATGAATTTCTATAAATCTCTTCTTATTCATATATTATTCAAGTCTATATCTATATCTATATATGTAGTGGGTCTTATAACAAATGATTTATAGGTTACAATACTTACTAATAGAAAATAGAGTAATACTCTAAAATAGATGATATTGAAAAAGTCACGATTAAGTAAGACAGAACATTGTCATGATTATTAAGTAAACTAACTTTTGTCCCTTCTGGAAAAAAGAGTTCCTATAAATCTCCTCATTAATATAATATCTAAATATTAATTTAATATTAATAAAGTCAAGAATCTTTATAAAAAATAATGTTACATATTAAAAATATAAAGTTTCAGATCTATAAACAATAATAATTTTTAAATCTTTCATTAGTTGAAAAAGAAGTTAGTTGTATCTATAAGAAAAGACTTAACGATTGAACTAACTACAGACGGACCTAATATTCATTCTGAATGTAGATGACATCATGACTATTAAGTGAACCAAACATCTTCACTCTTTTAAATTAAAAATGAAACATCGATATTACTTTTAAAACTCAAGTCATTAGTAAACAGTAAAATAATAAATTCAATATCAGCAGAGGCGACTATAATATGTTTTGACGAGTTCTAGGCCAGTCGCGTGAGAGAATTCCTTCCCATTCGAGGTAATTTTCACGTTATCAGCACCACCGTTCGCACGTGTTTGAAATAATCGTTGGCGTGCTTTGCATCCAGGCGTTCACCGTCTCAGAAATCTTTCCATCAACTTGTCTCATTTACGTGTGATTTCCAATCCTTCCTGCTCCCATTTTTGACGTTTCGTGAACGAAACTTCCAACAAAATGTATTTTGTTAATAATACTCACCTCACACAAACCCTATTTATACCCACTAACACAGAAAAACACAAACGTACCGCAAATAAATTGCTCTAACATCTCCATCTAGTATTGCAATGACGAAATCCATCGTTTTCCTGGGCATTTTCATGTCCCTGTCGCTGCAGTGTTCCATAACAGCAGCTTCTCTGGCAACGTGCGCGCCGCCACCTGCAATTCAATGCAAAAACAACAACTCCTCGTGCGAGGTCTTCAACTTCCAAGGAGTTTGGGACGACCGCGTGGTCTGCAATGCTCAGAACGCCGTATGGCCGACGTCAGAAGTGGAGCTTTTGGCGGCGGTGGCGAACGCGGTGAAAAACAAGCAGAAAATCAGAGTTGTGAGCAAGTTGTCTCACAGCGAGCCCAAATTGGTGTGCGTGGGCAGCGGCGGTTTAATGATATCCACGAGAAACTACGCGTCTATTCTTGAAATTAATAAGACGGCGATGACAATTAGGGTTCAGGCGGGAGCCCTAATGGGGGACGTCTTGGAGGCCGCCGCCAAAGAAGGATTGGCTCTGAACGCCATGACTTACTGGAACGGCGTCTCCGCCGCCGGTGTCATTTCCACCGGTGCCCATGACAGTGGCTTCGTCGGAAAAGGAAGTGGCGTTTATGAGTACGTGGTGGGAATGAGATTAGTTGTTCCTGCGCCTGCGTCTGAAGGGTATGCGAAGGTGATTGATTTGAGGGAGTCTGATGAGGATTTGAATGCTGCGAGATTGTCTCTGGGTGTTCTTGGAGCTATTTCTGAAGTCACTTTTGCTTTGGAGCCAATGTACAAGCGATCTCTCTCGACTGTTCTTCGGGATGACGGTGATCTTGAGAAGCAGGCTGAGAGTTTTCTTAGAACTCATGAATTTGCGGATATTAATTGGATTCCCTCACATGGCTTTGTGGTTTATATTCCCATCGATCGAGTTCCTGTTAGTGTTCCAGGAGAGGGCTTGAATTCTATCATTGGGAGCGCCAGTACAGTTGATGAGATCCAGACAAAAGCGAATCACTGTGAGTATACTGTTCATTCAGGGACAACTTAAATGTCATACAATAAGGCTTGGTTCTTAAGTTAAAAGTGTTAAATAGTTAAAGTCGATTTATTTTTCTCAAGTTCAATTTTCACTTGGTGTGTGATGTTCAAAACCTGACAGCTTAAACATCACATACTAAGACTTGATTCTTAATCTAAAAGTGTCATATAGTCAAAGTTGACTTATTTTTTTCAAACTTAATTTTTCCTTCAGTATGTGATGTTTAAGAGTAACTAGCACTTTATTCAGTCCATGAAGTAATAAAGAACAAACTAGTGTGCCCATCTTGAATGTCTTTGATTTTAAAGCTATCAGATTTTCACGATTTAGATGAATGTATGAAAGCTTTTGAATGTTGAATTTGATTGTGTTAATCATTTTTATCATCAATATTTTGGATCATGCAAGAAATAGAGTGATTTGAAACATTGATGATAAAAAGTATTTGTGCAATCAAATTCATAAGTTTTCATATATTATTTGATGTTTGCAAAAGCAAATAACTATGGAAAAGTAGTTTTCTTATGCAAGTAGAAACCAAACACTTCATATAAAATAAGGAGTAGGTGTTCTCATATCATATCATGGGCATGCATTACCTTTTTTGTTTTGAAAGGGAATATCAGAAAGACATTGATGATAAGAAGTATTTATTCACTCAAATTTGAAAACTTCCATATATTATTTGATGTTTGCAAGGTAAATAACTATGGAAAAGTAGTTTTCTTATGCAAGTAGAAACCAAACACTGATTAAAAATTAAGAATTAAGTGTTCTCATTTCATATAATGTGGCACAGATTAAATTTTTTTGTTTTGATAAGTTTATTTAAATTTTGATTGTAAGTTCTAGTTTGGAAATTGTTTAAGTCATATGCATGTCTAAGTGTTGATTTTTAGACTTAAAGTGTTAAACATTCATAGTTGACTGATTAATATTTTACTTAGTGCATGTGGTCTAAGGGCCACCTTTGTGAGGTCTATTTTGTATTTCGTGGTTGTTAATTATCTTTGTTCACATTGGTTTATAGTTTTTGATTAAAGGGTGAAAATAGTGAAACCCCATATAGTTTTACAAAAGTTAAAACATTAAAGCCCATCATACCATCTATGTTGGACCAGCAAACAACCCAAACACAACCAAACAAAAAATAGACCAAAAACTAATCAAAGCTAACCAACAAAAAAAAAACACAACCTAAAAAAGAAAAAAACCCTAGAAACAAACACAAGAAGTCAAATCAACTCCATAGTAGAGGTAGCTAGTTCCCCTTTAAAGTTGGACATCTTCAAAACCACCTACTTCAACTTAGCCAAATCAGGAGGAGAGTCAAAAGCGTATATTTTCTTTGAGCTTGATCTCATATGCCTTCCCAAGCTAGTAGCTTATGTACTAGAATCATCCATCTCAAGATCCAAGACCAACATAGCCCAAAGTCCTGATCAACTTTCCCCACTAGCCTATTCAGACAATCAACATGCATAGATAGAATATTCTGGAAACTATTAACAATCCCCTTAATAAAAAATAATCCCCTTAACAAATGGCTCCATTTTTTGTTGACCCTCCCTTGCAACTCTTCCATCTTAATGTATACATTTTTCTTTTACCTATCAACCCCATTGTTATTAGAATTCTATGATTTCCCTTGTATCTCCTCCAATTTAGCACTAAGGACTCTATATTTTTTGAGATAAAAAAGAAGCAAGAGGGTGCTGACCCATGGTACAATCAATGACACTAGATACTATTAATAATACGTTAACAACACCTAGTGCCCAACATCAAGAAAATCCAACATCTAATGCCTACCTCTATAGAAAATAAAGGTTTAAATGTGATTCAACCACCAACCATAGTCAACATTGTCAAAGAGCACCATGGGACCAGCCCTCACAAAGGTAGCTGTCTTTAACCAAAAATAATAGCAAAGAACCCGAGTGACCCCTTTAAAACTACCAACAAACACTTGAACATAGGAAGAAAATAAACAAAGGTGGGCAAGACATAATCAACCCTACAAGATGCAGTATCAAAACTCAAGCTTCAAAAAGCATGTATCTCTTTCTCCATTAAACCAAAAGGTTGAAAAACATCTAGTCTTCTTGCAACTAAAACTAAAAACATCCATCCTTCTAGAGGGGTCCTTGTAAGCAAGAAATTTCCTTGTTCTTAGAATGCATAACAGAAGGCTCCACACCAACATTACACTAGCCTAGCTAAAAGAGAAAGGGTTAGGCCTGAAGATCAGTGGCTGAAACAACATCATCCACTTACACAAGCCCACAAAAAATTAAGAAACCCCTCCCCAACACAACAACCACCTCAACATGGGCAGTACAAAGAAGGGTTAGAGATAAATAACTTCTAGTCAAGATCCCCCAAGGCGCCAAGAGAGCCAAAGGCAGAGAAGGCCACCAACACCCACACCATGCCTCAAAAGACCAACACCAAGCCTCGTTAAAAAGTTGAGCCTCCTTCATAATAGGAACTTCTACCTCTATATGAAGTCACGTGAATTAGACAATGGGGAGCAATGCCATTATCTACCATTGGTCCAAAAAAGGTGATCTCTCCTCAACAAAGATCATAGTCACCTTGCCAACATGAAAAAATATGCCCAAATCAACATCCCTGATCACCAATAGGGGACAAGAGGAACCCAAGATCCATTCAACAAGAAGAACATCATCCAAACCATAGCTAGAGCATGCTGAAGCACCTTTCCAAAGGATCAAATCTCTCATCCCTCTCTTCCACCTATAGTTAGTGAGGAGAAAAACCCTTGAAGAACTAACCTCAACCTCTCCAACATAGAAAACCTCCACCTCAAAAGAAGATTTTTGCACTTCGATATGGAAAGAAGAAGTCAAGAGACATCCAAAGGGCCTACTCCAACCAAATAATGCATGGAAAATTTACACCTCCATAGGGGAAGACCCCACCTCAAAAGGAGTCAAATAAGGGGAGGGACAACTTCTCTCCTTGATAATAAACCTAATAAAATAATAGTGACATAAGGATGAAAACAAGGAAAAGAGATAACAATAGTAGCATAATAGGTGTTGCCTTTCTCGTGAACAACAAAGGAATAACTAGAAGAACTGAGAGTCGGGAACAACACCAGAAGGGAACCCCTCTCAAAATCTCAAACCGCAGAAGAGTATCCAAGAGGGATCTATCAAACTGCCCTATGAGCACACAAATAATGCCAAAAGGGGGCACCCAAGTCAAACCCAAGATAGACACACACCTCACAACCAAGAGAAACCATTGTAGAAAGACTACTTAAACAAACCCCATGGCCCAAAAAAATTGATGGAAAGCAACCTTTGATATCCTCTGAGTAGAGCACTCAACATCCCCATAAAAAACCCTTAACCACCAAGGTAAAGGAGTTCAAAGAACAAAGAAGTAAAGGATCACCATAGTTGGATGAGCATCACCTCCCTACCATAAGGCTCATCTCCCTCAGCTTCCTCGTTGTCATTATCAAGGCCATTCACGTAGGAAACCCTAGCAACGTTTATCTCGCCTCTTATCGCCAGAACCATATAGAGAATTCACTTGGGGGGGGTGGCTCTATAGTTGACATTGTTCTATAGTTGTGTTCAATGTGAGGTCTATTTTGTGCTGATATTGTCTATTGTGTAACAATTTCAATTGTTGTTGTGTACATTTCTATTATGCATTGTGTCATTGTTAATCAATTTTTTTCTTTACTTGTGTTCAACTTTAGGTCTAATTTCATTGCATGATTGTCAATTAGCTTTGTTCATATTGCTCTTTAGTTGTGTTCAGTGTGAAGTCTATTTCGAATTTCTATTTTGTATTGTGTGGTTGTTAATCATCTTTGTTTACATTTTTCTATGGTTGTGATCCATGTCTTTTCCCTACTATTGTTCAATACTTTTACTAATATGTTGATGGAAATTTTTTAATGTTTTGGATGATAGTTTCCTTACTACCCTCTATTGTAGCAATGAACAAAGGAGTATGCCAAAATTGAATGTCTTTGATCTTTTCTAAATAACTAGTAATTGAAAAATGATTTTCATACGCAAATACAAACCAAACACTTCATTAATATTAGGATCATGTATTATCATTTTATATCACTATACACATTAATGTTTGTTCTTATATGCTCTTTTGAATTTTGGTTGTAAGCTTTTCATTTGTCAACATCCGGTTTATCTTAGATGTATATTTTTCAATTACTATTTGAGATCTATTTTCAGTTGGTATTGTATGTTGCATAAATTTTTTCAGTTGTTGCTGTGCATTGTGTTCATCAACTATTGTTCATATTGTTCTATAACTATCTTCCTTGTGAGGTTTATTTTTCATTGATATTGTGAATTGTGTGCCTATTAATTAGTCTTGTCTGTATTGTTTTGTAGTTGTATTTATTGGGAGGTCTATTTTTAATTTCTATTTTATATTTTCATGTTATAAGTTCTTAGTTAGGGAATGATTTGAATCATATTGCTAAGTACTAATTTCTAGACAAAGTGTTTAACATTCTAAGTGTGTCTGTTATAGTGTTAATATTTTACTTAGTATTTGTAGTTTGAAGGGTACCCCTTGTTTGTTAAGATGTCTATGTTAAAGGTTTATTTATTAGCTAATTTTTGAGGTCTATTTTCAGCTACTATTGTGTAATATGTGACTATTAATTAGCATTATTTATATTTTTCTCTAGCTGTTTTCAGTGTGATGTCTATTTTTGGATGTTATTGTGTACAATGCATGACTACTAATCAAAGTTTTTCATATTTTTAAAAAAATATCTTCAATGTGAGGTCTATTTTTAGTTTCTATTAAGTATTGCATGATATTTTTAGCTGCCATTGTTCATTGTGTGACTATTAATCAACTTTGTTTTGTACTTGTATTCAACATTGAGTCTTTTTCAACTACTATTGTGTATTGCATGGCTATTAATTAGCTTTGGTCATATTTATCTATAGTAGTGTTTAGTGAAATTTCTATTTTTGTGTATTGCTTATTTGTTAATCAATTTTGTTCACATTGTTTTGTATTTGTGTTCAATGTCTTTTTCCTACCATTTTCACTATTTATTTCTATGTTGATGGAAAAATATTATTGTTACTAGGGATAGCCTCTTTACTGCCCTCCATTGTAGCATTCTTTTAATTTTACATTATTTTGATAAAAAACAATATATTTTTTTAATGTTTGTAAGATTCTTTAGTTTGACTTTTTTCTCAACTTAATGTTTTCATAATAAACTAATTTTTTTTCTTAAGGTTTTTTTGTGTGCATTCATTTAATTATTTGATCTTGTCATGTAGATGAAGAAATCCAAGATAAAGTAGATGTTGAAGCTATATGCAATGGACTCTTAAATGATACACTTGATCTAGCAATTAATGGCAGTGGACTTTCAAATGATGGAAAGCAGTTTACAGGGTACCCAGTAATAGGATTCAATCACCACATTCAAACAGCTGGTGGGTGCCAAGCAGGAAGCTACTCAATGAATTGCACTCCCACAGCAATTTTAGATAAAAATGATACTGTGTGTTCTTGGGATCGACGCATAAACACTACCTTATACTTTGGTGCAGAACTAAGAGTATCTGTATCTAATTTGACTGAAGTAATAAAGGATGTGAAGAGGATTAGAGATTTGAATCCTAAGAAGTTGTGTGACATGTCTGGAGTATTTATGCGTTCTATTAAGAAATCAGAGGCATATTTGGGACCTAAGGATGATTTGGTAACATTGGATATGATGAATTATAGGTCTTGGAACATTGGCACACCTAAGTGGAATGAAGATGTTTATGAAGAGATTGAACAGATGATAATTGAGAAGTATGGTGGTATGTTACATTGGGGTAAATCAGGGGGTTACTTATTTGAAGGACTAGCTAAGAAGACGACCAATTTAGAAAAGTTCTTGGAGGTGAAGAAAAAATTTGATCCATCTGGAATATTTTCTAATGATTGGACAGATAGTCTATTTGGTATCCAAGGAGGAAGTTTAGAGATTTTTAGAGATGGGTGTGCACTAGACATGCTTTGCAAATGTCGAGAGGATAGACACTGTGCTCCACAGAAAGGATACTTTTGTAGACCAGGGAAAGTTTGGAAGAATGCACGTGTTTGCACAAAAGTTAATTAGTAAATTTTAGTTTTATTATATGCAAATAAATTTATGTCGATGAGACTAAATTTCAACTTGATATTACAAGTTGTAAGGACTATTTGATATATTGTTTTATTATATATCTATATATATATTTATTTAAAAATTTGTTATTCTATCACCAACTTGAGTTATGATGGTAAAGTTCTTGTGTTGTTGTTCTTTCTAGTAAGGTACAAATTCTATTAGGATGATGTCTCCCATTTGTAGCCTCTCTAGTTCATAGCCATAGCTCTTGGTCAAAGTGATTTCCCCTATTGAAAAAATAAAGAATTCCCATCCTACATTTATTAAGGTCTACAATGTAGCTGTACATACTATATATATATATATATATATATATATATATATATATATATATAGAGAGAGAGAGAGAGAGAGAGAGAGAGAGAGAGAGAGAGAGAGAGAGAGTTGAAATGGGATTTAAGCAATTTACCCTTTTTTATTAGAATGAAGATTATTGGAAGTAAAAGAAAGTGCTTACACTTCAAATATGAAATGATTTAAAAATTTTTATTATGTTTTAATCTATTGAAAAATAATTTTTTTGTCAAAGATAAATAATTTTAATACTTGAATTAATCTTTAAATTTTTATAATTGTTTCTCAAATGTTTTAATTGTAAATGGTAGTGATAATTATTGCATAAAATTAGAAAGAGCACCATTATGCAAAAAGAGTAGGTCTCAAAATTAATAAAATTTAATTTTATGAATACAATGTATAATAAAATAATAAAATTTAATTTTATTAATACAATGAATAATAAAATTTAATTTTATTAATACAATGCATAATAAAATTTAAATATTCTATGGACATTGAAGGGTTTAGTCAACTCAAATCTAAATTCTGAGGATTAAATGAGTTAACACATGAGACAATAAAAGAGTGGCACATCTCTAACAATTTACAATCTCTAAAATATTATTGCTACCTGTAATGCAATACAACCTTAATGGTATGGATGATGATATAGAATTACAACTTGTAAAAATAAAAATATATAAGAAGTCTATAAAAGTTGTGAAAAATAGGAAAACCAACTAGACTCTATAGTGCCTGCCTTTGTTTACATTTTTCTAGATACATTGTTGCTATTATTGCCGAACTCTGTTAGACTAGTTTTATGTTGATGGTTAGTAGCATTGTTTTGAGACTATCAGATGTTGTGCTATGGATTTAGTGGATATATGATGAGATTACTTAGACTCTACATTTCATGTATGCATGATAATTATTACATTATTTTTGGTTATTGATGATGATTAGTTAGATGGTTTATTATCACATGTGTTTTCTTATGGATACTTACCCCATACTTGCATGCGTATGGTGTGCGTGTTTGTTCTCTTTATGTATGGCGTTTCTGATGTGGTTAATGAAGGGAGTTGTAGTCACCTGCTAGTCGGGATCTACACGATGCACCACTTCTTGCCATTGCCTATTTAGCTTAGCATATATATATTGTATGTGCATGCATGGATTTTATGCATGTTGCAGGTACCGGGTATCGACTTCCCTGAATTGCCAGGATGAGTGTACCCTATCACACTATCTCAATGGTAAGAGAGGGGAGATAAATTCTCAAGTCCAAATCCTAAACCCCTAAACCATTTGTCCTACAAAGGTAGGACAAATATCTGAGATATTTTACCTTTCGAATGCATCGGATGATGTAATTCGTGATTTTAACCCCTTAGACTAATTTTGTATGGATTGTTCTATGATGGGTTTTCATATTTTATTTTGGAGGTCTTTGGTGAATTTTCTATTAAATTAAGTCTAAAATTAAAAGATTTAATTAATAATTTAATTATTTTGGCAAAAAATTATTATAATGTTATGATATTTTGATATTTTGATTTTAATTAATTAAATGGGAAATTAATTGAGTAAAAGAATTAAATAATAGAAATTAAAATTAATCATAATAAAAATAATAATAAAATAATAAATAAATAATAATAATAAAAATAATAAAAGAATTAAAATAAAAGTCATGAGTCTACCTAGGAGTAAGCGTACCCCTTGATTGCACATATGTCTACAACACAAGAGTTAGCGCACAAATTAAGCACATGGTGTCTACAACCTTGTGACTCATCTAGAAGGTTGGAAAAGACTTGTGCTTAGTTGTCAATGCTTACCTCATCTTCTGGTTGATTCTAGAGACATTCTAGGTGCTTCCTGAGAGTTCTTTATATTCAGGCACTCCTAGAAGCTCGGGGAGCATTTTTGGTTGGATCCGCGAGCGTTGGAGAAGGAAGGAGCGTGGTTTGCAAATTTTGAGGAGAAGTGAATTAGCATCAGTGTCCAGGTAGACACTTGTGATTTTGCATATGTTATTTTCACTTCTTGCACTTCCTATCTTCTTCGTGTCTTCTGAATGTTTTCTAAGGATTCCATAATTCAGGTAGATACATTCTTGTCATGGATATTTAAATTTTTGTATGAGAAACCCTGCATGTGTTGATCTGAGGAATATATGGGATTAGGGTTTAAATGCTTATAGAAAAACCTATTAGATGGATTAAATAGATAAATCCAAAGAACAATCATTATAGTGAAATTTTTATTTTACAAAAATTGGAAAAGCCTTTTCATTTAAAAACTATGTATATTCGTAGGCATTGTTGAAAATATTTTAAGATTTTTTAATATATATATGTTAGCTCTGAAAATTCTATCATTTATTATTGTCAATATTAAAATAAAATACATTGTAAACGTTTAATTGAAAATGTTTTCTTTAAATATATATATAAGTCGAATTACGTTTTGCAAGCGAAAATATTTATACAAATTACATCCTGCAATGTTTATTAAAAAAATCAAATAAAAAAAATATAATATTAATGAGGGGCGGGATGAACCCATACCCCACCCCTGGCAGCAATGTGCTGCAGGTCTGCGACATTGCAGAGTACCTACAGTCTGCAGTGTACTTGTGATCCACAGGTTGCACACATCAGTGCTGATGACGACTATTATAAAATTGCCCTTTGGTTTTGAAGAGTTTAATATTATGAATCGTATGTATATAGTAATGTATTTATAATATATATATATATATATATATATATATATATATATATATATATATATATATTCATTAGTTAATATTACTATTTTTTATTTCATATGTTATTTAATATATAAATGTTAATAATTATTATATTAACAATGTTAGATATGAACTTGTTAATTTAATAATATTTTTTCAACTATTATTAAATTGAATAGAGATATTAAAATTTGATAAAATAATGGAGAATCTACTATCATAGATTTATTTTAATATAACTTGTTATTAGTTATTAAATTATTATTAATTCAAATGTTAATGAATTGGAATATAGATGATTGCTAATTAATTTAATTAATTAATCAAATTAATAAGCAAAGGGGTTTAATTGAGTGATTATCGATTTTACTGATGTTAGGGAATTTGCAATGATTTTATCTAAAAGTCAATGGGGACTAGTTCAATGATTTAAATATGTAAATTATTATCTTTTGTTTATTTTAGACAATTGTTTAAATAATGGAGGGATAAATTCTATGTTTTATTTGAAAAGATAAATGGGTTGACTTGGAGATTAAATGGAGAATCTTATACACTTGATATCTAAAACTAAAACCCCACACTTAATTCAACTATGTAATTTTAGCGAACCAAAACATATGCTTGCATTTTGTGTTTTCTCTATGCTATCTATTTTGGGTTTTTGAGTTGACTAGTTTGTTGACCAGTTATAGGATGTCTACCAGAGGCTCGGGGGTTATGATTGTGATGTCATGATGATGTCTTTTGATTCCAATCTTTGTAAACCCAACCATGGTTATCAGATGGTATGCTGATTGATATAGTTTTCAGTCTTCTTGTGTACGCTGTGATATATGTAACCATTTATGAGTTATCAATTAGATTGTGTTTGGATTACTTTCCAATCGCCTTGATGGGACTGAAGTGTTATTTGATCTTGATGATGTCATGTTGTGACATGTTTTGATTCGACCATTTTGGAGTCTTCGATCAATATTATTTGTTGATATGACTTTTTGGTTGCTTGTTGAGAACCAATGGATATTGTGATTATCATTGATACCTTAAGTTGCCAATAGAGAATTGTAGTGGTCATGATTATCAATGGATGCTTTTCAGTTGCTTATGGAGATTTAATGCTCTTATTGTGGATTATCTTTTGGTATTTTTCCAGTCGCTCGTATAGGACTGTAGTGATTTTGTGATTTATGATTGCACGAGCTTAGGGTAGGTTATCTACTTGTAGTGTCGAGAAGTGGCTTGCAATGGGGACCAAGGCCCTAAGTGGCTGCCAGGGTAACTCATTGTAAGTTGTTTAATAAGTGAAAACATTACACCTAATACTAACTTAAATGAACCTAATAAGATAATTGCTTGTTCTCGCCCATGCCTCGAGTGCTAGTACATACTAGGATGGGAGTAGAGAGAACGCTTGGTTGCGAACTTGCATTCCATAGTATGCCTCGTCAGTATGAGAGGATACTAGTGGTCGCATATGGATCACTAGGGGGCTGTGGTCTATTGAGAGACTACTAGGGTAACTCTAGTGAGATCCTTGCAATGACACTTTCCCGCTTACATAGTAGGTTTCCTACATGTCTTGTTGTGCCTCTAGGATTAGATGTCAGTTTATGTTGGAACCTTTGAGTTAGTATACTTTTAGGATTCTTGGAATTAGAGAGTATTTGTGCTATGTGAATTGATATCTTGTTTGGGACTTGAGACTACCTCCTCAGCGTGGTGGGAGTGGGCCATTTAGGTTCCACGTGTTCAGGTCGTAGTGATTTTTCACTCTTACCATTTGAGATCCGTCTGAGACACTGTGGCTAAAGTATTCTTGTTGGAATCTATCTTCATTTTGTTCTTGGATTATGATGATGGACATGTATCCTTATATTGATGATTAGCATATGATAGATGATGTTATTTACTTGTCGTATGCTTTACTTTGCATGATTAGATTTCTTGTGCACATGTTGTAGTATGTTAGATTTCTTTCTGCATATGATGTAGTATGTTTTAGGAGCGACATTCCTACTATGATAATACCGATGATCTCTTCAGTGATTTGGGATGTTGCGCATAGAGTGATGGCTAGGGCCCACAATGGTCTAATGATGCTATTTACAGTTGGGAGGAATCGTGCACTTAGATAATTATGTGTTGTTATTTATGGTTATCTGTTATGATGGATGTTTGTATTTTCTATGATGATGTATCATGTATGGAATATGTTTTCATTTACTTTATTGCACTTGCATCATGGAATTGGAATAGGATGATGTACTTTATTTTCACACATGTATATTCTTTCATGTCTTTCATACCCTGTGGCATGTACAGTGGATGATTGAACATTCTAAAATGTAATTTACTAAGGGACATTTGGAACAAAAATATATTTTTTAAGAATGTTGGACTTTTCATTATTATTTCATGAGGATGTGATATTAGATGGAATTAATATTAGTTGATTTAATTGTGATTCAACGTTAAGGGATCCTTAAGGAATGTAACTTGTTATGTATGTTTATGTATACTTCTAGTTGAATGTGGTTGTTGCTTCCGTTACTATGTGTATGTTGTGAATGGTTTAACTTTCATGTTTCAAAAAAATAAAATAAAATAAAAATGCTACCAAACTTAGTGAAATTTTAGGTTAATTCTTTTGGATCCCTTGGTGGGGCATTACAGACTCAAGATCAAATTCTATGAATTGTTTATCATGTCCCAACTATTAAAAAAATCATTAATCTAGGGTCTAGGATAGTTGATTTACACATTTTTTATTATTTTTGTCTTGTTCAATACTCTTTGTCTATAAGTACACATATTCCATCCTCTTCAATACCATCACTAATATGGCTTAAAAACATTTAGAAAATTACTACATATTCCATCATCTTCAATACCATCACTATTATGGCTTAACAACATTTAGAAAATTACTGGGTATGAAAAATCTATAACTTGTTTCCTAATGTCTATATCTCTTGACATAATTTTATGGCATAGGCTTATTTCAAAAAGCTTCCAATTAAATAGCAATTTGTATCAACACTTAATTATTTATTATTATTAATAGTTCCTTTATGTTTTCCTTTGCCCCCAACTCTTAATTTCTCTGGATACAAATGCAATATGCTAAGGTTTAGAAGTTCATATTTTATAAATTATTTTATAATTTACCATTTCTGATTTCTGATTGGTTAGACAAAATTTGTTGGGTTTATGCCTATTTTTCGTGAATAGAAAAATCAGAAAAATATTTAATACTTTGGTTGTGCTCTTTGATGGCAAATTAATTAATATTGATGATCTTGGCTAGCTAACACAACCTCGTTGATGGTGGTATTATTAGAAAATTTTCTATATAATTTGTTTTTTAATGCACGAGTAGATTGTAGAAAGACAAATTTATCGTTTAACGGTTACCCCATTACAAGTTATATAAATGTATGACTCTTTCTAATTTGATATGCTAGATGACTTTAGAAAATACTTTCTATTTTTTCTCCCACTTCCATTTTACAAATTAATAGAATGATTTGATAGACTATTTTAGTAATTAGTAGTTAGTAGTTGTTTCCAAATAAAATGAGGTGCCAAGTTATTCATTTCTCTTTATGTTTTAATTCTTATTTTAAAAATAAAAAATAAAAAACAAAATAGTAATAAAATTATCTTTTTTCATTATTTTTTAATTTGTTAATTACATTTTCAGTTTTAGATAATTTTTTGAAAAAATTCAAGTTATTTCTTTAATTAGAAACAATTGAAAAATAAATACAATAAAATTGGAATAAAATGCAACAACATCAAAAAATAAATACTATAAAATTGGAATAAAATACAACAACATCAAAAAATAAATACCATAAAAGCAGAATAAAATGCAACAACATAAATTTCATCACATACATAAGACAATTATTTACTATTTCTTAGTGATAAAAAATTGCTATTAATATGGAGATTTACAAATGCTATTCCATCTCTCTTGGAGTACAACCATCTTAATTGTCACTAATACTACGCCTTTCTCATTATTCGTGAATCCCAACCCTCCCTTCATAAGGCAGGGACTCAAGAGCTCTTGTTTTTAAATATATATTTTAACTCTTCAAATAGACTATTGAACTGATATATATACTGATATAGATTTCTAAATAGATATTTTAACTCTTCAAATAGACTTAATATATATACTAATATAGATAACTCTTTAATTTTTTTCCCTACATAATTTGATAATGATTTTTTTTTCTTACCTTTTATCTCAAACACCTTATGTAATTTCTTAACCCTAAAAAATGAGCATCACTAGCATTGATCTAGTCAGAGGTTTTACTAAAATTATCAAAAGAACTTCAGATTTTCCCTCACAAAGCTTATTCACATGTCATTGATCTTAAAGGTAAGATCAAGAATCAAGATTATTGGTGGCTATTTGGTATCTTTGTTGACATAAACACAACAGATGACCACTATTTTGCATTTCGACAACTGAAATGGAAACCTTTCTATTATGAATAATTGTTCCCAAGAACTAATTCCATTTCTATCAATTACCTCTATTACGTTTAGAATTTAAATTTGACATATGAAATGTTTTTCAACTTTTCTCAAATTTGGAGGACTGTAGGATACAAATGCTCATAAACTTGAGTCATAGTTAACAAAAAGTTAACATATTTTTATGGATTTTTGAAGTAGCTAAGTATGATCAATTTAATTTATAGATTATTTCAATTTTTTTTTGGGAAGTAGCTAATTATTATCTTGCATTTTTAATTTAATTATGACATTGATTTAATGTATAGATTATTATGGATTTTTTTAGATATAGTTAAGTGTAAATTTAATTAACTTAATTTTTAATAAGAATATTTGGTAGATTTATTGAACTTTTCATATGTAATATTTAATGTAAATAATTTTAAAATAAAATAAAAAATATATATATTTGAGGATGTTTTAATTTTTAAAATTTTGATTATACTAATCAATTTTTTTATTTTAAAAATTGATTAGTAATTTATTTCTATTTTTGAAGTTTTATTTTATAAATAAAAATAAATTTTAATAGACTAAAAAACTATTTTGTGAATTTGTAACTAGTATATTGATTTATTAATAGAAAGGGACTATTCATTATTCAAAAAAAAAAAAAAAAAAAAAAAAAAAAAACAATTTTGAGAATATATGTACACACATTTCTTATATTACAACACCTAAATATTTCACTTTTTCTCTCATTGACTTACCATTCCATTTCCTCTTATTCTTCTATCAAAGCCATGAATGTTTATATGAAATTCTCTTTTAAGACACAATTCTTGAAGAGTTTTAATATGTAGAAATCTAAGTTTAATCTATAGTTGAAGTGGAAAGAACAATTGTTGGAAGTGATAATCTGGCTTTTTATTTAGTCAAAGCTTCTATTAGGATTCAAAAAAATTGTTCTAAGACTGACCATATTGATTTACATTTAAAACAATTACTTTCTTGAATCCTTTCCAAGACATTGAAGGTAGTATGCACATACTAAGAATCATAGTGTGGTAAGTGGAACTACTGAAAGCCCATGTTTATAGTCTACAAAAATCTTAGTACTTATTATTATAATAATAATGATGAAAGATTCATTAGTAAATTTGATAGACTATGAAGCTTTCCAAGTTGGTATATGTTAGATTTACTTTAAACCAAAATAATTACCTCTCAATGAAATTCATTCTCATATATGAAATCAAAAAAATGAAAATAATTGATGACTAGGGAGAATCAACATTAAAATTTTTATGATTGAGAAATTGGATCTAATGGAAGAATACAACATTAATGCTATAGTTGAAATAAACATTATATGTATAAAATACTATGTGACCTATTTAGAATGAATATAATTGATGGAGCAGTCATAGAAATAAACCCTACCTTACAACTAATCTAGTCATATTTCATGTTGGACACTATAATAAAAATGATGAAAATAGATATATTCATATGGAGGGGAGAGATAGGACAATAATTAATATGGTAAGCATTTCTATTTTATTTGAGACCAGAGAAGAGGATGAGGACAACATGGATAAAAATAGATAAGTGAGGTGGGTTGTAGGGGAGTATTTGGTATTGTTGCAGTTAGGGAGATGCCCTCTTTTCTATTGGACCTCTGTATGAGGTTTTCTCGGGGTTTTCTACTAGTGTGGTGGTTTTTGAACATGGAGTTTTGGTGCCTATTTGGACATGAAAGCAATTTATAGTTTTGTAATTGCATTTCATAGAGCATGAGATTTTTACCAAGGTTCTTTGGAGGCTTTTTTCTGGCGGGGGCATATTGTTTTGCATTGTATTTCTCAAGGATTTGCTTTAATAATGTCTATGGCCCAACCCCTCCCTTTGAAAGAAAAACTATATTATGTTCCTATTTTATGGGGTTGTTTATTTGAAGGGATGATGCTCTATTTTCCACCCTTTGAATGGTCTCCCTCTTAAGAGTTTTTATGTTCCCTCATTGCACACAGTGCTTTTCTTCTATTAGCTCTTATTATTAAAGGTTTGTTTGTTGTGGAAATTAACTAGAATAGAATTGGGAATTGGAATTATTAATAATTTTCAATTTGGTTTGCTAAATCAAAATTAGGAATTAGAATTTATTTTTAATTCTCATTTTGGTGCACCAAATTAGAATTAGGAATTGAAATTCATTATTTTCATTTTCACCCTAAAATAAAAATTTGTCAGTCCACCAAAATACATGGAATTGTAATTCCAATTCATATTTTAAAATTTTCTTATTTGATAAAAAATTTCAAGTTTGCCTAATAAATAAAGAATCATAAGACTCTACCTGCAAATCTTATTTGATTTTGTTTTCTTTAGCACCTAAAGTGTCATTTAAAGAACCAATCTATGATAACTTTCATTTTATTGATTTACAAGTTAAGTTTAAAATTTTTTGTATTGATCTTTGATAACCGAATGGGAGTTTCATAGTTCTATACGAAAATACCTTGAGTTGGTAAAATAATTTTAAAATGCCATAAAATCCTAATTACTAGTGGGCATATGAATCGATTCTCTACATGTTAATGGATAACTGCTCTTAGCAATATAAGCAAGATGGAGAATGATTCCTAAACAACTTATTCTTGGTATCGGGTATATGGAGATTCTCATCTATTAAATTGGTTGGTTTTATGTTTATTGAAACACATGCATTTCCTTGTGAAGATCAACTCAAAGTAGAATCATGTTGTTTTTGGGCTTGATTTATAGTTCTCAGATTCAACATATGGGTTGAAGAAAGTTTAGTGTCTTTTTGATTCTACATTATCAATTTAAAGATATTGGTTCATTAATTAAATATGCAATATAAGATTATTATAGGCTTGATACAACAATGTGTATCTCACTGAGACTATGAATTTTGGTTTAAAATTTTCCTCTTCTTATCGATTTTTGGATTGTCTATGAGAATTGATATGCAAATCTTATTTCTCTTCCAACATTCTTGGTTTTAGGCCTCCTCATGATAACTCTATTTTGAAAAAATGACAAATACTATACAAGGAGGCATGCCAATCATGCTCAAAGTGTTCACTTGCAAAGAGCTCTAAATTGCAATTGAGGAATTTCAAGCATAAGCTAGGAAATGGAGCATTTGGTTTGGTGTTTAAGGGAACTTTGCCATGCAATAGGTTTGTGACAGTTAAAATATTGCAAGGTTCAACATGAGAAGAAAAACAATTCCAATTGTAGTTTTGTCAAGCCAAACGAGTTTGGATTTGCAATTCCCAATTCCCACTCCAAATCCCAAATTCCAATCCCAATCCCAATTTCCAATTCCTAGTCCAATTCCCAAATTTAATTCCCAATCCAGATTCTAAATTCCAATTCCAATTCTAACTCCCAATTCATATGCCAACAACCAAACAAGCCTTGAGATTATATGGGTTCCCCTCTTTTGGGGTGATGCTAGTCTTCTTTGGCTTACTCCTCATTGTGGTTAAGGTTGTGGTTATTTTTATAGTCCCTTATAGTTGTGGTTGGGGGGGGGGGGAGACTTAAGACTTTTTTGGAAGTCTTTGGTGTTCTGGTTTTTGTGTTGGCTTTTTGGTATGTTGTGCTCTTTGGATTTTGAATTATAAGTCTTAGTAAGTTCTAATGATAATTTTGATGCTTCATTTGTGTTTACTTCAAGGATCTCATTTTGTAGTTTTTGAGAGGGATATTTCTTTTGGTTTTTGGGTGTTTGGTTAAAGAGATATTGGAGTTAGTTGGGGTTCATTTTCTTAAGAGGATGAGCCTAGATAATCTTGACCCTTTTGATCTTTTCTCTTTTTGTTGTATGCCCTTTAGCTTGATGCATTCTTGTCTTAAAGTAAGGTTCTGGTGGTTCCTATGGCCACCCTTAAAAATCACACGCTAAGGAAAAAATTAAGCTTGGAGAAAGTAAGTCAACTTTGACAATTTAAATCCTTGTTACCTAGGAGTCATTCATTAGTGTTTTATTTTTACATCTAGGGGTTCCTAGTGCCACCATTTTGGGTGGTTTTGGTGTATGGGCATGTTAAGAGAATGTGTGTTATGGTGTTCATTTCCTTCTTCCTTTTCTCTTTTTTAGAGATTTCTCTACACTTCTATGGTGCTTTATTTGGCTCTTGATATTCCTATATGTGGAAGGATGTGATTTGTCAAAGAGGTTTTCATTCTTGCACTCACTACATTCTCCTTCCTCTCTATGCTAGGGGTGCTTTGTCCTATTGGTTTCTTCTGGTACATGGGCTGATTGATTCTTGTTTGTAGTATTTATGGAAAAGTGGGTGTGGGTGTTTAAAGTGGTTGAACAGTTATGTTCTTGTACCCTCCATTGTTGTCTCACAATGTTGGGTTCCTTTTGATTGTGATTTTTCTTCTTGCCTATGTTTCTTATTGATGTGTAAGGGAATCGTATGGAGGTGGAATCCTACACAATTAAGAAGTTATGTCCACTCTTTGGTTTTCATTATCTTGTCTTTGGACTCTTGAGGTAGCATTATATTCTATTGAAATGGAGTACAACTATGTAGGTGAAGTTTTTTCAAGAGAAACTATTCCATTTTAATGGTTTGGGGTGATTTTTTAGACCCCTTTAGTTACTAGTTACGAGAGCTGTTTAAAAACCCAAATTTTAAGCTATGGGGGCTTAGTCAAAATCATTACAAGGCTGAGGGATCCTTTCAACATTCAATGTAATGTCTTGTGGGGCCTCAAGATCTTGTTCGTATAGTTGGAGCATACTCTTCTACTTGGTATTGTTGATTATTTATTTTTGGTAGGGTTGTTGTTGAAGGTTTCTTTTTTCTTTGTAGCCATTTTTTTAATGCATTCCATATCTTGCCAAAAAAAATATATAAAGGGTTTTGAGGCTTCTTAAAACATCTTTTGAATCTTATAAAATATATTGTGGTTCATCAAAAAAAAATAGTTTGGGCATTAGATCATGTTTTTTGGAAATGATTATAGATATGGGCCAAATTATTTATCTTTAATAGACCTTAGTTGCATGAAAGATACTTCACAAGAACCATAAATTACAAGGGTGATGAAGGTATAACTATAATAATAAATATTTTATTTCCTATGTATTTTTTTTGGGGATATTATGAAGCTTTCAAAGGATGTAGGGAATTCCACTTATTATTTTTGAGATTCATCTTCAATGAGAAACAATAATAAGAACATTCATAAATATTGGCAACTAATTAATATTACACCAAGTCTTCAAGGAGGTTCTATATGAGACCATTAACTAAGTTTTTTAAAGAGGGAAATCAATGAAAATAAAGATTGGTTATATTCAAGTGATTTTGAGGATAATCCAATCACTTTAAATTCTATTTAAATGATCTCACATGGCCAAATGAAATCACCCTGTCCAACATTCTAGAAGTGGAGTATGTTTAACAATCAATAATGATTTCATGAAGGGACTTGATTACATTGAGTTGCATGACTAGAAATTCTTTGATACAATAGGAACTTTGGAATTTGGTTGGTTCCTTATTAGGGAGATGGAAAGGTCTTATGTTATGAATTAATAGATTTTACTTCAATAAAGGCTCAAAATACTCTCAAAATTTTACTAGCATTGTGTCTGTGATACTAACAATAGAAAAATTCAAAATTCAAAATATTGGTGAAGCATTCCTAACAACATTTACTAAATTCATACATGTCCCACATGCTAGGTAGATAGTGCTTCAACAAAGCTTTGTGTTCCTTTTACCCAAGGAATCAATAATCACCATTAAAAGATAAATAAATTAAGAAAAGTGGTGATAAAAAAATGGGAAAAATAGTTATGAGAGATAGTTATGTAAAAATAGATGAATAATTGATAATGGTGTTACTTTGTGCATTGAAGGCTTTTCACATTATATGTTGTCATCAATGCCAAAAGGGGAGATTATTAGATAATGGAAGAGATTCCTATTAAGAATTGTAGATAGAGATATTTGGAATTAATGTTTTGTCATTGATGTCAACATATATTTCTATCAATCTGTAATCCTATTGATGAACATTGTAGAGAAAGTTTTGGTGAAGACATAGTATTCTGAACTTGAATAAGAGAACTTGATGGGATGATTTTTGGTGATTCTACATGCTATATTTTTTATTGCATGCATTTTTGAGTTCATTCATAGAAGATAAAGAGGTTTTGATGAAGACTACTTAAAGACAATATTTACTAAGTTTTTTTAGATAGAGGTGCAATATATCCTTTGATGATTTCTAGTGGAAAATAATTTTGATCTATGATTCTAGATACATATAGAAGACTTGGATCTAGATCTAATTTTTTTTGAGGATTGGATATTTGGAAGCCAATTTTCTCATTGGACAATACACGGAAAACTATTTAATTCTGATAATCTTAGTCCAAAAATGTCTGTATGGATTATTATGATTAACTATTAGATGATAACATATTATTTGTTATTATAATGTATTATATATGTGTTCTATTTGATACTTATAGAATATCCCTGGTTGGTGTAATTTATTTTGCAATTAGATCTCATATGAGTATCTAGAAGGCACAAGTCTAGGATAGTTTAGTGACCATGGAACAAATTAAAATATAGAGAACTTCCCAAAGTTAAAACTAACACTACATTGGGAGAGAACTTGGGATAATCTTCAACCAAAAAGGATTTTTGACAACCATTATTTTTATGGATAGAAGAAGTAGGGAGTAGTTCAAAGATACTTGCTTTGGTGTAAGGAAGGGTTGGCTTCGAGTGCTTTGAATTATTGCAATGACACGTTAGCCACAAGTGTTATTTATCAAATGAATATTTAGAAGTAAAAAAGATTTTATCACATGGGAAGGTAGTTTATATTACCAGGGCATCAATAGATTTCCAATAAATTCTCTAGGAGATGGCCTCAACTCTATAAATGGTAGCACAAACATAGTAGTTGACATGAAGAGAATTTTCTTATTTTAATTACAATATTCATTAACTCAATAAACTAATATGCACATCTTGAATGTCTTTGATGTTTATTGAAAAATTTGGATTTTTTTTCTTACACAAGTAAAAAACAGATACACCATTTAAAATAAGGATCATGTCTTCTAATTCCATATCACCACACATGTTAACTTTTTGGTTTTTATAACTTTTTTCACTTTTATTTTTTTTTCTATTTGAAATTCTTTGTTCTTATCATAAATTTATATGCTAGATTTTTTCTTAAATTTATTTTCCGTGCATTCATCTGAAAAATGATTTTATCATGTAGATGATGCAATCAATGGTATATCAAATGTTGAGGTTATGTAGAATGCACAAATATTTAAAATTAAAATACTCGATCTTATAATAATGGAAATAATTTAAAATATGAATTTTTTTTACAAGATACCTAATAATAGGATTCAATCACTACATGCAACCATCTAGTGGACTCAAAGTAGGAATCTACTTAATATTTTTTACTTTTACATCAATTTTAGATGAAAATAATACTTTCATGGGATCAATTTATATATACTACCTTATACTTTGGTGTGCAAATAAGAGTGTTTTTGTCTCATTTTCCAAAAGTAATTCAAAACATGAATACATGGAGCCCAATTTCAATCCTACAAAATTGTGTGAGATGTTTGGAATATGGTGCATTCTATTTAGAAATTTGTGGTATATTAAGAAATTGTACATGATGAATTATAGGCCAAGGGATATGAAGAGATTGAATGAATGATAATTGAGAAGTATGGTGGTGTGACACATTGAGGTAAATCAAGGGATTACTTGTTTCAAGGACTAGCTAAGAGGATAACTAATTTGGAAAAGTTATTGGAGGTGAAAAACAAATTTTATTCATCTAGAGTGTTTTCTAATAAGTAGGAAGAGCTAATAAAATTTCCTTCAACATAGTTACTCTTTTTTCCTTAGATAATCATTTAGCGTTACATGATTATATTTCCTCTCTATTTTGTCAGTAATTGGATACAACATTTTGGAGGTTCATAGTCCTTTATCTAACATTTATCTAAAATAAGAACATATTTCCTACCTTGAAGCCCAAAAGATCTAGGATCTCCTTTTCTATCTTAGAATTTTCATTGAAGAGGAAAATATCTAATTCAACTTGATCTATCTAATACCCTAATGCTTTTAAGAATATTTTAAGGATATTTTGATCTTTTGTCCTCTTGTATATCAACAGAGCCAATTTTATTTTATGTAATATGTAAAATTTTGGTGAGGAATTTCCTCAGTTAACAAAATTTCTCATCACTTGACATTAAAATCCTAGGGAACATCTAGAGGCAATCCTTAAATTTGTTTACTAGATTATAAAGGTTTCAATTGTGTCTGTTTGTGAGTTAGTGTCTATTAGGTATATTGTCACAACTAGGGTTGAGTAGAAAGCCTATTTTTCTAAGTGACGTCTTGTTACCTTTTATGGAATCTTATAAGAGTAAAATTCCTTTTTGATTTTTCCTAAGATTTTATAAAACTTCTCCTTCTTTCATTTGATGTTTTAGTGTTGATGTTTTTCTATTGTGCATTGTAGAAGTTAACATATGATGTTGTACATTTTTTGGTTTAATTCTAAAATTTATTCATCATTATATTTAATTTTTTAATTTTTATATTTACTTATGCACTATTGGATTACATACTAAGTACTTTTGTTGCAGTGCATTACAAAGTTTTCTCTAGATTGTGCAAGTTTTCACTTGGTATATATGTACTATTAAACTAACTTAAAATACACAAAAATAAATGAGAAATGCCATAGGTATGCACGTTTTACTATTCACAACAATACCCCCTTACATACTGGATCATTGTTAAATAAAACAAAATTATATTATTATTATTTTTAATACAACTCTTTAAATTAAAAATTCTTCCATCAATTTTTCAAAATTTCAAAATTATGATTTTTTTAGTATTTTTGTTTTTATGTTTTCTTATTAAATATATCTATTTTAACTATGTATTTTTGTCTAGTTTTTGAAAGAAAAATCACACACACATATTTATACATGAACCTCACTCTATTTAATCATTCTTATTTAGTTATCATCAAATTTTAGGGTAAGTTTGTATTCTTAAGGATGCACCCTTGCCTTTCCATCTCACTATCTACCCTAGCTTCATCTTCTCCCTTTTCCTCTACATAATCATATTGATAGGGATTACTAGCAACCAAATGACTAGGTACTATACTATGTCATAAGGTGCTAAAGAGAAGAGGGTGAGATAATTTATAAATTCTCAACCATGACCTAAGATTCCCCACACTCATGCAACATATAAGTCAAGTTTTAAATATGTGAACATTATTTTTGTTTTAGTGATTCAATAGTCTAATCTATGCTCAAAATAATATTACAGTTATTTCATAATTATTCTTAATATTATAACTAATTGATTTTTGATAATTTAGGTTTTCCATTTTTCCTAGTTTTCTCTAATTCTTATATATTTTTGAAAATTTGTCTACAATTTATTATCCATGATGTAACACATAGCATTATTATTTTACAAATTTAGAGGATTGGTTGTTTTAGATACCTCATTTATATATCACATATTAACCCACTTCAAAACTATAAGGATTTGTTTCAACTAAAATCATCAACTAATCTTAATTTTTTTTGATCGATAAGAGGTTGAAGCCAATATTAATTATTATGTTGTGATTAAGTATTATTATTTATTAAGCTTAAGTAGGCTCGAACTCAAGACCTCCTGGATAAGAGGCTCACAATTTACCATTGTGTTGTAGGCTTTTTCCTTCTTATTATTTTAATTTTAATTATCAATATTGTTTAGAATTAAGATTACAAAAAGGGTTTACTTTCCCCCCATTTTCCTACTACTCACATTTGAACAAGGAGTAAAATTATTTTAATTATTTATAAAAAAATCAAGGCTTTGGTCATTTATCGACTAAAATAAAACAAAACAAAAATATAAAAGAAATATATTTTTATTTAAAAAATAATTGAATTAATTTATTCATTTATCTTCCACAAGTTAAATTTTTTATTTATTAGTTTTTAAAAAACAAAGTAACTTAATTTTTTTTTTTCAAATTTGAAGCTACTATTTTTTAAAAAAAGTCTAGAGAATATATATATTTTAAAAATGAATTATTTGAACTCTAGACCATAATAAATATCATAATTAAAATAATTCATATAATACATAACCAAATATTATATATAGTATTTTGTAGAATTTGAGATACCAAGCTACACAATATTCTAAGAAATCGGTACTGAATACATTTTTTATTTATTATATTGAAAAAATAAAATATTTTTATACAAAGAGGAAAAAAAATTATTTATTAATTTTTGTGCAAACACGTGCCTTCTTCCAAACTTTACCTGGTTTACAAAAGTACCCTTTTTGGGGAGCACAATGCCTATCTTCTCTACACTTGCAAACCTTGTCCAATGCACATCCATCTCTAAATTTCTCTAGACTTCCTCCTCCTATCCCAAACAAACCATCTGTCCATTCATTAGAAAAAACTCCAAATGAATCAAATTTCTTCTTTACCTCCAAGAACTTTTCTAAATTAGTTGCCTTCTTAGCCAATCCTTGAAACAAGTAACCCCCTGATTTACCCCAATGTAACACACCACCATACTTCTCAATTATCATTTGTTCAATCTCTTCATATACATCCTCATTCCACTTGGGTGTGCCAACTTCTCTTGACCTATAATTCATCATGTCTAATGTAACTAGATCACTCTTAGGTCCTAAATATGCCTTTGACTCTTTTATAGAACGTAAAAATACTCCGGTCATATCACATAATTTTTGAGGATTCAAATTCCTAAGCTTCTTAACATCTTTTATTACTTTGGGCAAATCAGATATAGGCACTCTTAGTTCTACTCCAAAGTATAAGGTAGCATATATTCTTCTATCCCATTGACAAACTGTCTCATTTTTATCTAAAATTGATGTGGGAGTACAACTCATAGAGTATCTTCCTGCTTGGCATCCACCAGATGTTTGCATGAGGTTGTTGAATCCTATTATTGGATACCCTGTAAAATTTTTCCCATCATTTAAAAATCCACTACCATTAATTGCAAGATCAAGTGTCATATTTGTGAGTACTCTACATATAGCTTCAATGTCTTCTTTCTCTTGGATTGCTTCATCTGCATGTTCAAATAAAATAATTGGATAAAGATACACGAAAATACCTTTAAAAAATATTTTAATTAAAAGTATGATGAGAACCTTGAATATTTTTTTTTTTTCCTAACTACTATTATAATGTCTTAGCTATATATTAACTTATTAAATAAATACAATATTAAGAATTTTATTGAAGAAAAATTTAAAAATTTTATACCATATTTTATTAATTCTAAAGAAATATATATTGAAAAATATAAAAAATTATTTAATACCTATCCAAATTTAAACAAGATTAAAAAATACTAATTCATTTAATTTTGTATAATGTAAAAGAGGAAGATGTAGAAAATAGATACATAAGTCTAGAGTGGGGAGCAAGGGTTGGAGTTAGAAACAATGCATGGAGAGAAGACCAAGAGGGAGTAGAAGTAAATATGCAATAGGGAGATTGCGAGAACATAAAAGGAAAATATGTTATGAAGAGGAAGAACTAGTCTGGAGTGAGTTTAATATGCAAAAAATCAACTTTTATCTAAATCAATGGAATTTAATCTTTCTATATAAATACTGCCATTACTATAATATAAAAATATTTTATGATTTAATTTTAAATATTTTAGTTTATAATAAATATTTTTATAATACAATTTGATGCTTGAACATAGTTTAACCTTCATCAATCTAATTAAGAAATTTTATAATTTAATGAACTAAAATGTTGATAAAAAAGTATTTACATGATCTTACATAAATTAATAATTAATACAGTCTATAAAAATGCTATCTCTATTATGATATGGTCAATATTAAAATAAATTATTAACTTGTTTCTTAACAATTAACTTATATTAAATTTTGATATCTCTTTAATTAGTAACCATGGTGGGGTTGGTGGGGCTAGTATCATTAGATATAGAAGTGATTTTTTTTCTTTCCTATATAGTTAACTTGGGTGTCTGAACAACTCTCATATGAATGAGGTGCTAGTGGATTTTATGGGAATTATTTGGAGGTTAATTAGGGATTCAAAAAGGTAATTATTGAGGGAGATACCCTCAATGTAATTATAGTGCTTACAAGGTCTCATAACCCAAGATGGAAAACTAAGGACTTAATCATGAGATGCATAGATTTAATTGCTAAGACAAATGATTTCAAATGCCAACATACATTCTAGAAAGAAAATTGTGTAGCATTGAATTTATATATGAAACCCCACAAACTTGGTTTGTGGTTCAAGAATTACCTAAACAAGATTGTGAGGAGATCAGGCAAGATATGACCAATATTGTTAAAGGTCACACCTTCTTAATATACACTAGTTATGATAAAAGATCATGACTATTTGTGGTATTTGAGATGTTTTAAGATGTTTTATTTTTCTTTTTCATCTTTTCCATGGTTAGGGGTCAAAATTTCCATGCAATTATCTCTATGAATTTTCTCTATAATGAAACCATGTGAGATGATCTTAAATAGATTAAGTTGGATAATTAAAATGAATATAAGATTAGAATTATTCTTTGGACCATTCTAAAATCAAGGTCCACATGTTAATAATTAAATTGAAGGTGTTAAAAAGGGTTGGATCCTAAGTTCTCTGAGAAATTTGTGGAGGCTTGGGACAATGGCCAAATATCACTATTGGTGGTGTTTCCTTTAAGGTCTTGATGGAGACTATATAGAGAATGTAATTGGCTAGATCATGAAATAAAAAGTCATTTCTAGAAACTTACATTGGTACTTCAAGTAGGTTCTCAAGAGTTTTATTGGGCTTAGTAATAATATTTTGTGATTGTAAATGGGTTTAATAGGGAAATAGTACCTAGGGAATAGACATATGTGGTACTGGCATTGATCATATTCATCACATTGTAAGGAAATTTCAAACACTGTCACTCTAACCTCTCTCGTATGTTAAATCATTGTCAACATTATACCAAACTTAATTTCCCATTTTCAATTTTATCATCTATATCACATTTAATCAGAAAGTTAAAAAATTATGGAACCTTATCTCCACCAAGGTTTGATTTTTTGTCTAAGTTATAAATTCCATTTGGCCTAGTTCTTGAAGGTTGTTGATAACAAACCTTACCCTCTTTTTATTATGGATCTCTGTAACTTGTAAAAAGACCCAAGGATACCCAACCCATCTTAGTTTCCCCTAGCCACTAGCTTGAACAAGGTTAATCCTTTGCATAAAATAAGATTTCTCAATATTAGTACTTTTTATGTCTAAGGATTTTTCATCTTCTTGGTCCACTCGGTCTAATACCAGACCATTTGAAACTCCCCTATCAACATGTCTAGTTAGACCATAAATTTACCATCCCCTATTCCCAAGATCCATAAGTACCAAGATGACCCTAAATTCCCTCTCAATGTGTCCTTGACCCACTTACAAGACCCCACTTCTACAAATAATATGCCTAATTACTCCCCAATTTTGAACAAGGTTTATAAGTTGTACATTCTATATAGTCATCAAAATTTTATTGAGTGGTTAATATCCCAAATTAACATTATAGTAAAGAAATAATTCACCTCCTTTGAATATTCTCAAGAATTAGAAGCTTATAAAAATAGATAAAATATAACAAGTGGGATGAGCGGGAGTAGAGGTGTAGATAGGGTTTCAAGGTCTAGTCGAGAACTCTAAGGAGAATCTAAGGTAGACGATGATCCAGATGGGCTTAATGGATGCCTCTATTGGTTCAATGATAGTTTGGATAATGTTTGGTGTAGATTGGGGCTTCCTTTCCCTTGGTAGGAGGTTATTGTTTTTGTGCCCCATCTACTTTTGGATGTTGTTGTTTTGTAGGTTGGTTTCTAGTGTGATCGCAAGAGATTCTTTGTGAAATCCTACACTAGTATTTTGTTGGGCTATGACAAGATCCTCGACCTCTAGAAGACTAAATGCTATGTTGGAGATGTGGGAGGTGAGACTCACATTGATGGTAGGAGATTCTTATGTCAGTATCCTATGATGGTTTTAGGGGTTTTGGGCATCAAAGGGAACTTAAAGAGGACATAATTATATTAAGTTGATTTAATTTTACCTCGATGTTGATCATTTTAGCTTATACATGAGAAAAAATATAGATTTAAGGGATGCAATAAAAATATAATTAATAATGTGTAAAGACTAAATATTTGGGTGATCCCATAATACTATGTTCCACTTTTTGTCTAACTTTGATATTGAGACGAACATTTTGATTTTTTTCTTCTTCTTTTAGACACATATTACTACAAAATTATTAAGAATCTGAATATGATATAAGCTAGTGACTTTTATCATTTTGGTTTTAGTTTCTAAATATAATTTTAGAAGAAAATTGGATTTGATTTATCTTCATTTATCCTTCTCCTTCAGATAGTGGTTTGTCTGAAAGATAAATATTTCCAAGGAGTGACACTCACTTTGATTTGCATTACATTTTTGCAAAAATGATAAAAATACAGTTCTTTTAAAT
Source organism: Cupressus sempervirens (assembly GCA_028749045.1). NCBI lineage: Eukaryota > Viridiplantae > Streptophyta > Pinopsida > Cupressales > Cupressaceae > Cupressus > Cupressus sempervirens. The sequence continues at coordinate 331,567,909 of CM053787.1, forward strand.
TTATGTTTATAAAAACCAATATTTGGAGAGTCCAATTTTTTTCATTTAATTTGATTAAATATTTTTATACTTTATTGAGTTATGAAGTGACATTGACTATAATTTGTACACAGATTTATTCAGATCACTCTAACTTAATTTTTTTATATCGAAATTAAATTTTTTGATAGAAAGATAACATTAATACTTATTTCTTAGTTATTTTTCATATTTTTTGCCATGGCTTACAATTTATCTAGAAGAATTGAACTGATAAGCTGTTAAATGGTCATAGAACCTATGTTTCATTAAACTAAAAATATTAAGTCCCAATGAACTTGATATATATTATATAATATTCATTGTAAAGTTTGATTTGAGAAGAATAATTTGGACTTTTTGTTTTAGAATATTATTTTATTTGGTCCTTGATTGAGGGCTTAAAAGGGTAGAATTTTACAGAAAAAGTTGGTTTTGGTGAGGCAAGCCAAATTTAGAGGGTTTGAGTGAACCCCCTTTGAGAAAACCTCCTTTTGGCAAACCCATGTTCAAAAAAATCTTTAAATTTGTATAAACTATGGTTCACACAAGTTAGGAATATTTTAAGTGAATGCCAAATTTGTGGAAAACCTCCTTTTTACAAACAAATGCCTTCAGGTCAAAAATCAAAATTTTGGGATCATGCAATTTTTCTTCATAGGAAAAAGTGAGACATAGTTTTGTAGGATCACCCACAAGATAGAGATGTAGATGAAAATTAAGATTCTTAAAAAAATGCAAGAGGATATTTTTTGAATGTTTACTTTCATATGTACAAGATACCCATGGTAGGTAATATTGCTCAAACTAAAGCCTTCAATTTTGGTATAGAAAGAAATATTGACATATCAATCGAAGAAAATTTATCTTGAGAAAGAAGAAATATGTTGAAGTTAAAAATAAAGTTTTTGATTAAAGGAGGAAGGATTAGGGCCTTGAACCCAATTTAAACAATGGCAAATGGACTAGGGAGAGAGATAAGATCATACCTGTTACCAGATTTAATCCTAACTGACCCCTTCATGCCCTCAAAGAGCTTGTGTTTGAACTTGTTGTAATCTCCAGTGCCCTTACTGTCGACCTTCTCCCATTCACAAAGAAAACCCTTCACTTCACCAATCAATTGAGGAGTCACCAAAAACTTGACACTACCAACGGTCACCTAAATCCCTTATACCAGGAGTTGGTGAACTTCATCGAGAGCATTGAGTTATGGCCTCTCATGGTCTCAATATATTTGTCCAACCTTACCCTCTTGAAGTAATTCCATATTTCTCTATTATGCAATAACTCTCTAAAACTTCTCAGCTCAACACACTTTGGGGGACCTCCCATAATGTAAGCCTTATAATCAAAATTTTGGGTACCTTCTAGATTTTTAGAATTAAACCTCAAAATGCCCCATTCATATATATCCTTCTGCATCATAAACTCAGTCCTCAAACCACCCAAAGAAACCAAACTTGAACTACAAAAATTACCAGAGAGCCAAAGAAACATTTTATCAATGTTGTTATTAATAATACTCTAACAATTTATAGTAATGATAATACCCTTCTCACAAGCTTCATCATTTCTCGAGAAACCCTTAACATTACAACTTGAAACTTTATAGCTTTTGAAATGACAAGTCATTATTACCCTTTATGCCACATTTCCAATCCCATTAATGACTAACACTCTTCAACTGATTTAACCAAATTTTGCTTAGCTTAGAAATAATACCATGATTGTGAGTTTTTAGAATAGACATCCTTTCCCTTTCTACTAAAAATTTAATAATTTTAATTTGAAAGAAAACTTTACTAAATTTAGTAAAGCTAAGTTTCCACGGATCAAAGGATTTGAAATAATTATTGTCCCTAAAGTTCTTGCTCAATTCCTTGCTCAATCTACTCATAATTTTCTACATAGAAGATAGTGTTAAAATCAACATCATAACTTGGATACCCTTAATCCCAACCTTACACATGTTGGATATTGAGTACCATTTCCTTGATTCCCTTTCCTCATACTTGAGCATTTCTTTCTTCATAAAGAACAATATTTTTTAGTTATTTATGGCTTTCCATCATGGATACATGATTCCAATTATGAAATTGCAATCCCTAGTTAGATAGGAAATCAATAGATTTATTTTCCTCTCTTAGAGTATGACTAATTTTAACTAGTTGGAAGGATAAAAGGCACCTTTTACAATCATTCATTAGAATCTGAATATGCCATGGACATATTGCCTTATTTAGAAGGATGTCTATTATTAGCTTAGAGTTTTGTTCCACTTCTACATTGATTGCTCCAAAATCTTGTAACTTCTTCACCCCATACCACATAGCCATGCCCTTAGTATAGTTGTCAGAGTTAACTTCAAGGTTCTTAGCAAATACCAAGATAAGAAGACCTCTACTATTTCTTATAAGACCTCCTGCCCTCGTTATACCTGAATTTGCCTTAGTGCATCCATCAACCTTACATTTAATCTGGTTATCTTTAGGGGGATCCATATGTATTGCTTCCTATTCCATATACTATTCCAGTTCATATTTATCAGGCTCTAAGTAACATTCCAATCTTGTTTAATTCTTAAATTTAATAGACTAGGGAAGGAAATAACTTTGGGGAAACCTGTATTTTTAATCTTTTCTTTGATAATTATCTTAAGAATGTAGAATATGGCTAGACTTTCATTTTTTCTTCTTTGAAAATTATGTTGTTTATTTCCTTCCATATAGATCAAGCCATTGTGGGAAGTAAAATAAGCCAAAGGTTTTTAAGAACTAGATGGGTAAATGCATTATTACTCCATTGCACTATGAGGGTTTTGATAGAGAAAGACATCACCATATTAATCCAAATCTCCTTCAAGACAAGACTCCAAAGTTCTCTAGAGAAGGAACAATGAATAAACAAGTGATCTATTGTTTCTGTGTCCTTCTCACAAAGATCACACTTGTTAGCAAAACTGTAGCCAGTCTTATTGAGATTATCTAAAGTCATTTTTTTTATGGGCCACCACTTACAAAAATAAATTAATCTTAAGGGGAAGGTTAGGAATCCATACCTCTTTCCAAAGATGGTTAGCTTCTTCCACTTGATCTACTGAGAAGAGACTATTACTACATTATGTTTCCAAACCCATTTGTCCTCTTGCAAATTATTAAACAAAATAGGATCTGGTAAAATCTCTTTTAGGATCCAAATCTCCTCCCTTCTTATATTAGCATTCCTTTTGGCCTCCATTTGTCAAATCCATATGTTTTCCAAATTTTACCACTCAACATTTCCATTTCTCCAAATAATATGGTTTTCCACTCTTATACTAATTCTATATGATAACTAGTTTTTAAGATCTTGGTTAGAGAACAATTCCTGGAGTGGTTTTTTGCCTGCCCAGGTTTGAGACCAAAAGTGAGTGTTCCTTCCATTACCAAATAGCTTCTTGCATCCACTTCTAAAAGTTCCTTTCAATTTTAGAAGTTTTTTTTATAACATTGAAGTACCATTAACATTGTCAACATTAAGGTAGAGGCTAGAAGGGCCAAAATACAAATATTTATATCTAATATTTTTGTCCATTCTTTAGAGTCCTCCAAGAAAAACCATCCAATTTTGGAAACTAAGGCTTTGTTCATTTTTTGAAACTTATTATCCTTAAGCCTACTTCCTTTTTTGGTTTTCACAATTGATTCCAGTAGACTAGGGGCATTTTTTTTCTTTCCTCCATACCAAACCAAAGGAAAATTTCTAGAACTTCTCAAAAGCTACAGCCACCTTCGCTAGCATGAGGGAAAAGTTCATAGAGTAAACCGAGATACTTTGGAGACACACTTTAAGAAGAAATAATTTTCCACCCAAACTTAGGAGTTTACCTTTCTTGTTTGCTAATTTCCTTTGGAATTTCTCTATGATACTATTCTAGTAGGATTGATTGGGTTTCATCGGGGAGAAGGGGAGACAAAGTTAGATATCAGGGATACCAACAATACTACATCCCAACAACCTAGATATTCTTAGCGAAACTGCTTCACTAGTTTTGAAGAAGAAGGGATTACTTATATGAAAGTCTGCAAGTAAGGATTTCCAAGAGGCAACCTCCTTAATTAGAGCTTCATCGAAGAGAACCATATCACCCACAAACTATTAGTGAGTGGAAGGAGGAAGTCTAGAGGCAACTTTAACTCCCAAAATAGAATTGCCCCATTAAAGTTTAGAAAGGTTCCTTCCTAGAACTTCAACCATGAAGATGAATATATAAGGCAAGAGGGGGTCTTCTTGTCTCATGCCCTTGTGTGTAGAAAAAAAACCTTGTAGGATTTCCATTGACTAGAACAACATATTTCATGGTAGTAACACAACTCATAATAATCCTGTAAAATATCCCTTTAATCCCAAATCTAGACAAAACCTTGCCAAGGAAGGACCAATTGACACAATCATAAGCCTTATAAATGTCTAGTGTAAGGGCCACAATAGCCTTATCATTAGCTTTCATAGAGTGAATAAGCTCATATGTAGTGATAACAATATCCATTATATTTTTCCCTCCAACAAAGCCTTTCATATTTTTAAAAACCAGCTTATCTAAGATCGGTTCCAATCTATTCACCATGACTTTAGCAATAATATTATAGATGGTATTACATAGACTAATAGGCCAATAGTCATTCATAGAGGAAGGGTCCCTCATTTTAGAAATAAGGGCTAGATAAACCTAGTTGGTTATGTCCTCCATAACTCTAGTACTAAAGAAGTGACAAACCACCTTATAAACATCATCTTCTATAATCTCCTATTATTCTTGAAAAAAAATTGGGGGAACCCATTAGGTCCAAGAAATTTGAAAACTTGGAAGGAAAAATAAGCATCTCTAATTTCTTCTTTATTCACCCATAACTAAAAGGTGATTACACCCAAGTAGGTTTTAGGGGTCTTCCACATCAAGGTTATGGGGATCATGTTGAATAAAGAAATTGATAATCGTAGTGTTGATGTCTTCCTCATCTTTGACCACCTCCCCCCTAGGCATGACAGGGGATCTTTTTCAATTTCTACTTCTGTATTTCATAGTTGTTTGATGAGAGAACCTAGTGTTTTTATCTCCTTATTTAAGGCATTGGAACTAGGAATCTTGTTTCCAAAATGTTTCCCCTTGGATTGAGAGAGAGAGAGATTCATTGGTCTCTAAGGGCTTGTTCCTACAAGCTCATGTCCTTGTCCTAGCTATTGATCTCTTGAGAAGCCCACACCTCCACCAAATTGCCCTCGATGACCTAATTTTTTTTCAAAAATATTACCAAAGGACACCTTGTTCCACTTCCTTACTTTATCCATTACCACCCATAGCTTCATCTCAAAATTAATCAACATAGAGGAGTTAGCAGGCCTATTCCACAAAGAATCAATTAGGGCTCTAAGATAGTGATTAAAGAGTCACATATTTTCAAATTGAAAGGGACCATCCACCTTTTTCCCTAATTTCTACTCTAGGAGGGTAGCATTATGATATGATCTAGTTCAGGGTTTAGCATTTAGAGAGAAATCATCCAAGTTAGTCCAGTTAGGAGAGAGAGAAGCCTTGTCAAGCCTCACCTAGATAAGGCTAGAGTCCTGTCTCCTATTAGACCACATTAAACTAGCCCACCTAAGTTTGAGGTCAATAAGGCCAGAGTCAAGGAAGAACTCCCCAAGCTATGCCATGCTTTCAAAGAAGTCTTAGTCCCCCTCAATATTTTCTAAAGGATGAAGGGGGAGTTGAAGTTGCCAATAACCATCCATTTAGAACTGCCACTATTTATCAAGTTGGATAGGGAGTCCCAAAGATATTTTTTATGATCTTTATTATTCAGAGTATAAACACTAATTATATTCCATGACCCCACAAGGAAAGATCATGGAAAGTAGTGGAAATAAAGTGAGAGGAGGAGTTCAAAAGAGTACCTAACAACTTGCTCCCATTCCATATAACTGAAAGACCACCTGATGCTCCTTGAGATTCTTAGGAGATCCAAGAAGCTCCAAGTGAAAAAAAATTCATAGCCTTCTCCAAAATTTCTTTGCTCATTTTAGTTTCTTGAATAAGAAGAATATGTTCATACCCTTGAGGTTCTAAAATAGGATTCTAACCATAAAAAGTAATCAAAGATTGCTCTAATCTTAACTAACACCCAAGCGCAAAATTTAATATAAAGTATATTAAGCCTTAATCCCTATATTTTGTTCTCCTAAACAAGAGTACCCTTGGCTTCCCACCAAATGTCCCTTGGGTTTGGAACCAACTACCTTTCTTGCTATCATATCTATCTTTTTTTTCTTTCTAACCTCCAATTTATAGTTCTTTTTGTTCTTGTTAACTATCTTCCATTGGAATTCCTCAATAAAGTCATCCTTTGAGGAAAATTTAGCTTCCCAAAGGCTATTAGGAAGATTAGCACTCAAAGTAGGAAGCACTATCTTATAGGCTATAGATACTTTGGATTTGGGACAAGCAAGCACCACTGAAATGTAAGATTTATCTCCGAAAGGGGGATTAGACTCCTCCTTCCTTAGAGAAGAGGGGAGGAGGGCTTTCATAGACTCATCCAAAATATTTTGCTCATCCGGGGTGAGGAGTGTTCCTGATTTGGCAAGAGGGGGTTTAGATGCTTTAGACATTTCCTTGGGGAAGGGAGGGGATAGGTCTTGGCACCAAGTCTGAGTCTCTGAGCACAAAGAAGGGTCCACCAGATGTACTTGAGAAGGAGCTCCTGCTTTGGTCCCCCATTTGACAATGGGGAAGAAGAAGGATAAGAAATGTCAATGTAACCAAATCTTCTGCAATTCACACATAATAGGTCTTCTTTAAACAAAAACTAGTGGTTGAACATAGGAACCCAAGTTAGAATTAAGCGTAATAGATGAAGGAAGAATCTTGTTCACTAAAAAAATGACACAAATTATTTCAAAAAAAAAAGTGAGATTTTGTTTGAGTGACTTTATCTACTAATAGCAGGGATCCAAGAATTTCGAAAATGCCTTCAAAAACCTCATTATTCTAGAACTCTAGGGGAGTTCTGGAAGCCTAACCCATGTGGGTGCAGAAGCACCAAAGTCAATGACTGGGTCTAGTTTAGGTTTCCACTTACACACATTAATAATTTTCTTGGAGCTAGAGCCTAGAGCCCAGGGTCTATTCATTAAGGAAAAAATAAAATCCTCCTTAACTACAAGGGACAAAACAAATAATCCATTCGTGAGAGCATTAATCTTAATACTTCCTTTAAGAGCCCAGGTAGAGGCAACCCATTTTCTTAGTTGATCGATAGTCGGTCTAAAGAGTACTAGGGCCAAATCCAACCCTACCACAAAATTATCAATGATATCATTAGGAATCAAGATCGTGTTACCTTTTATAGTGAAGGAACCTTTAGTTATGGAATAGGAAGACCCTAAAATACTACCTCCCAAAACTTTTTCTGCAAAAGGACTTCCTCCAGGTATAATCATTGGAGGAATGGGTCCAATGGTGGCCAAAACAAGTGGAGGAAGAGGAAAAATAACACCTAGATAGGAGATAGTTGGCCCTAGTGTCATGAGCGAGGACCAAGGAAAGCTCCCATGACCTACCAAGAGAGGCATTGAGCAAGGGCAGGGGACACTATAAAGGGGATGAAAAGGTTGAAGCTAACGAATGGGCTAGGGGTAGGTAGTTGTAGAGTGGAAAAAAATTAATTGAATCTTGTTCAAAATTATCTTGTTTTCAAGAAGTAGATAAAAATAAATATAAATCTTTCAATATAAATGTTAATGTGAAAAATTGGACCAATTTATTGCACAAGGTAAAATAACATTATGAAGAACCTCTAATTTTTTTGATATTCTTTTGATTCAACCACTTATTATATATTTTTCTCATATTTACAATTAATAAATGAGACTGATATTTATAATAATGAGAAAAATTTAGAAACTAATAAATATTTTTATTTTCTTTAGGACTATAGGAATGGAAGATACATAAATATAATTATTACAATAAAATAAAATGTTAATGTTTGCAACAAAATGTTGATACTAAAAGCCCCAAGTCCTCTTTGCACCATATTCTTAAGAAAATAAAAATGGAGAAGGATATTTAGATAGTGGAATTTGATGTAGAAATGAAAGGAGGAAGACAAAGGATCCTTAGGAATAAGAAAAAAATGTGAAAATAGATCCCAAGGCCAAACATAAGCACTTTGCTAGTTTAGATTCCACTGGTAGTGGCAAAAAAAAAAACCCTACAGAAAACATAGTAAAATAAATCTTTCAAGAATAAATACATTGATGATGAGGAAGAGGAGACAACTAGTGAAGGGAAATGAAGAGAAAGTAGACCTATTGATACCCTCAAGAATGATACTCCTAACAACTCTAAATGGGTGGGTGAAAAGGGTGAGACTCTCACCTCCCCTCCACGTTAGCATGAAAAAGGAAAGAAGATCTAGAATAAGGACCTTGAGGGGATTGCTGGAGGTGAAAAACAAAATCATGGTAAGGATTTGGCAACCATTGAAAGAAGTTTCAAGAAAATGGAGGAGAGGCAAGATATTGCCGAACAAAGATTTGATGATGTAGCTAGGTTTGTGATTAGGGTTATGCATTCGATGAATTCAACTCTTCACCTTCTAAATGTTGAGAAAGAAGGCCTTACTGCTACAACAGGGGTGGATGCCACAAGTTCCCTCCAAAGGTTCCTAGCTGATGATTGGTTGTAATTGTTGTTGGAAAAGCCAGAGGGGAAGGAGAAGAATAAGGAAGATAACTCTCCTTCTTGCTTTAGTTTTCTTTTATGTTTCTTTATTTGGTACTCAACCATGTGGGCTCTATTCATGGTGATTTTTTGGATTTTTAGTTAATATTGGCTATGTATATAGTATGTTTATGATTGCTTGTAGTTTCTTAGCGATGGTTAGATTTTGTGACACTTTGATGTGGGGCTATGTTAGTATATGTTGTATCTAGCTTTTAGTTGTTCTACAACATTTTGTTTATTGGGTCCACCCCCATTTTGGTTGCTTTTTAATTTCAAAAATAATAAGTATCAAGCAAGTGTAATATGATTTGGTATTGATGTGATGAATATAGAGATGTTGATGAAGTATATATAAGGATTGTTAAATAGCACAAAATAAATTTTATGATGGAGTAGAAATAAAATATTTATGAATATTATGAACAAGACCACAATATATTGAGATGAAAATGAAGAAACACACTTCTTACATCAAAACTAATGCATGAAAGGAAAACTAGAAGGTAAATACTTAAAAAAGGCAAGAGAATTAGAAGAGAAAAAAATATTGGTAAAACCTTAGAATACATCGTAGATAGTGATAAAATAAATACTAAAAAATAATTCATACTACAACATGGTTACTGATGATGAAGATCCAGTTATAGCTATTTCTCTGTGTGTCTAGTTTAGAGATGCGTATATATAGATAAGACAAAAAGTCAAGCCACACAAGATGTGTTAAGATACACTTTTTCCAAAACTCCTTATCATAATTTGTTGGGATGTTTAAAAAAGATGAACATAAAAGCCTATGACTTCCTCAAATGAGACAAATGGACCCCAAAATCCTTACCACTTGTAAATTAGATAAAATAAAGTCATCTATCTTAATTAACCAATATAAAAATACACAAAACATAAAATAAAATACAACCAGGAATAGATTTTATAAAAGTTCATAAATAAATCTAAAATGATTTAAAATACCGTTTAGTATTACAAGAACCATGAAAATTGAAAATAGTAGCATTTTTTTTTTCAAAAATAAAGAACTTATATCTAAGTTTCACTAAAAACAACAAGAGCCTAAAATAGAATCTAAGATAAACCCACTACAACAAGAAAGTGCACAAACCATCTTTTCCACAATATAAATTTTCCTCAACTTTGACATGAATGGAAATCCTAGGATGACAAGAAAAAGTTAACCCTCCTTTGAATAACAAGACCTAATCTTTATATTTACTTGGTAAAAAGTTAAAGATTATAGACAAACACATCAAGATATACAGTTATTTATTAATCAAACCATTATACTCATACAAGCAACATCATGAAAATTGAAAATAGTGGTAAAACAAAATAATTCAAAAGAGAAAATCTACATCTATGTTTGAATAAGAACAACAAAAATTCAAAATAGAATCTAAAGACAAACCAATATGACACAAAGTACTCAAACCATCTAAGCAACATCAAGAAAGTGCTCAAACTACCTTTTCATCATATTTTTTCCCCCAATTTTGATACTAAATATAACACTTCTCATAAAAATAAAAATTAACCCTTATTTAAATAACAAGACCTAATCCTTATTTTAAATATTATACTTTTAATTTCTGCTTCCACAAAAAAAAATTAATAATGTTTTCATTTATTTGGCAAACATCAAAGTTCATAAACAAACACAAAGACAAATTGAAAATTGTGATAAAACAATATTCTTTAACTTCTTTTTTTCCCAGTTTTGATCCTATATACAAAAACCACCATAAAAACAAGAAAAGTTAACCCTTCTTTGAAAGACAAGATTTAATCCTTATTCAATCATCCTGTTTGGTTGCATTGAAGGCATAGGAATGGAGAATAGAAATGGATATTAGAAATAAGAATGGTTATTCCAATAACATCTATATTTTGGAATGGGTATAAGCTCATTTTAGAGATAAAATGATAATATGTATTCCTATTCCTTATTCTATTTGACCAAATCTTATTTTAAATTTTCTATTCCTATTCCAGCAAACAAATTTCTACTTCTACTTCCACTAAAAAACTATTTTTATTTGGTAAACATCAAAGATCATAAACAAACACGTCAAGATGCAAACTAAACTATAAACCAAAAACACAAAACTCACACTGAGCAGCAGTTCTCTCGATGTCAACAACTCTCCTCGCGCTGCCAATGATAGAATTCACGCCATCTCCTGCAACACTCACAGGAACTCGATCGATGGGAATATAAACCACCTTCCCATGGGAGGGAATCCAATTAATATCCGCAAATTCATGGGCTCTCAGAAAACTCTCCGCCTGATTCTCAAGATCCCCATCATCCCTAACAACAGTCGACACAGATCGCTTGAACATGGGTTCCAAAGCAAAAGTCACTTCAGAAATAGCTCCAAGAGCACCCAGAGACAATCTCGCAGCATTCAAATCCTCATCAAATTTCCCCAAATCAATCACCTTCGCGTACCCTTCAGATGGAGGCGCAGGAACAATTAATCTCATTCCCACCACGTACTCATAAACGCCACTGCCTTTTCCGGCGAGGCCGCTGTCATGGGCGCCGGTGGAAATGACGCCGGCGGCGGAGACCCCGCTCCAGTAAATCATGGCGTTCAGAGCCAATCCTTCTTTGGCGGCGGCTTCCAAGACGTCGATCATCTGCGTTCCCGCCTGAACCCTAATTGTCATGGCCGTCTTATTCACTTCAATCACAGATGCGTAGTTTTGTGTGGAGATGATCAGGCCGCCGCTTTCCACGCACACCAATTTGGGCTCGCTGTGAGACAATTTGCTCACAACTCTGATTTTCTGCTTGTTTTTCACCGCGTTCGCCACAGCCGCCAAAAGCTCCGCTTCTGACGTCGGCCATGCAGAGTTCTGAGCCATGCAAACTGCGCGGTCGTCCCAAACTCCTTGGAAGTTGAAGACCTCGCACGAGGAGTTGTTGTTTTTGCATTGAATTGCAGGCGGAGGCGCACACGTTGCCAGAGCAGCTGATGTTATGGAATACTGCAGCGACAGGGACATGAAAAAGCTAAGGAAAACGATGGATTTCGTCATTGCAACAGATAGAGATGTTACGGCAGTTTATTTTGGTATGTTTGTTGTTGTTTTTGTGATCAGTGAGTATAAATAGGATACGAGTGACGTTTATGACGATGAATAAGAAGAAATTATTTACATCTTTGGTTCACGAAACGTAGAGGAGAAGAATGGAGGAAATAATATCTGTTTTCGTAACAGGCTCTTGTTTGTATAGGGTTTTAAATATATAGAAATATATATAGGTTTGGGTATGTTAGTCACGTTTTTCTATGGTTATTGATAGAGATTGGGTAACCCTAATGAGGATTTCTGAGATGGTGAACTCCCGGAGACAAAGCACGCCATCAATTCCACACTGGGTACATAAGAAGGACGAAACAATGCTCGACATCTTGCATGAATGGAAAGAAAAATTGCGTCCAATTCTAATGGAGATGAATATTTTAGGTGACTTACCGAGGGAATTATAGTTGAATTCGTTAATATTAAATTCACAGTTATAATATAGTAATGAATAGACAAACTATTTTTGAGAAGAAATTTATAGAGATTCATGGGTGGTTTACTTAATGGTCATATCATATTTATTTTAATTTAAGAAGGAATTATTATTGGATAGATTTGTGTGGATATTCATGGTTGGTCTACTTAATGGTCAGATTTATTTTTAATTTAAAAAGAAGATTATAATTGAATGGATTGTGTAGATATTTATGGTTGGTCTACTTAATGGTCATAAAAGTGTATTTTTGATTTATAATTTTATTATAGTCAATTATATATATGAGAATCAATTGTTAGAAGTAAGAATGGTTGATTTACTTAATAGTTATGATTAAACTTATTAATATTTAAAAATTATATTTGTAGCCACAATCTATTATAGAATAGAGATATGCATAGATTCATGGTTGGTTTACTTAATGGTCATGATTATATTTATTTTAATGAATAAACGAGGTTATAGTTGAATAGATTTGTGTAGAGACTCATGAGTGGTCTACTTAATAGTCATGATTTGGTTTATTTTTAATTAAAAAAGAATATTATAGTTGGATAGATGTATAAAAATTCATGGTTGGTCTACTTAATAGTCATGTTTAAGTTTATTTTTAGTAAATAAAGAGAATTATAGTTTATTTTGAATTAAATATTAAATTGATATTTAAAATATATGTTAATGAATTAAATTTTGTATAGAATCATTTCTAGAAGTGAGAATGATAGGTTTACTTAACAATCATAATTAAATTTATTTTAATTTATCAAGAGAATTATAGTTGACATCATTAATATTAATTAATATATATTTATAAATAAATATTTATAAATGTTCCTCAATTAGATGTGGAATGATTGATTTACTTAAATCATGATGATGTTCATTCTTACCTAATCAAATAATTTTTTTAATATCATTTATTTTAGAGTGCTATCATATTTTCAGTTTACTTTACCATGAATGCTTTGCTTATAACTACATATAACTATAATACACATTTGTAGCCACAATCTATTATAGAATAAAGATGTGTTAAGATCCATATTTGGTTCACTTAATGGTCATGGTTATGTTTATTTTTAATGAATCAATAAAAGTATAGTTGAATAGATTTATGTAGGGATTCATGGTTGGTCTACTTAATAGTCATGGTTTATTTTATTTTTAATTTACAAAGAAGATTACAGTTGGATAATCATGTGCATAGATACATATTTGGTCTACTTAATTGCCATACATTTAAGTTTATTTATAATGAATAAAGAGAATTATAGTAAAATTTGAATTAAATATTTTTAAATAATATTTAAATTATATAATAATGAATGGAATTTTCTAGAGAACCATTCTTAGAATTGAAAATGGTAGGTATACTTAATAGACATAATTAAATTTATTTTAATTATTGAGAGAATTATAGTTGACATCATTAATATTAATAAATTATTTAATAATGAATGGAATTTTCTAGAGAAATATTCTTAAAAGTGAGAATGGTAGGTTTACTTAATAGACATAAATTTATTTTAATTATTGAGAGAATTATATTCGACATCATATATATATATATATATATATATATATATATATAGAGGCATATAGATGTTATTTTTTAGATATTGGAATGGTTGATTTACTTAAATCATCATAATGTTCATTCTTACTTACTCAAATGATCTTTTGAATATCATGTATTTTAAGTTCTATCATTTTTTCAATTGACTCAACCATGAACTCTTTTCTTATAGCTACATATAACTATTTTCCCATCTTCTCACAAAATATTACAATGCAAATATATCTTATAGATCATTCTTTATGAAACTACATACTTCTATATTTATATGACAATATTTAAAAAAAAAATCATTACATAATTAGTCAATCTTCATCCTCAACACTCATGTTCCATGTTCATATTGGTTCATAAGAAGCCATCTTGCATGAGTACAGTTGACCTACTTAAAACTAATGTCATTGATCCTAATACAATTCTTATAATCACACCTAAACATAACACAAAAAAAAATACTTTTAATTGGAAATAGACATAATACTAAGAGGTCTATTGCAATGCACTACACTTGCTATTTTTCTTATTTTTTCACATTCTACATATGGTACATGTTGTATGATACTTTTACTCAATAAATTGGTCCAAAAAAAATATTTTGGAGTAAGCGGTAAAAGTAAGTTTTAAGGGGACCCAAAACTTCATAGAGTCATTAGAAAATATATAACATAAAATTCCATAAAATCATCTATGTTGGAAAAATCAATAACCCTAAAGTAAAACTAGAAAAGAAACAAAAAACTTGACCCCACCCCCAACCCACATCCAGAGAGGACCTCACAGACACAACTAGGAAAATTACAGAAGAAAAAATATAAATTTTGGATGTTGAAGAAACTAGAAACATGAGTAACGACACTAATCGGGTGAGCAAGTGATTGAGAGAGAAAATCCCCCCCAACAACCTTGCCATACCCAATCTGGACACCTCTAAAAAAAAAAGTCTAGGCCTCATCCTAAATGTAAGGCTACCAGAAAGAACTACAGTGAAAATGAAGAAGAAGAAACAAAAAGTGAGGAGAAAAATGAGAATATGGAGGAAGCCAACCCGTTGCCCTCCAAAGTTTATGGCATGTTTAAAATTCTTATTCCTGATTTTGGAAAGTCTGAGAAAGTCAAGCATGGCATGGTAACCTCTCCAATTAAGATGGGTACACTGGATATTCATGCCTAGATGAAAAGCACATGGGGAGAACAAGAGGCCATGGATGAGCAGGGGAGAGATCACACTCAACAGAAAGACACCACGCTAACAAATGAGAATATTGAGTAGGGAACCAGGTGGTTGACAACTTGAAAGATCAATTGTGGAGTTAGTTAAATGAAATGAGGACTTGGAGGAAAATTTCAATAGGGTGGACAAACTTTTTGGTTCATGTTATGCACTCGACGACCACAAAAATCCATCTTATAAAAACTAACCAAGAGTGGGGGACCAATGATAAGGAGGTAGAGACAAATCATGCTTTGTATGGCTTCTTGGCTGATGACTAGCTACAATTGTTGCAAAAAAATCTGAGGAACCGCTGATGGTTACCCTGTTAATGTGGTTAGATAAATTAGATAAATTGTTTTGTTTTATGTTTGTTAGATCTACTATGTGCCTTCAGGATTTTTTTAGTTTTTATATCTAGACTAATAGTAGGGCCAATATTTATCTAATGGCCACGATTTTGTATATTGATAAGACTCTCGATGCTTATGGTAGTATTTTCCTTTCGATTAGGGTATGAGTAGTTTTTCAAATTTTGATGGGTTGGGTAACCTTGTGGTAGTTACTACCAAGTAATCTCCAAAAAATTGTTCTTCAATTTTTTGGGTCAGCCCCCCATTTTGGTTTCTTCTTAATTTAAAAAACAACAAGTAAACAAATGTTTTTGAAGCATTAGATAGCAGCCAAAAAGATGAGGGACTCGCCTCAGAGTACAAAATAGGTTGTAGGTTAGTTGGAGGTTACCTCCCAGTTAGTTAACCAATACCAACTTTAAACTTCAAAAATCACATAATGTCCATAACCGAATTAACAATACTATCAGTCCTTAAACAAGAATGCAGAAAAGACTAAGAAATAAACCAACAACATTTAAAAACATCATTATTATTAGTCCTAATAAATGAAAAAAACATAAAAAGTAAAACCCTGTAGGGTATCATGTTCATAGTCAAGAGCAACATAAAAATAGAAATAAACACCAGACCCAAGGCTAGCTACCTTCCTTCTGTCCATGATCATCTTCCTTCTTTTCCTCTAGCATGTCCTTATTCATGTCCTCCCCCTCCACCTTAACCAATTTTTCCAAGATAGTATTTAGCTAGTCCTTTGCCAGGAACCCATAAATGGAGTGGGTTGTCTCACTTTACTTGCCTAGGCCCTTCTCCTCTTTATTCACCTGCAAAAAATAAAGGGTGGTGGCCGTAGAATGCATGAATTTGGTTGAAAATTCCACCAAAGTATCAAATCTCTAGTAGATACCAGTTTGATTGTCTACCAAGTCCTTCATAGAATATTCAAGCCTATCCATTCTAGCCTTAGTGTGGCTCTGTCTGTGGCTATTCTTGTCTTTCTCCCCCCCACCTTTGGGAGTTTTTTCCTAGGGGATGTGATGTCTTCCCCCCCTTGCTTCTAGCCAAGGTAGCTTCAAGGGTGTTAGATATATGAGAAGGGCTAAGAGGGCTAGGGACATGTTTGGTCTCCTAGAGTAGTCCCTTCATTTTTGTAGGTTTAGCATCACTTTCAGAAGATTCAGAGCTAGAATCATGCTTGGGGGGACTTAAATTTTTCCATCTAGAGGCATTTACTGGATCACTTGGCACTTTTCTTACCCTTCCTAGTGTCCAAATCAGACTCAATGAAGGTAATTTTAACCTTAGGGCCTGGGGTTTTCTTGATTTTCTTGTGGCTAGGGCTAGGGCCAAGGTCCAAAGAGACCCAGGGGGTGTTAGAGGCCAGAGAGTTAACTAGGAGTGGTGGGTTTTGGGTGAGATGTTGGGTAAAAAACTTGTACATGAGCCTATAATGGATGAGGTAGAAGGTTTTACCCTCCTCATGTTTCCTCCTAGCCTTATAAATGCAATCTTCCAATGAATGCAATGAAATAGGAAGGAAATGTGATCCAAGTTTATGAAGTGATTAAGAATGGGGAAGTGGTAATAATAGAATACTTGGAAGTGATCCTCAAGGGTGATATACTGCATAATCACACAACATATGACATCCAAAGGTTTAGGAAGGGTTTCCCTTGTTCAACCCACCATACATTCACACTAGCTCCTCCTTGAATTTGAAATTTTTTTGCAAACTGGTTTCCTCATTAACCTTGGCCTGCCTCAGCCAGTTCTTTCCTTCCATGCTAAACTCTCTAATCCTCACAATGGTTTCCTTTGAAATGTCAAATCTCATCCCATTGACAGTCACATTCCTATCCTTCTAAGAATGGAAGAATTGCATAGAGACATTCTCATCATGCTTCATTATTCCTTCCATATATAGTAAGAGGCCACCCTCTTGCAAGTAAACCATCACAACTTTTCTATTATGGATGCAATCTTCAACACGAACCAATTCAATATAATCACTAGTGCCCATGTCATCACCTAGATCAACCACCAACTCTTTAGAATTTTCTATCATAGCCTTGTTGTAGGTTTGGTAGTTACTAAACATAAAATGGAAAACCTCAAAGATTAAAATGAAAAGGTAGTGCACAACCATCATAAGTCCACAAGGTTTCCCACCCTCAACAACATGTGTTAGTGGTCCTTTTCCATTTGTAAATGACCATCGCTAACTATAGTTGGTGCAGGAATTTAACAACTTGTCTTTTTGATCATTAAATGGCAGTTTTTTGCATGTCAACAAATCTACCCTCTATGTCCTTTTTTGGCTATACTTAAGACTCATAGGAATTGAATCATTAATGCAGATTATCATACAATCTTTCTAAATGATCTATTTTTAAAAATCCATGTCCTCACGCCCACACAGATAAATGAAAGCTTGGCACCATTGCAATGATTCATATGGCATTATTGCAAGTACGCTCCCTTTCTTTCATAACTTGAGTTGATGATGGCACTAATTTGATGTCATCTCATTCCACTAAATGCGTGGCACTATGACCAAATTTTTCTAGCTCATCCACCATGCCATTCCCTTCATGATATAGTTGATCCACGTGGATCTCATGGTATTCTTCCATCAACCTTCAGATTTCATCGATTATAACTTTAATCGACTAGTTTCTCTGAATCTCTCCCTTAGTAGCTTTAGTAATTAACATTGAGTCCCCCTCAATGGAAAGCTTGTTGAATCCACGAGCTCTCACAATTCTTAGTCCCCATAGAATTTCCAAGGCTTCTGCTTCATTGTTTGAGCCTCCTCCATGGTTTCTAGTATAGGTGACCACCATATTTCCCATACTTTTGCGAAGGATACCTCCCATGTTGGTGCTACCCATCATGGCAGGGCCATCAAAATTTATCTTGATCCAAGACTCAGGGGGAGGGTGCTACACTATCTTCTTTCTAGCCATGACTTTGGAATCTTTGAGTTGTGCCACTATTGAGCCAATATCCTAAGTTGATGCCCATTTCATATCAAATATGCCTAGTGGGTTTAGGTTGGGGGGGGGAGGGGGTGCTTCCAATGCTCGATCCCACTAATTCCTTTTAGTAGCTTGATAATTTGCTAGGCCACTCCTAAGCTAGTGTTGGCTTGTTCCCTAAAAATCCTATTGTTCTTCTCCTTCTAGATTTTCCATGAAACATATGGGGGAAGAAT
This sequence comes from Cupressus sempervirens, assembly GCA_028749045.1. Taxonomy (NCBI): domain Eukaryota; kingdom Viridiplantae; phylum Streptophyta; class Pinopsida; order Cupressales; family Cupressaceae; genus Cupressus; species Cupressus sempervirens. Next base: position 331,586,594 of record CM053787.1, read on the forward strand.
TGACAATAAGTATTTGAGATATGGGTGAGTAGACGGCTTGTCCTAGTGAACAAATTGCTTCAAATTACTATCCATACACCACTAGACTTCCCATAAGGCAAGGACTTCCTTCCAAACATTCATGGAAAAAGGACAGTGGACAAGTAGGTGTGGAATAACTTCATCATCTTGGAGACATAAAATACAATAGTTAGCAAGTTGACACCCTCTTCTTTGGAGGTTATTGAGAGTGAGGATGGATCCATGCAAAGTCATCCACCAAAAGAAGTTTATCTTTGGTAGAATCCAAGGGCGCCAGGCCTTTTTCCAATCAGCTTGGGCTACTTCCCCCCCGAGAGAATTGAGATAAGTAGACTTAACTGTGAACTCACCTTAGGGTGTGAGTTTCCATACTAAGGAGTCCCCACCGAGTTGAGGGGAATCCTGTAGTTTTGAAGAAGGTCCTATAGCTCCTAGGAAAGGCCCAACTCCATAGGCTCTAGGTTCTACAATTTGATCCATTGTCTATTAGGGGCAATAAAGTTTTGAGCCCGAGAGCCATACAATTTAGTGCACATCTTGTGCAGAGGTAAGAACTTGGTATGCATAAGGGGGTTGTCATGAATCCATTGATCTCCCCAAAAGTCAATAGAATTACCATTCCCCATGATCCAGTGACACCCCATTTTCAAGATCTTTCAAGTTTTAACCACATTGTTCTAGATTTTGGAACCCTGGGGGAGAGCATGTGTCCAAAGGAATTGATGGAAAGAAGAACCTCCAAGGTATTTTAGCCATAAAAATGTTACACCAACTACTTGAGAGTTCATCAATTTTCAGCCAATTTTGGTTAGGAGGGCCATATTCAATTATCCTATTCTTCTAATATTCAATCCTCCAAGAGCTTTCAGATGAAAAACTTTCTCCTAGCTAACCAAACTCATTCTAGACTTCTCTTTAGTACTGGACCATAAAAAATTATGCTGGATTTTCTCAAGAATGTCTTTGAATTTGCCCAAAATTTTGAAAATGGAGAGGAAATACATCGAGATTCCTTGCAAGGAGGTGGATAGAAGTTTGAGTTTCCCCACATTGCTCAAATTTTTTCCTTTCCAACTCACCAAATTTAATTGAAAGTGTTCAACCAAGCCATTCCAATATTGATTGGGGACTTCCTTTATAGTAAGCGAGAGACCAAGATAAGTATCCGGGAGAGATGCCTCCTAGCAACCAAGAATACCGGTCACCTTTTCCTTCAAATTGGAAATAGTGTTATAGAAATACACTTTACTTTTTTGGTAATTTATACATTGACCAAAGACCAATACATATTGGTTTAGGGTTTCTTTCTATTCTCTAGCTTCATGGATGGAGGAGATACCAAATAAGAATGTATCATCCACAAACTGCTAGATAGCTTGAGGGGAGTATTAGGAGGCAGGTTTAAAACCCTTAATTTTGCTAGAATTAGTCAAAGAAAATAACTTTCTTCTTAAAACTTCCACCACAATAATGAAAAGGTAAGGATATAGGGGTCACCTTAACAAAGACCTTGGGAGGAAGAGAAGAATTTGCTAGGGGCTCCATTAATAAGCACCGAGAATGTAACAATGGTAACAATTTTTTTTAATAATTCTATTAACATTCTCATTAAAGCCAAGTTTTGAAAGAATATCAAAGAGGAATTATCTTCTAACTTTGTCATAGGCTTTGGAAAAATCTAGTTTAAGAGCCATACCTGGGTTCTTACACCTTTCCATTGAGTGAATCACCTCATGGGTAGCTATAACCACATCAAGAATCTACCTCCCTAGCACAAAACCATATTGATAGGGGCCAATAAACTTGTCTAGAAGGGGCTTTATACAATTCACCATAACCTGAACAAGAATCTTATAAATAGTGTTACATAGGCTAATGGGTCTGACATCCTCTATCCTCCTAGGGTCCTTAGTATTAGGTATGAGAATAATGAAGGTTTGGTTGAGTTCCTTCAGTAGTTTACCCATTCTAATAAAGTCATGAGCAACATGGATCACACTGTACTTTACATTGTCCTAGAATTCCTAGAAGAAAGCATGAGCGAACCCATCAGGATTGAGGGCTTTATATTGAAAACAACCATTCCAACTTCCTCCTCTTTGACCTTTCTTGTCATGTCCTCATTCATCTTGTCATTGATCACCTATTAAAATGACAACAGGATATCACTTTGCAACTTACTATTAACCTGTGCAACTAGGGGGTTATACATTTCCTAGAAATAGGAATTGTCTCTATCCTCTATCTATTCCACTTTAGTAACTTCTTGGTTATTATCGTCCAGCAATGATTTATAGTGTTTCTCTTCTTTCTTTTCGAGGTTGATCTATGGAAGAATGTCATGTTTCTATCACCCTCCTCCAACCGTTGAACCCTAGATCTCTATTTCTAGAAGACTTCTTCCAAATTTAGGAGGGCTTTCCATTTGTCTCTACACTCCCTCTCCTCCTGCTACTGCTCAACTTGTGTATTAGTTAGTGCAAGTTGGTTTTGGAGAGCTTCCAACTTCTTTTCAATAGCCTTATTTGGTGCAGAAGCATGTTTGCGATAGGAAGTTTAGTGGCGACAGGAAGATAACATGAAATATTATTTATGCAGAATTATATTGTGATAGGAAATTTGGTGGCAACAGGAAGACAACCTGCAATATGACTAAAATGCAGGGCACAAAGCAAATATCAGAAAGTTTTGAGTTTAAAATCTGAAATTTGAAATGTTTGTGTGTGTGAGTTTAGAGTTTTATGTTTTAAAATAAATGTCATTTTTTTTTTTGTGGTGGAAATGTTTAGGTGGCATTCTTATAAGCCTACCCAACATTATTCACTTAGGACTTAGTATGGGTTTATTTTAGTTTATTTTGGGTGTGTTAAAGGTTTCTAATTTTTGAAAATATTTATGGGAAAAATCAAAAGAAAGAAAATGATGAATATTCCTAAAGTATCATGTGTAGGCATTCAAAATGTAACTGCCACAAGAAAGCTATGATGGTTTTTTGGGAGTTACATTAGAAGGTTTTTCAAAAAGAGAAAGAGTGCATATTGTAAGGGAGATTTTTGAAGAGATTTTTGGAGAGAGATTTTTTTTGGGAGAAAGTGAATAGAATGAAGTTCTTGAGTTTTCATGTAATTTTCTTAAGTTTCTAGTGTTGTACAAATGTGATTGTGTAGTATTCTACATATATTTTTCTGTTTGTATTTAGATTAACATCTTGGAAGAAATTTGAAAATCGAATCTTAATAGTTTAATATTTTCTTATTTTTCATTTCCTATCAGTCGGATCTCTCTATTTTTTTGAGAGTGGTCTTTGCATGGGGGTTTTCTAAAGATCCTCCAATGGTCTTTGTCGTCCATTGGAGGATCCTCTGTAATTTCATGCATTTATTTATTTCTGTATTGTTGTCTCATATCAGGTTACATGAAAACTCAGTTGTAATGCAAATTTGAATGGGAAACATCTTCATGTGTTGACCCTCATTTCATTAAATTTCTATGCATTTTCTGAAATCGACATTCACGCATGTGAAGCTTGAAGTTGTGTATTTGATTTTCTAAAGGTTCTAAAATCCCTCTGCATCATTTTTGGTATCAGAGCTCAGCAAAAGGTTTGGAAAAAAGTGGTTGTGTGTGTTTGTGTCATGTCCCCTTTTCAAATAATTAAAAAATAATAATCTTTGCTAAGGCAAGTAGGCCAGAGAAAGTGAAGTTTCGGAAAAAGGGGGTTAATCTTTGGAAACCGTTGGACTAATAAATGAAAATTATTATTAAAATATGTTTCATTAACCTCTCTTGGACGTGAGTTACAGTTATGCCCTCTTTTAAGGGGTTTGGAGGCATTTTGGGCTGATGGGAGAACTTGATTTTTGCTCATTCTTTGTTATTCTTCAGAGGCTGCCAAACCTGTGGAGAAGGAGACCCAAGAACGAGAGTTTGCAAGTTTCCAGGGAGACCCAAGAATGGGAGTTTGCAGGTTTCTAGGAAGGCTAAGGATGGGAGTTTGAAGCCATTCCATGTGCATGCTCATACAGAGTTTGCCTTTGTGCTGAACAATGTAGATTTGTGGGTTTTTGGGTGTGTTTTTTGCATGAGTTTGGTGTTTTCAGTTGAGCATTTCATATCAGTTTTGGTTGCTGCTGTATTTCAGACTTTAAGCTATTAAAATAGAGCTGAATATATGTATTGGGACGTGATTAAACTTCTAAGATAGTTTATTAGTGTTGTGTGGTGTTTTCGGGCATTTTTGTGTTAATTTCGGGACCCCGATGAGCATAGTTTTTGTCCTACATTTGAGAACTGTTGTGTAAAGGTTATACGGATCTGGAAATGTCATTTTGTAGGCTGTTATGCTGCTGAAATTTATGTAAAAATGTCCACTTTCAGATTTATTAATAATTGGTGAAGCTGTGAAGCTTTTGGCACAATTTCTGGCATACCCGATTTGGGGTTTCTTGAGAAATTTGGAGGATCTTTGTGATATTAGTTGTTTGATCTTAAAGATCTGATTAAAGGTTGGAAATATCATGTAAAATCAGAAAAGGGACATTTCAGTGGTATCAGAGCCATGATCTTGCCAGCCTGAGGGTTTGTAGAAGTTTGCAGGTCAGTTTTGACAACTACCCAGATCTTACATTTCAGTTTTGAGAACTACCCAAATCTTGCATGTCATAATTTATGATTGCATGTTGCTTCTAATCAGATGCATGTCAAAATTTATGGTTGCATGCTACTTCTAATCATTTTCATGTTAGTTCTTGGTGAATTTGGTGGTTGTAGAAGTTTGCATTTCAGTTTTGACAAGTACCCAGATCTTGCATGTCAGTTTTGACAACTACCCAGATCTTGCATGTCATAATTTGGTGGTTGCATGTTGCTTCTAATTAGTTGCATGTCCAAATCTATGGTTGCATGCTACTTATAATCATTTGCATGTTAGTTCTTGGTGTTTGAAGAAGTTATATCCTATTGGGGTTACACTCTACTTTATCCAGAATGGACAGGTATAGTACAGAGTCTCAGAGGGAACGATCTTGGACAATTGATAGCCAGAGTCAAAATAGTAGAAAGGATGGTTATTTAGACATTCAAGATAAACTTATGAAAATAAGCCATGACATGTCTAAATAGTTGGTTGAGCACCATCGTATAATGAATGACATGTTATTTGACCCAGCTAAGGTGGATAAGTTGACTGGATTTCTATTTGGCATATTTTCTCACAGGACAGATGACACAATTCCCAAGAACTTGCATGAGGAGTTTGAGAAACTAGCTGATAGCCAGGTAGAGGTATCAGATTCTACTCTGCCACAGGAGGTGGTGGGAAAGGATATTACATAGATTGATAGTAACGGTCAACTTGATACTCAAATTGAGACAATTGTTTACAGGTTGTCAAAGGGTGATGCCACAGGTATTCAGGATGGTATAGTTACAACAGGCAGTGACTACAGTGTAGTGGGTTCAGATGATGATTATGAGGATGTTACTGTGCAGGATGGTGAGATACCTGGTAGAGATGAGCAAACATTGAGCATTCATGACTTTGCTGAGAAAGAGTACCAGGCACAGTTAGATGCTTCATCACATGAGGTTGAGGCAGGTAGTACTTCACATGATTTATCCCGCCAGCTGAAGGTGAGTGAAGATAGTATTTTGACTTCATTATCTCATCATGATAGGTATGTGGAGTTAGTTGGTATTGGTCATATTACTCAAGTGAGGAGTTTGCTTGAGTTACCAGCTGATTCTAGTTTACAGATATGGACTCAAGATTGTTATATTGGCATTTGGGATTCAGTTGACAGGAGATCTTTAACACTTTTTGGTAGCAGTGTTTGTTTGGGTGCTATCATGGATTTGATTAGCAGATTGCACGGTGTTGTCTTTTCTTGTGCTAGCAGCTTGTCCAATGTTGGTATTAGTTTTTATACACCAATGTTGGGCTTTGTTCATATATCTAGTCGACCATACTTGCTAGAATGTGTTGATGATATTTCATATTTGGCAGTGTGTATAGATGAGTCCCAGGATCATATTGGCATTGATGACATCCAAGAGGATGCAGTGGAAAATTTTGAAGACTTAGTTTCCTTGGGTATAGAGGAGTTGGACAGCAATGCTAATGTTTTTGATACTCCGTATGTTGATATGAGTTTTAGATTTGATTCACAGGATATGGATGGTAATACTCTAGAGAGTAGAAACTTTGAGGATACTCCTTTAGACAGTGCATCAGAGGAGGTTTGTAGGAGACAGTCAAGCCAGTGCCATCATGTGTCTAATCAGTTGAGAGTTAGTGACCAAGACATTGCTATCACTTGCCAGCATTTCGATGCTGCTCGTCAGTTGTTAGCAGTTTATGGATGGGGTTCTCCTACTAGTGATGAGCAAGGAGGCAGTTATCTTTCCTTGACAGAGTTCTACTCTTTATGGGAGGCTATCTAGATTCTGAGATAGGATTATATGCAATTGGTAGCCGACAAAGATTATCTTATGAAGTGGGGCAGTACAACATATGATGCATTGTTGGCCAAGGAAGATGAGGCGAGTGAGCTTACTGAGTAGCTTGTGGTGACTTTTGAGATTCTTGAGAGTACACAGTTGGCTTTCAAGGAGTCACAGTTTCATTTGGCTAAGGTGACCATGGAGTTAGAGCGACTACAATCTTCACCTGATTCTATACAGTCACAAGCAGTGGTGTTTGGTGATCCGAGGATGTCCATGGCCGAGATTGTCAGAGACAGTGGAGATGGGGATGCATCCATTCTTGATACTAACATTGGAATATCAGGTTCATTCCCACTAGAGTTAGGTTCAGTTGAGTTGGGTGTTGTAACAGATTGTTGTATGCCTGAAATGGTGGTGGCCTCTAGTATTGATGGCACAGAGACTAGAGATTTATCAAAGATCATGTGTGATGTTGGTGAGTCGGTAGTTGGCATGGTTCCTACTAGTAACACTACTCCCTTGGTGATATCTTCGGAGGTAGTAGTTAGTTCCAACATGGTTAATGATCAATTGCAGTTAGTTTCATCTGGATTATAGTCTGAGCCACTGACTGAGATTGGTGCATTCTATCGGCATTACACTGTGAGGTATGCTCATCAATTTACCTTTGATGACCATGTTGATGAGATAATGATACAGAGATGTACTTTGGTTCCTAGTGCTTATCATCAGTTATGGGACAATTTGATGCCCCAAGATGAGAGTTGTGATGGGCATGACATGGCGATAGGTTCTACAGTTGACAGCTTGATAATACATGACTTAGAGCAGGAGTTTCAGAGTGATGCTTCAGCGGGTGTTGTTATTGATTCTACTCCTTTGGCTATGACATCTCCTAACTTAGCTGGTGATCAGTCACAGTGGGTTGTATCACTTGTTCATGGTGAGTTTTTGACTAAGGTTGGTTTTTTTTATCAACATTATATTGCAAGGTATGTACATTAGTTAGCATTTGATCTTTGTGTTGAGGAGTTGATGGCAGGAAGATTTGGTTTGGGTTCCAATTCTTGCTATTTATCTTGTGATGGCTTTTCACCATCAGGGGTGCATGGTAGTTATGGTTATGAGATAGTGGCCGGTGATTTGCAAAGTTGTGTTGACTGCAGGAGTTGTACAGTGTGTGGATTCTCCATACTTGGTACAGTTTCATTCGAGAGCATTCACCATTGTTGCAGAGTTGGATTGTGCATTCCGTATAGGCCAGTGGGATGCGTTGATGGTATTTACTATGTTGGTAGTTTGATTTGTCCACTTTGCTTGGGTTCTGATGTTCTAAGAGTTTGTGCCTCATGGGTTTTTGATTGTGGTAGTGGTGATTTCAGAGTTTGGTTGAGCTATAATTTTTAGTTTGATTATGGATTCCTCTTGGTCATATTGTAGAGGATATTGCAGGAGCCTGTGTTAATTGGTAGTAGTATAGTTCATGACTACATTTGGGATCCAGGTGGATTGATTGGTTTATTGTTCAACCATTGCTTGAGGACAAGAAATTTTTGGGAGGGGAGGACTTGTCATGTCCCCTTTTCAAATAATTAAAAAATAATAATCTTTGCTAAGGCAGGCAGGCCCAAGAAAGTGAAGTTTCGGAAAAAGGGGGTTAATCTTTGGAAACCGTTGGACTAATAAATGAAAATTATTATTAAAATATGTTTCATTAACCTCTCTTGGATGTGAATTACAGTTATGCCCTCTTTTAAGGGGTTTGGAGGCATTTTGGGCTGATGGGAGAACTTGATTTTTGCTCATTCTTTGTTATTCTTCAGAGGCTGCCAAACCTGTAGAGAAGGAGACCCAAGAATGGAAGTTTGCAGGTTTCCAGGGAGACCCAAGAACAGGAGTTTGTAGGTTTCCAGGAAGGCTAAGGATGGGAGTTTGAAGCCATTCCATGTGCATGCTCATACAAAGTTTGCCTTTGTGTTGAATAGTGTAGATTTGTGGGTTTTTGGGTGTGTTTTTTGCATGAGTTTGGTGTTTTCAGTTGAGCATTTCATATCAGTTTTGGTTGCTGCTGTATTTTAGATTTTAAGCTGTTAAAATAGATCTGAATATATGTATTGGGATGTGATTAAACTTCTAAGATAGTTTATTAGTGTTGTGTGGTGTTTTCGGGCATTTTTGTGTTAATTTCGGGAGCCCGACGAGCATAGTTTTTGTCCTACATTTGAGAACTATTGTGTAAAGGTTATATGGATCTAGAAATTTCATTTTGTAGACTGTTATGCTGCTGAAATTTCTATGAAAATTTCCACTTTTAGATTTATTAATAATTGGTGAAGCTGTGAAGCTTTTGGCACAATTTCTGGCATACCCGATTTGGGGTTTCTTGAGAAATTTGGAGGATCTTTGTGATATTAGTTGTTTGATCTTAAAGATCTGATTAAAGGTTGGAAATATCATGTAAAATCAGAAAAGGGACATTTCATTTTGTGTAGTTACAACAGGTTGAGAGAAGAATCTGAGATGAAGTCTAAGAGACTAGAAAAAAAAATATCCTAGGTGAGACACAATGGAGCAAAGGAATGCAACTTTAATAGCAGGGTTGTACCTATTTAGAAAGTATCAACAAAGAAAGGATCCACAGATAAGGAGAGAGAAAAAGAATAAAAGAGAAGAAGAAATGAGAAAACAAAGGGAAGAGATGAGCAAGATACAAAAGGAGATAGAAAGTTTAAGAAGGAAACTTGAAGAGAATGAAGCTAAGTTGGGAGAAAATAAAATACAGAAAGAGGAAGTGATAGATGTTTTGGTGGAGGCTAATGAAATTGTAGAGAAGGAAGCCACAAATAGTGCAAATGTATGTGAAGTTGGGATAGAAATCTCAACAATGATAGATGTAAGTTGTCATTTGGAAGGGAAAGAACATGAAGAGCAGAAAGAAGATAAATTGCAACAAGAAGCAGTGCAGCAAGTAAATGTTGATGAGAAGAATAAAGAGAAAAGTCCTATGGGATTTGAGTGTGATAAAGTTATGGTTGGAATAGTAATGTGTCCTTTGAAAATAGAGATGAGTACAATGCTGAAAGGTACTCCTATGAAAGAGAGTTTGGAGGAAAATAATGAAGCCTTCAAAATACATGGTGTGGTGAAATGTCAAGAGCAATGGCATGAGGATGGAGATAAAGATTGCGTAGTAGCAAGTTTTGAAGATGAATCTGATTTATGGGAAGAGTTTGCAGCCATCATGGAAGAATGGCAAAGGAATGGTGGTAGTATGGAGACTCAAAATGAAGAAGTTTCCAAAGAAGAGGTATCAGATCATGTTATGGACAAAGAAGATGAGGCTGAATATATTTATGAAAGGGCAACAAATTATTTTCAGGACATAAAATTTAGAATAAAAATTCAAGTGTATGCAACAATAATAAAAATTCAGAATGTGATGAAGTTAAAAGTGTATGTAGAAACCATAAAAATTCAAAATATGATGAAGTGGATGCATAGTGAGTAGAAAATAATTTTTATTTTACCAATGGAAAACAAACCAAAGGTAAAGATGAAGGAGAAAGAGAAAATTCAAATGATACAAGTTCAAGAAAGGCCAAGTTTTCTAATGGAGGAAAAGTACAAACCAAAAGTCAAGATGAAGGGATCCATATGTTTTTCTAATGCTTTGTTTTGCAGGTGTTTCCAAGGGACTTGGAAACTTTTGAAATTTGGGAGTATGGTATAGGAGCATGTCTGCGACAAGAAGTTTAGTGGCGATAGGAAGATAACATGCAACATTATTTATGCAGAATTATAGTGCAACAGGAAGTTTGGTGGCGATAGGAAGACAACCTGCAATATGACTAAAATGTAGGGCGCAAAGAAAATATCAAAAAGTTTTGAGTTTAAAATCTGAAATTTGAAATGTTTGTGTGTGTGAGTTTAGAGTTTTATGTTTTAAAATAAATGTCATTTTTTTTTTGTGTTGGAAATGTTTAGGTGGCATTCTTATAAGCCTACCCAACATTATTCGCTTAGGACTTAGTATGGGTTTATTTTAGTTTATTTTGGGTGTGTTAAAGGTTTCTAATTTTTGAAAATGTTTATGGGAAAAATCAAAAGGAAGAAAATGATGAATATTCCTAAAGTATCATGTGTAGGCATTCAAAATGTAACTGCCACAAGAAAGCTATGATGGTTTTTTACGAGTTACATTAGAAGGTTTCTCAAAAAGAGAAAGAGTGCATATTGTAAGGGAGATTTTTGGAGAGAGATTTTTTTTGGGAGAAAGTGAATAGAATGAAGTTCTTGAGTTTTCCTGTAATTTTCTTAAGTTTCTAGTGTTGTACAAATGTGATTGTGTAGTATTCTACATACATTTTTCTGTTTGTATTTAGATCAACATCTTGGAAGAAATCTGAAAATCAGATCTTAATAGTTTAATATTTTCTTATTTTTCATTTCCTATTTGCCGGATCTCTCTGTTGTTTTGAGAGTGGTCTTTGCATGGCAGTTTTCTAAAGATCCTCCAATGGTCTTTGCCGTCCATTGGAGGATCCTCTATAATTTCATGCATTTATTTATTTTTGTATTGTTGTCTCATATCAGGTTACAGGAAAACCCAGTTGTAATGCAGATTTGAATGGGCAACATCTTCATGTGTTGACCCTCATTTCATTAAATTTCTATGCATTTTCTGAAATCTACATTCATGCATGTGAAGCTTGAAGTCATGTATTTGATTTTCTAAAGGTTCTAAAATCCCTTTGCATCATTATTTTCTTTGGATATGTTCCCAAATGCTGATTTACTCCATTCTCTCACCTCCTTTTAGTTTTTGTCAAGTTTTCTAGCAATATAGAACATGGTCGTACCTTCCACTGGATCCTTCCACCACTACACAACAAAGTCTTTGAACTTTTCATGCAAGTGCCACATGATCTCATACCTGAAAGGTCTTCATCTGGTTTTTCTTTGTGTCCAAGAGAGAACCAATGTAAAATGATCTAAAATCGTTCTCAGATTCACATTTAAGGAGGTGTGCTAGAGAATGTCCCATCCATAAGAGATGAGAGCCCTATCAAGCCTAACTTGAATCAATTTTTTTACAAATCTATTGTCAGACAAAGTAAAGGTAGAACCTTGGAGATCAATATCAATTAGATCATTTCTTATCAAGAAGTCCTCCAAATCCTACATACTATCCAAAAAATCCTCTAATCCCCCTATTTTCTCCAAAGGGTAAAGTGGGGTGTTAAAGTCTCCCATGCACAAAATATTTTCTTGTCTCATGGAATCCACAACATTGGTAGCCTCATCCTAGACAACAAGCTTACCATTTTGAGTGTTGGGGGCATAGAAATTAAACATGGTCCACCTGCCAGTAGGTGTGGTAAAACTTGTGACAACAAAATGGGTGTTGACAGAGATAACCACGTCTAGCACTCTGCCTGGATTCCACATCATAGCAATGCCACCATAAGCTTGATTAGCATTACTATAAGTATAATTAATGCCTGACCAAATGTGATTAGCCATTATAGAGAAAACTTGCTAAGTTATTTTCACCTTCTACAAAAGAATCATGTTAGTATTAAGTTCAATGATGTTTTGTTTGATTTTATACTACTTCCTAGGGCTATTCAACCCTCTAACATTCTATGATATAATCTTCATCTTTTATGATTTTGGGTTTCCTTTAGGGTTTTTTGTTTCCCTTGTGCTATATCCTTTTTTTTTTCCCCCTTTTAATAGATATTCTTACTTGAAGGTTTCCCAATCCTCATGGATGATCCAACATTAGCCCTATTCCTTCTCTTGGGCTTTCTCTTTGGGACCATCCAATTAGCATCATTGCTAAGAAAATCTAGGCTTGGGCCCTCATAGGCGGGAATAAAAACTTCAATAAGACATGGTAGGGAGACCATAAGGGTTCCATTTTTGAGTGGTGAACCAACCCCTAAGTTAAGGGATGGGCTACAAGAGTTCATAACTCCATCAACTACCATTTCTTTGTCAAGCACACCTCCACCCAGATGCAACATTTTTAGGATCTGCATGTCAACAATCTCCCTGTCTTCCTAAACAACAACATCCATTTTGTTGGTCCAATCACTTATGGTCCCCTCACCCTACACATCATCCATAGGAGTTTTGATTTTCTCTTCAATACTAGGGGTTCCTTTTAGATTTTGAGGATTTTCCACGCAAGTTCTAGTCAAACCAATTGGCTTCATGTTTTCATGAGTTTTGGATATGACAACAATTTCAGCTATTTTTGAACTTTCAACCACCTCACACTTGGAAAGGAGACTTTTCTCTTAAGTTTCTTATTCTTTGAGCAATCCACAAATAGATGGCCAAAGCTATTACATTTCTAGTAGAAGGGATCAACATTCTCATAAACTAACAGTTGCGACCAGATAACCAATTTAGACTTTAAGTCCACCATGGTTGGTAGGGTTTTGTTCATACCCACACTCACATAGATCCTAGTGAACCCCAATTTAATCTTTGAACCAGTCATCAAGTCAGTTTTTTTGAATTGTGCAATGAAGCTACCAATCCATCTAAAAAACACACTCATCCCAGTATTCCAAAGGGAGCCAAGGAAAACATATCCACACTAGGGAGGATCTATAAAGATCACACTCTAGGTTAAATCTTGGTTTCCATTTTTCCAACAACAAGTGATGTTTGCCAAAGTGCCATGATCCTTCCATGATCAAATCTCAATCTTTTTTAGTTGTAAAACTGAACAAGAAGAGGGCTCCAACTATCACAGAAATAGAAACTGAACTTGTTAGTTTCCACTTCAACAAGCACCATTTTGTAACAATATCCACCATAGTTCAGAAGGAGACAAACTTTCCAAAAAGGCTTAGGGTATTACCTGAGGAAATTGAGTCCACCACAGAGTCAGGTAGTGAAATCAGAGGTCTAGTGGGTCCTAAGGAGAATGTGGGTTTTGCACTAGAGTCCATAGGAGTCTTGGATCCAACAATAGCTCCAGCTAATTTGACTTTGGAGCTGCCATTAAAGTGGCTTCCATTGTGGGACTGCCTAGGATTTTGGTGCCCAAATAGAGACAATCATCAAGAATGGCACCAGGTTCTATCATAATAGGGGTGTCTTCTTCAAGAAGAATGTGTCCATTTTAGGATTTGGTAACCAGTTTCAAATCTAGACAAATAGGGGGCTTGTTGTAGTAGGGAAGGGGGTAAAGGTGGAGGGGGGATCCGTCCCTCCCAAGACTAAGAGGGCATGGAAATAGGAAGAAGGCCAAGGAAGATAGAGTTGCAGAGCAGAAAAATGATGCTTACAAGTAAAAAAATGTTGTCCTAAAAAGTTATTTGACTTTAAATTTGAATGACATAGAGAATTTTGGATGAAACACTCTCACTTAAACAATAAAATTAATAAAATTTTATTTTAAAATTAAAATTTAATTGAATTTATATGTAACATAGGACTTCAATTTTTTAGTGAAATAATTATGATTAAAATACTTTCACCTAAAATAATTAATATAGAAATCTATGTGATAGCCCAACTTAAATTTAAGAATACATTCAACAAGATTCAACTTCAACTCTAAATTTCAAACTAGACTTTAATTATTTTTCTAATTTATTTATTTTAAATTAATTATATTTTATACATATAATTCTATTGTACTTATATTATTATTCAAGCATAATATAGTTATTAAAAATTAAAATATATTCTAAGAGTTCAATAAATATATTATACACTAAAGGGAGAATCATCTTCAAGATAATAGATTGTTTCACTTTTAATTATTAAAAACTTAAGATAAAAATTGAAATATAATAAAAACTGAAAGATATAATGAACAAAAAACCTTCTAAGTCCAAGAAACATGCGTGCAAAAACCTGTCATAGAAAACACTTTGACAATATCCAAGATTGTGTTATCAAGCCAAAAGGAAAAATACTAAAACACACAATGGATCAACTCTTATAGAAGGAGATTTTTAAAAACTAAAAAGAGAAACCCAAGAGGTAAATACCATTTAATAATTAATATTTAATTATTAAATAAAAATGCAAGTGCATATAGTGAAAGCTTAAGTAGGGAGTAAAGGTAATTTAAAAATTCTAATTAAATTAATCCTTTTCTTTAACCCCTCTTAAGTTGAGGAACAATTAAGCTACAAACAATGTATGAAAAATTAAGGAAACTACAATGGTGAAAGCATAAATTGGTCTTGGAAACATGGCCTGATGAGCTACCCACACAACTATATATATGAAAAATGGAGAAATAGGAAAGACCATGTAGGAAAAACCCTACTCCAAAAATACATAGAAGAATGCTAAAACAAAAGGAAGGAAGGACTCATCACTTGTTAGTCTCAGAATGGTTTTGAAATTTGAGTGCCAAACACACTTAACCACTTTCTACATTGAAGCTGAGTACACTATGTATGTCGAGTCAGAGTCAGAAAATCCAACAGGTGTCGAGTGATCTTCAGGTATCGAGCAGCCTTCAGGTGCCGAGTGAAGATCAAGTGCTAAGTGATTTCAGGTGCTGAGCATGATAGAAGTGCCGAGTAATATTTAGGTGCCGAGTCATAGATGATTCCGAGCAAGATAGAATCACTACAGCAGCAAAGTGAGCTAGTCTCTTATATGTGTCGAGCATCAGGAAATAGTAAGTGCCGAGTAACACAGAATGCACATATGAGTTTGTAACTTCACTAATTCATATTTAAACCATTTTTATGGCTAACATATTATGAATCTCGAAGGATCTAAGTGATAAGATCGAATCTTTTGTATTTCTTATGCAATCTATATGCAACCAATAAGAAAAATGGAGAAGGCATGCAACCAATAATAAAAGTGCAAGGAATGAGTGGGAAACAGAGATTCAATATGGATCATAGATCCACATCTAACCCTAAGTCTTCAAATGTCTTTATAAGGAAGACAAAATCTCATTGTATTAGAGATGGAAAAAGGAGCATATGGGAAAGCTACAGTGAAATTCATAGCGAAGAGTGAAAAGACTTGGAGGAAAAGAGAAGCAATTAGATATTCAATTGATCAAAACAAAGCAAGGAATATGAACAGTTATCAAATTTCAAAGAATCAAGATCACAGAAAGTAGATCAAGTGCCTGAATTTAGTAATCAAGGATTGTAAGCTATCAAGTTTATTATACCTAATACTCTTTAGTCATTGTATTAGAAAGGAAACCCTATGTTGATAGGTTAGCTTAACAGCTATTTTATAGAGCCTTTGAAGAGGTGATTAAATCCTTTAACAGGGTAACACTTCATGTAAAGTGTTTGTAAATCCTTTAACCAGGTCACTATTGACACAGTGTAAAGCTTTTAAAAGAGCAGGCCTTTAACAGGGCAGACCATCAGAAGTGGTTAAACATTATTGCTACAGTAATTTTGTGGGTATCATTCCCACCCTAGTTTTACCTTCTTATTCCTGGAGGGTTTCTGGGTCAACAAAATCTCAATTGTTATGTGGTGATGCATGTTTGTCTTTCATGGTTGTTTGATATGTTTACATGCATGCAATTTACTTCCAGTTAAAAGTTTTAATGGTTAAAGTGAAATACTTTTGATTCACCCCCCCCCCCCCCCCCCCCCCCGCCCTCTCAGAAGCATTCTTCCCATTTGAATATTCCAACAATTGGTATCAGAGAAAAGTTCTCTCAAAAAGAAGCCTAACAGCTTGGAGGAAAAGATCTAAAGATGGAAGTTTTCAAACTTGGAAAGATCATTGAGAACCAGGTGATAGATGTGCATCTCGCTCTACACAAGGTAGAGGAAGCTAGAGATGAATTAAGAAAATCCTTGAAAAGAAGAAAGGAGATAGCCATAGCTGAAAATGATATAAACTACAAGGATATTGATACCACACAAGTGTTTTCCAATGGAGACACTAAAGAGTTTGATGCAGCAATAATAGAACTGATGGAGAAAAACAAAGTTCAAGCAGAAGAGATAAGATCTCTCAAGATAGAACATGAATCACAGGCTATAATGCTATGTGAAATTATTGAACAAAAGAAAAGAGCAGTTGAGGATAGAGTCATGATGGAAGATGAAAAAAGGAATCTTGCAAACACACTTGAGGAAAAATGTATTGAATTAACAAGGATCTCAAACATGCAGATGGATACACTTGCCCAAATGATGAACCTTCATCATGAACTCAATATGAAAGATATTCAGATCTCTACTTTGATGATGCAAAATGAACAACTACAGAATGAATTGAACAGAGGAAAAGAGATAGCAGAGAATCTCAACAAGTCAAGTGAAGCCATCAAGTACTTTGAATAGTTGCTGAAATCCCCAAGATCAACCCATGATACATCAGGACTTGGATATAATAGCATTGAAGTTGGGGAATCATCAAAGAATGTTGAGAAAACAAGTGACAAAGGTAAAGATTCTAAACCCACTTGTCATTATTGTAATAAAAAGAGGCATACTGCTAATGTTTGTAGGAGTAGAAGAATCATTTAGCCAAACACACCTAAAAGCAAGGGTTACTGTCACAAGTGCAACATGCAAGGACATATGACACAAGATTGCAGGTCCAAAGTCACAAGGACACAAAGATTTGATGGAAATTTCCATAATTGCAAGAAGTATGGACATAGAGCCTTTGAATGCAAATCAAAACCTATGTGGGCATCAAATCAACCAGTTAAAAAAAAAGGAAATAAAAATAACCACTATTGGGATTACAATACAAGGAAAAGCTGTCATTATTGTCAGGAATATGGACATATCCCTGAAAATTGTATAAGGACACACTTTAGAGGGAATTATAGCAAGTGGTTAAGTCAAACCACTTGTTTCAACTGCTTGAAAACTGGTCATATCAGCAGAAACTATCCTACAACGTTAAAAGAACCAAAAACTAAATCCAACAAAGGAAAAAAAAGATTGATGTTGAGAAACTAAAAGGGCAAATGAATAAGACTTGGAAGAAGAAAGATGAGTGCAGTACTTTAATTGAAGGGATAATTTCACCCAATGGGTCAAGTGATCGCACTTCATCAAACTAAGCATGAGAGAAGTGCATGGGACTGATATACAAAGTTATATCATACATCAGTCCCAAGACAAAGAAGTATTGCAAAGAAGAAATCAGCATAAGTAAAGATGCCAAGTCAAAATTTGAAGTTCTTGCAAATACAGTTGAGTTGTCCTCAGATGCTGAGTAAAGCCCCAATACATGCCGAGTTCCTAATAGCGACCGAGTTGATGATTGATGCTGAGTTGAGAAATGTCAATTGATGCCGAGTCATGTTAAAATGTTCAAGTGCCAAGTTTACAACTATACAAGCACTAAGCATTTAATGCTATGTTTAGAAGGGTATAAGGTCAATTTTTGATCATTTCTGGCCATTCAAATGCAGAGCAAAGGCGAGAAGAGCGTATGAGAGATCAAAGAACTACATTGAAGCCATTTGCATGGATTTCAATAGCAATTTAGCATAAAATTTGTTGATCGAAGGTATTTATCAAGTGCCGAGCTACGCAGTGTTAAAAGTTTTTTTAATCTTTAAAACCCTAGATCAGAATAATGGCTTCTAGTTCTAAGAACCCCAAGGGAAAAGAAGGTCATGAGGTTTAGCTAGTTAGTAATGAGGTTAAACAACCCAAATTTAGGCCAATTCCTAAAGTCGCCTACAGAAACGACCCTGCTGGCACATTATCCATTGTACCATCCAAAGTAGTTATGGTGCAGGATGTACGAAAGTGTTATAAATGCAAAATTGGCACCATATATGATCTTGAAATATTCCAAGCCTATGAAAAATTATGCGAGAACAAGATTGTGAAGGATGAATTCTAGATAGTTGAGAGAAAGGGTTTGACCAATGCCCTAGTTTACCCTATAGGATTCAAAACTAAATGGATACAAATTATCTTAAGTAGAATTCATGATGGATGCTTTTGGCTGGAAAAAGGTCTAGTAAAGATTACAAAAAAGATAGTATATAGGGTTATTGGTTTTCCAACCCTAGACCAGACTAAGACCCTGTGCAGTGATTTCAAAGAGATCATTGAAAAGAATACATGACCAAAATGGAATAAGAGGGGTATGACAATTGATACTATCACTGACCCCCTTCTAGATTTTTCTATGAGGATAATATCCCATAAATTCTATCAATCCAGTAGATTGAAAAACGTGCCATGAATAGCAGTTGATGTGGCCTACAAACTAGTAAAGAGAGATCACACATATGATTTGTCAGAACTTTTGCTACAACAGATAAACGAAAACCTAGGAGCAATAAGAAGAACAAAAGGTGCTCAATGCAAATTTGGTTCAGTTCTTATGTGTATATTCTTCTATATAATCGAAGAGTTTCCTTCTATACGAAACGTAAATTGTATTCCTAAAAAAACTATAATTACAAAAATTAATGAGTTTATTGATCAGATGGGTGACAACTTTGAAGCATATATGACAAGCTATTTTGAGGATTTCAAGAAATCTATGAAGCAAAGGGTAAGGATACCAGTTTCCTTAGTGAAAAAACATATTAATGATATGTTCTTCTTAGTTGATATTGATTTCACCTATATCCAAGAAACAATTCCAAGGGTGAGATGGCTAAGGCCATTTGGTGATGAACTAGATGTTGATGAAGCATCAACAACAATCACTGCATTGCTTGTAGAAGAAATAGACAGGTCTGCCAAGCCTTTTGACACATATGATGTTGTTAAATCTAAAGTTGTAACATAATTAAAGACTACCTCCATCATGAAGAAGAAAGATAAATTGGTGAAGAATATTAAGAAGAAATTTGGTGAAGGAATTGAGGCTGAAGCAGAAGAAGAAGATGATGATGACAATGATGATGATGAGGATGAACAAGGGCAAGACAAAATGGAATTGACTCAAGGCCTAGGTGAAGATAAGGAGGAAGGTGCTGAGAAAGAAGAAGTTGAGGAAGCACCAACCCAAGCCGAGCCAAAGAAAAGAAAGGTAACTGTACAGCCTCCAGCCCAGCCCAAAACAAAGAAGGGTACTAAGCCAACTCAAGCCAAGCCACAGATACTAGTCACAAGGGCTACCACAAGGGCATCTTCACAAAAGGCCAAGGAACAAATCAAAGAGAAGATGAAGGCTATTGAACAGACTGGTGAAGTGCTGAGAAAAAGAAGAAAATATGTAGCACAACTAGATTTTGATGAGGAGGAGAGAACAAAGTCAGAAGATATTAGCCAATTCAGAGTGGTAAATCATCCTCCCAAATCAACCTTAGATAAAATTTGTGAAAATATTAAGAATACAAATTTTACTGATTTGAAAAGCATTGATTTCAACAAGCTAAGTAAAGAGGAGCAAAACAAAATAGAGGAATTAGTATATGCCATGATGGCTAAATTCAAGTATACACCTCTAGAGCTAGACAATACCATGCCCAGAGAATTATATGAGAAAATTGAAAACAAATGGCATTATTATCTGAAAATTGAAAAGGAGATAAGAGAATCTACCTTAGCATAGGTGATGCCTAACCTAACAAGAGGTCAAATAACAAAGGCTAATAAGAAATATAATGGCAATTTCACACCAAAGTATAGAGCCTTTGGTATCTTATGAAACAAGATTGAAGATGTTGTCAATAAGTCAACAAAAATATGGAAGTTGATGTATGGTTTGACTATTGTCAAGGATGGAGAAGAAGATCCCCTTGAGGTACAAAATAAAAAACATGAAGAGCCTAGTGAGAAAGAGGAGGAAGAAGTTAAGAATACAGAAAAAGGAGAAGAAGAGAAGGAGGAAGAAGTAGAGGATACATAAAAAGAAGAGGAGAAGAAGGTAGAAGAAAAGAAAGATGAAGAGGAGAAAGAAAAAGGTGAGGAGGAGGAGACACAAAAATAAGATGAAATGGAAATAGCTGAGTAGGAGCAACGAAAAGACCAGAGTGTGCAAGACACACAATTGCCACCTTCTAGCCCTCCTCATGTACCCATTACACTTGTAGACACTATAACTATTTAGGATGTTCCTAACACTTTTGCTGAGAACATCAATCCTTTAACTACAGAGGACCTCAAAAGAATCCTTGACCAATCCACACAAGCAACAAAATTATGTACAGATCCAGTATTAGTCAGTGTGGGGGTATGTGCAGGATCATGGTGTACCAAACTATGGCCTTAAGTGGCAGTGAAAAATTAGCAAATCAGGTTTATGTCAACTTGACACATAATTTTGATGTGGTTATGGACTTTATATCAAAAAGTTGCAAGAAAATAATCTGTAGAAAATTGAATATAGTTTCTAAACTACTAGGCCTTATCAGGAGAAAAAAATAATTAATTGGTCAAAAGTTTGAATTTTAATGCAGTACTAAAAAAATTTCAGGGCGAAAATAAAAAGTAGGTGTATGTCTGACCACCTTAATCAAAATCAAATCATAATATATTTTTAATATAATTATAGATATGAAAAGTAGACTCATGCCCGGATGTGACGCATATTTTTTGGTATTTTTATTCTAAATTAGTAATTAAATATGAATTTTCTACCAAAATTTTTCGAAAAAAAAGTCCTGTGTCTGACCACCTTAACTAATAGAAAATTTTACCAAATTTAATTTTTTTTTTCTTATACTAGGCGAAGTATCGAATGTGACGAACCTTTTAGATTTAAAAAATGTTATACCGTTTGAAAATTATAGCTATTTTTCAATCAGTATGTCAATCAACACTTTACAATAATCTTAATTGATAATTAACTAATAAATACTTATCAAACTCAAAATTTGACAGAAATTATATTGATGGAATCTAGAGAGTGATATTAAAAAACTCTTTTCATTTCATTCAATTTCGATCAAAATAACATTGTCAAACGGCTACCCAAACTCTGAGTATCACTAAAACCCTCTTCAAACGCGTCTTTTGGGTTGATCGGGTAAGCTTGGTAAATACCAAGCCTAATCGGATATCTGATTTTCAATCGGATATCTGATATGCTTCAGGTGGACAATTTCAAATTCCAACCCATTTTGGAGGGAAAATTGGGATTAAACGTTATAACTTATGATTTATAAATTATTTCACCTATATTACTATGTAAAGACGTATTTTAATATATTATATATATAATAACGTAATGTAAAGATATAAGATATAATCTAATAATATATAATAATATATTATGTTAATCTTATTACAATCTATAAATATAATTTATATTATTATTATTTTTACTAAATATAATAATGTAATTTATACATATATATATAATACTTATTATATATTATTATATTAATATGTATGTTATTAATATATATAATAACGTAATATTTTCATTAAATATAATATGTATTATATATTATTATATTAATATGTATAATAATATAATATATATAATAATGTAATATATTAAATACAAATATATAATATGTATTATATATATTATTATATTAATATGTATGTTATTTATATATATATAATAACGTAATATTTTCATTAAATATAATATGTATTATATATTATTATATTAATATGTATGTTATTAATATATATGAGTCAAAGGGGGTCATAGGTCAACCATTGACCTCCTTTGATGCATTAAACGACGACATATCTCCCTAGGGGTCCTAGGACCCTTAGGGACATATTACAATGGTTAATATGGGTCAAAGGGGGTCATAGACCCCTTTTGACCCATTAAATGAGAACATATGTCCCTACAGGTCCTAGAACCCCAAGGGACATATTTGAATCGTTCATATGTGTCAAAGGGGGTTACAAGGTGACCTATGACCCCTTTGACCCATTAAATGATGACATATGTCTTTAGAGGTCGTAGGACCCCTAGGGACATATTCGAATGGGTAATATGCGTCAAAGGGGGTCATAGGTCCCTATGACCCATTAAATGATGACATATGTCCCTAGGGGTCCTAGGACCCTTAGGGACATATTCGAATGTGTAATATGGGTCAAAGGGGTCATAGGGTGACCTATCACACTCTTTGACCCATTAAACGACGACATATGTCTCTAGAGGTCCTAGAACCCCTAGGGACATATTCAAATAAGTAATATGAGTCAAAAGGGGTCATAGGATGACCTATGACCCCCTTTGACCCATTAAATGATGACATATGTCCCTAAGAGTCCTAGGACCCCTAAGGACATATTCGAATCATTCATATGGGTCAAAGGGGGCCATAGGGTGACCTATGACCCCCTTTGACCCATTAAAGGATGACATATGTCCCTAGGGGTCCATATTCGAATCATTCATATGGGTCAAAGGGGGTCATAGGTCACCCTATGACATATGTCCCTAGGGGTCCTAGGACCCTTAGGGACATATTCAAATGGGTAATATGGGTCAAAGGGGGTCATAGGTCTTTGACCCATTAAATGACGACGTATGTCCCTAGGGGTCCTAGGACCCCTAGGGACATATTCGAATGGGTCATATGGGTCAAAGGGGGTCATAGGGTGACCTATGACCCCCTTTGACCCATTAAACGATGACATGTCTCTATAGAGACATATTCGAATCATTCATATTTGACCCATTAAACGATGACATATGTCTCTAAGAGTTCTAGAAGCCCTAGGGACATATTCGAATCGTTCATATCGGTCAAAGGGGGTCATAGGTCACATATGGGTCAAAGGGGGTCATAGGGTGACCTATGACCCCTTTTGACCCATTAAACAACAACATATGTCTCTAGGGAACCTAGGACCCCTAAGGATATATTCAAATCATTCATATGGGTCAAAGGGGGTCATAGGGTGACCTATGACCCTCTTTGACCCATTAAACAATGACATATGTCTCTAGGGGTCTTTAGACCCCTAGGGACATATTCGAATGGGTAATATGGGTCAAAGGGGGTCACAGGGTGAACTATGACCCCTTTTGACCCATTAAATGATGACATATGTTTCTAAGGGTCCTAGAACCCCTAGGGACATATTCAAATCGTTCATATGGGTCAAAGGGGGTCATAGGGTGACCTATGACCCCCTTTGACCCATTAAATAGGACCCCTAGGGACATATTCAAATCGTTCATATGGGTCAAAGGGGATTTTTGACCTATTAAATGATGACATATGTCTCTAGGGGTCCTCGAACCCCTAGGGACATATTCGAATAGGTAATATGGGTCAAAGGGGGTCATAGGGTGACCTATGACCCCTTTTGACCCATTAAATGATGACATATGTCCATAGGGGTCTTCGAACCCCTAGGGACATATTCGAATGGGTAATATGGGTCAAAGGAGGTCATAGGGTGACCTATGACCCCTTTTGACCCATTAAATGATGACATATGTCCATAGGAGTCCTAAGACCCCTAGGGACATATTCAAATGGGTAATATAGGTCAAAGGGGGCCATAGGGTGACTTATGACCTCCTTTGACCTATTAAAGGATGACGTATGTCCCTAGGGGTCCTAGGACCCCTAGGGACATATTCGAATCGTTCATATGGGTCAAAGGGGGTCGTAAGGTGACCTATGATCCCTTTTGAATCATTAAAGGATGACCCTTAGGGACATATTCAAATTGTTCATATGGGTCAAAGGGGGTCATAGGTCACCCTATGACCCCCTTTGACCTATATGAACGATGACATATGTCCCTTGGGGTCCTAAGACCCCTAGGGACATATTCGAATCATTCATATGGGTCAAAGGGGATCTTAGGGTGACTTATGACCTCCTTTGTCCCATTAAACAATGACATATGTTCCTTGGGGTCCTAAGACCCCTAAGGACATATTCGAATCATTCATATGGTCAAAGGGGGTCATAGGGTGACCTATGACTGCCTTTGATCCATTAAACAACAACATATATCTCTAGGGGTCCTAAGACCCCTAGGGACATATTTGAGGACCCTTAGGGACAAATGTCATCGTTCAATAGGTCAAAGGTAGTCATAGGTCACTCTATTACTTTTTTTGACCTATTAAACGATGACATATGTCTCAAAGGGTCCTAAGACCCCTAGGGACATATTCAAATCATTCATATAGCTCAAAGGGGGTCATAGGGTGACCTATGACACCATTTGACCCATTAAACGATGACATATGTCTCTAGGGGTCTTAGGACCCCTAAGAACATATTTGAATGGGTAATATGGGTCAAAGGGGGTCATAGGTCACCCTATGACCCCCTTTGACCCATTAAACTATGACATGTCCCTAGGACCCCTAAGGACATATTCGAATGGGTCATATGACCCTCTTTAACCCATTAAATGATGACATATGTTGCTAGGGGTCCTAGGACCCCTAGGGACATATTAATTTTTTTCATATGGATTAAAGGGGGTCATAGGGTGACCTATGACCCTCTTTGACCCATTAAACGATGACATATGTTGCTAGGGGTCCTCAGACCCTTAGGGACATATTCGAATGGGTAATATGAGTAAAAAAGGGTCATAGAGTGACCTGTGACTCCCTTTGACCCATTAAATGATGATATATGTCCCTAGGGGTCCTAGGACCCCTAGGGACATATTCGAATGAGTAATATGGATCAAAGGGGGTCACAGGGTGACTTATGACCCCCTTTGACCCATTAAATAATAACATATGTTTTTAGGGGTCCTGAAACCCCTAGAGACATATTCGAATCGTTCATATGGGTCAAAGGGGGTCATAGGGTGACCTATGACCCTCTTTGACCCATTAAACGATGACATATGTCTCTAGGGGTCCTCAGACCTCTAGGGACATATTCGAATGGGTAATATGGGTCAAAGGGGGTCATAGGGTGACCTATGACCCCCTTTGACCCATTAAATGACGACATATGTTCTTAGGGGTCTTAAGACCCTACGAACATATTCGAATGCGTAATATGGGTCAAAGGGGGTCACAGGGTGACCTATGACCCCCTTTGACCCATTAAACGATGACATATGTTCCTAGGTGCCCTAGGATCACTAAGGACGTATTCAAATTGTTCATATGGGTCAAAGGGGATCATAGGTCACCCTATGACCCCCTTTGAACCATTACATGATGATATATGTCCTTATGGGTCTTAGGGCCCCTAGGGACATATTCAAATCGTTCTTATAAGTCAAAGGGGGTCATAGGTTGACCTATGACCCCATTCGACCCATTATACGATGACATATGTCCCTAGGGGTTCTAGGGACGTATTCGAATCGTTCACATGGGTCAAAGGGGGTCATAGGTTGACGTATGACCCCCTTCGACCCATTACATGACAAGATATGTCCTTAGGGGTCTTAGGGCCCCTAAGGAGGTATTCAAATCTTTCATATGGGTCAAAAGGGGTCATAAGTTGACCTATGACCCCTTTCGACCCATCTAAGGATGACATATGTCCCTAGAAGTCGTAGGGCCCCTAGGGACATATTCAAATCATTCTTATGGGTCAAAAGGGGTCATAGGTTGAACTATGACCCCTTTGAACCCATTAAGAATGACATATGTCCTTAGGGGCCCTAGGGCCCCTAGGGACGTATTTGAATTGTTCATATGGGTCAAAGGGGATCAAAGGTTGACCTATGACCCCCTTCGACAAATTACACGACGGCATGTACCTAAAGGTCCTAGGACACCTAAGAACATATTCGAATTGTTCATATGAGTCAAAGGGGGTCATAGGTTGCCCTATGACCCCTTTTGACCCATTTAATGGTGACATATGTCCCTAGGGGTCCTAGGGACATATTAGAATCATTCTTATGGGTCAAAGAGGGTCATAGCTTGACCTATGACCCCCTTCGACCTATTTAATGATGACATATGTCCCTAGGGGTCCTAGGGCCCCTAAGGACATATCATAATCATTATTATGGGTCAAAGGGGTTCATAGGTTGACCTATGACCCCCTTCGACCCATTTAAGGATGACATATGTCCTTAGGGATCCTAGGGCCCCTAGGGACGCATTTAATTCATTCTTATGGATCAAAGGGGGTCATAGGTTAACCTATGACCTCTTTCAACCCATTTAATGATGATATATGTCCTTAAGAGTCCTAGGGCCCATAGGGACATATTAGAATCATTCATATGGGTCAAAGGGAGTCATAAGGTTACCTATGACCCCATTCGACCCATTTAATGACGACATATGTCCCTAAGGGTCCTAGGGCCCTTAGGAACATATTCAAATCATTTTTATGGGTAAAAGGGGGTTATAGGTTGATCTATGACCCCCTTTGACCCATTTAAGAACAACATATGTCCCTATGGTCCTAGGGCCCCTAGGGACATATCAGAATTGTTCTTATGGGTCAAAGGGTGTCATAGGTTGACCTATGACCCCCTTCGACCCATTTAAGGATGACATATGTCCCTAGGAACGTATTTAAATTGTCTTTATTAGTTAAAGGGGGTCATAAGTTGACCTATAACCTCCTTTGACCCATTACACGACAACATATGTCCCTAGTGGTCCTAAGGCCCCTAAATACATATTCAAATCATTCTTGTGGGTCAAAAATGGTCATAGGTTGACCTAAGACCCCTTTCGACCCATTTAAGGATGACATATGTTCTTAGGGGTCGTATGGCCCCTAGGGACATATCAGAATCATTCTTATGGGTCAAAGAGGGTCATAGGTTGACCTATGACCTCCTTCGACCCATTTAAGGATGACATATGTCCCTAGGGGTCCTAAGACCCCTAAGAACGTATTCGAATCATCTTTATGGGTCAAAGGGGGTCATAGGTTGACCTATGACCCCCTTTGACCCATTTAAGGATAACATATGTCCGTAGGGGTCTTAGGGCCCCTAAAGACATATAAAAATTTTTCTTATGGGTCAAAGGGGGTCATAGGTTGACCTATGACCCCTTTCGACCCATTACATAATGACATATGTCCTTAGGGATGTATTCAAATCATCTTTATGGGTCAAAGGGGGTCATAGGTTGACCTATGACCTTGTTTGACCCATTACACAATGACATAATTCCTTAGGGGTCCTAGGGCCCTTAGAAACATATTCAAATCATTTTTATAAGTAAAAAAGGGTCATAGGTTGACCTATGACCCCTTTGACTCATTACACGATGACATATGTCCCTAAGGGTCTTAGGATCCCTAAGGACGTATTCGAATTGTTAATATGGGTCAAAGGGGGTCACAGGGTGACCTATGACCCCCTTTGACCCATTAAACGATGACATATGTCCTTAGGGGTCCTAGAACCCCTAGGGACGTATTCGAATCGTTCATATGGGTCAAAGGGGGTCATAGGGTGACCTATGACCCCCTTTGACCCATTACACGATATCATATGTCCCTAGGGGTCCTAGGGCCCCTAGGGACATGTTCAAATCGTTCTTATGGGTCAAAGGGGGTGATAAGTTGACCTATGACCCCCTTTGACCCATTTAAGAATGACATATGTCCTTAAGGGTCTCAGGGGTCTTGGGGGTGTATTTGAATCATTTATATGGGTCAAAGAGGGTCAAAGGTTGACCTATTACCGCCTTCGACCAATTACATGATGACATATCTCCCTAGGGGTCCTAGGGACCCTAGGGACGTATTTGAATCGTTTATATGGGTCAAAGGGGGTCATAAGTTGACCTATGAACCCCTTTGACCCATTTAAGGATGACATATGTCCCTAGGGGTCTTAAAGACCTATTCGAATCATCCTTATGGGTCAAAAGGGGTCAGAGGTTGACCTATGACCCCTTTTGACCCATTACACAATGACATATGTCCCTAGGGATCCTAGGGCCCCTAAGGACATATCAGAATTGTTCTTATGGGTCAAAGGGGGTCAAAGGTTGACCTATGACTCCCTTCGACCCATTTAAGAATGACATATGTTCGTAGGGGTCCTAGGACCCCTAGGGACGTATTCAAATCGTCCTTTTGGGTTAAAGGGGGTCAAAGGGGGTCATAGGTTGACCTATGATCCTCTTTGACCCATTTAAGGACGACATATGTCCTAGGGGTCCTAGGGCCCCTAGGGACATATCATAATTGTTCTTATGGGTCAAAAGAGGTCATAGGTTGACATATGACCCCCTTCGACCCATTTATAGATTATAATATTAATAAGATAATATATTATTATATATTATTAACATAGCTCATAATAATAATAATATATTATAGATTATAATAATAATATATATTAATAACATACACACACACACACAGATATGTGTGTGTGTGTGTGTGTATTACATTATTATATTTAAGATTATATATTAATAACATATACTAATAATAGAGCTCATTATAATAATAATTTATATTACGTTATTACATTTAATAAAAATATAGGAAAAATAATAATAATATAAATTATATTTATAGATTATAATAAGAATAACATAATTTATTATTACATATTAATAGATAATATGTTATATCTTTACCTTTAAACATCATTATATATATGTTATATCCTATTATATATCGCTATATACTAAAGAATATACTATTAACATAGTATATATATAATATATTATGTATATATATAATATATACTATGTATATAAAGCAATTATATACTATATAAATATAAGAACAAATATATTACCCACTTAAATATATATATGATGCACAAAAATATCTTATAATATACTACTATATACTAAAGCAAAAAGAGCATATAAAAATTATAAACAATGTCAAAAGTGTGTGTATATATATATATATATATATACCCACAAGTATATAAATATAAAAAATAAATATAGAAATATATATATATATATATTCATATATTTCTTAATATAAATATATATCGATATATTTCTTAATATAAATATAAATTTAAAAATAAATACATATATGTATTTATATAAAGTATTAATAAATACATATATAAAAATATTTAATTACTATCACAAACTATTTTTCCCTCCAAAATTTCGTGGGGGACATATCGGTTATCCGATTTTGGATCGGATATCCAATTTTATTGGCATCAAATTCTAACTTATTCACTGTCCCTACAGACCTGACAACATCACTTTTTGACTTTTTTTTTATGGATTTTATAAAAGTCGCATTTTTGGGCCCAACCAATTGAAAAAATTCAAAAATACAACCTTAGGTGTCCGATATTGTCATCTGAATGGGGAGCAACAGTTGTTGAAAGACTAAACGCAAAAAGAAGTTATCCAATGAAGAAAATGCAACATATAGGGAAAGGGACAAAATGGGACATCGAAGAAAAAGACAAGGTATGATAAATATCAGTCAAGTTGACGATGAATTAGTCGAAGGTGAAATCATAGAGTCAGATAATGAATATGTACAGTTAGAGGATGAAAATGTACCTATTGAAAACAATAATGCCAAAATTGACAATTTAGAAAATGAAAATTTTGAGGACGAAATGCTACCAAGTCATAATCCAAATTGCATAATTGACCATGTCGAACATGACAATGCACAGGAATCTAATGGGCAAGAACCTTACATATCTCCTAATTATAATCGAAATGAAGGTTCTAGAACACCAAAATGGATAATTGAAATTGATGAAATGATTATTACTAGTTTGAAAGGGAAAAAATCAAAAAGAACCATTCGGTTATGGGTTAGAAGACTATATAACATGTTCTTCGGCAACAAGATAGTGGTGGAGCAATGTCAGCTTTTCATGCACTTATTAAAGATGTAAAAGATGAGACCTATGCTTTCCAAATTGAAGATTCATGTCAATAAAAAGTTGGAAAGAAATGCCATTATTGTGAAGAATCTTTTCAGTGCTCTCAATAGCATTGGGAAAAATAGTAGGGAGAAGGATAATAGAGCTGCTCGAAGGGTTATTACAACCTCTTTGGTAAGTCATTATTTGAGAAAGGGTAGATATATGAGACAAACTTGTATTGATTTGAATCTAAATCGTACTACTTTGAGAAGAGCACTTGGTCGACGAGAGAAAATTGATGATCCTCTTCAAAATGAAACATGGACATTTGGTGGGAGACTTCCACATATTGATAAGAAGCTATCCGATGATGTGAAGGAAAAAATTACACAATTTTGACACTCTAACTCACGGGTATCACCCAATGTTAAAAATGTGTTAAAGTTGAGAATTGACATCAGAGACCACACGTCACATCCTAAACAGTATTTGGAAGTAAGTCAAACTATGTTGTTCAAACAATTTAGAGAGAGTCATCCAAGTCTTCATATATCACAAAGGGCTTTTGAATCTTTGAAGCCATTTTATTGTGTGCCACTCAAAATTTGAAATACATGTTGTTGCAAATATCATGTTGAGTTTTTTATGCACCATGAACTATTATGCTCCATCCATTGTACTTTGCATAATAAAGAAATGTTGGAGGATTGTGGGGTTAGTGGGCTTCCAAAATCATCAAGAGACTTGCTAGATCAACTTTTATGTCATAGAGTTGATGGTTGTTTCTTTTATAGAAATACTTGCTTAAATGAGAAGTGTTCAGAATGTGGTGGCTTATCCAAGTTTGACACATGTTTCCATGAGGGGTGCGAAAAAGATTTTGGAAAGACAATAGTGAAAAAAAATGTATATGAAATGGTGAAATACACATTGAAGAGTGGGGGTGAGAGCTCTAGATGTGAATTGGTTGGAAACGATATCAGTGTGGCTAGTTTTATTTCAGATTTCAAGGAAAATCTTTTTTTAAAAGTATGCAAGACATAGTCACAGGTCTCAGTGGTTGGATCAACAATTTAGAATGTGTAAGGATACTTTTCCCATTGGCACTATTGTATCAGTTATTGATTTTGCTGAGAATTACACATTGTAACCTCAAAATGAGACACAATCTCAGTATTACAACTCCATTTAGATTGCTATTTTCGTTCACATAACATATAGACATGCCCTTGATAGTACGGAAGATAATCAGAAGATTATTAGAGAGTATCATTTTTATATGAGTGATGATAGATCTCACTCTCATGAGTTTATGCAACATTGTTTCGAGAATTATTTTGATTTCTTACATAAGCATGCAATTGCTATGGATAGACATATTATTTGGTCAGATAACTGTACAGGTCAATTCAAGAATGCTAGCATGTTTTATTAGTTGTGTAGGATGTACGTAGAGAGAGGGGTGCCTCATATTTGGAGTTTTTTGAGTCCGGCCATGGAAAAGGGGAACATGATGGAGCATGGGCATGTGTGAAGAGAGCTCTAGTTAAGGAGCAACTAAAGGTTTCAGCAGTAGAGCTTCTTAATGTTCATAGCATTGTTGATTCATGTAGTTTAGGATTATCATAGGGGGGGACTCTTGATTCAGTGGTACGCAGGTTCTTTTGGTTGGTTGACGAAGGGTCCATAGCTAATAGATCAGATTGTGCTACAGTGAGAGACTCATCAAAAATGCATTCATTTCGAAGCTCTAATTCTAGTACATGGACCATTTGGACACGACAACTAGCTTGGTTTTGTCCTAGTTGTTTTCAGTGTGATTGAGATCACTGTGAGTCAAGTGAGTGGGTGGACACATGGGCTCCACATTATCTTACACCATTGTGTATCATACCCTCTATCAAAAATGATGACATGGAAAGTTCACTTGAGCATAACCATCTATCATATCTACTTCAGCCAGGACATGTCTTTGCATTGGTTGCACCACAGGAGAATGATGAGAAATCCAATTATTAGTTAGCACGTTGTGTAAGAGGTAAAAAAAAACTTGCACAACCGATCATAGATGATGATGGATTCACATATCCTTCTGGTTCAATGGTTGTCACTAGAACATGGCTACGAACATCCATGCTTAGAAAGAACGAAATTATTGCATTCGAAAACTATCAGAAGCATGAAATAATTTTCATATATTCGCATCTTATTATAGCAACAAATGTAAAGTTGTTGAAGCATCAAGGAAGACCAAAATTAAAAGAACTTTTTACTATTGCTAATGCTGATCATGAAGCCCTATTGGAGACCCTAAAATAGAGAGAGGACCCTACTGGAACACTTGACTAGGTATATTTACTTCTTATGTTATTTTCTTCATAATGATTCAATGAACTGATGATTATCTTGTTTAATACAATTAGTTAATAAATTTTTTTATGATATTGGAATGTAGGTACATCATGAAGAGTTGGAGAGGGGGGGGGGGCGGGTGGTGTGTGTGTTTGGGAGAATTCATAAGATTTATGATGTATTGTGATGTAAAATGTGAACTTTTTTTGTATATGATTTTTGTAATAAAAAAAAGAAAAGTTAAATTAGTTGCACATTGTAATTTGTATTTTGGTAGGTTCTTTGTAAGGAATTATAAGAGGAAGATATTGAACAAGTTCTTGCAAATCATATTTGCATGTGATACAAGTCTATAAGGACAATTTTCAGAGCATTTATAACTATATGAAAGATAATTGCTTGTGGATATCTTATTACAAGTTTGAATTTTTTCTTATTTGACATAGAGGTGACATTATGATTATTAAAACTATTTTTATCAAACTAATCAAATAAGAAAAATCTAGGAAACAGATGAACAATTAGAATACTTGATTTCTTAAAAAATAATTTGGGGAATGTGTCAATAAGTTTGAATACTTATTCACAATGAGGCATTGAAAGAAAAAGTGATTTTATGATTACAAGTACATATAAGCCTTTTACTACAAGTCTTATCAATGCATTTCATTATTTTTTATGGTGTGAGGTTTTCATTGTATATTTTACTTATTATTTTTACTTTTGTAATGGATACAAGACCCCATGGTGCAACTATGAGCCTTGGGCATCAATTGGTCCAATAAAGTGGATTTTTCGTTATCTCTATGTTTTTTAGGCAATCTAGGTGTTTATAACAATAGTAGGGTCCTTAGGTGTTTGTGGAATCCATTTACAAGAAAGTTTGCAATAAAAATTGTAACTCCTAACAACAAAATCCTCATTACGCCCATTTTGAGGGAGGTTGTCATATTTGCATTGAATTGGGTGCATGTGGTTTTGGGTCGTACTTGTGGAAGGTAAGTCTAGAAACCTTTTGTAGTGTTTTGGGTCCTATGAGAATGCAATTTGAGCTTTGACTCTATCTTAAATTGGAAATTATGTTATGACGGGTTTTATATACTCATCTTATAGGTAAATAATGTGGAATTTATTTTGTGAAAATGAATTATGGGTCATGTGTTGATGAAACATGGAAGTTTGTGAAGGTATTAATCCAAATGTTTATGCTAAAATGTTATTAGACATTGATACTCAATAGTTACTTACATGTACATGTAAGTTTAGGTGGGAGTTCCTTAGAAAGGTGTTAATTTATTCTATTGGGTGAGTTATGAAGTGATAAAATAGAGGTGGTGAGAAAATACTAAGATCTGCTAGTTGATGTTTACCATCATATATATACATGCTATATGCATATGGTTTTTAGGACATGAAAGAAGCATTAATAAAATAGTAGATGCAAATTGTATTAGGTCAAGAAGTGGTTCCATGGTTGAAATTATGTATGATTTTTAATTTTTCAAGTGAACCATTCTGTTATCCATGATATGATAAAATTAGTTGTTGATTGTTAAATTAAAATGTTTTACTATTTTATGAATTCGACTATCTTGATAGAGATGGATAGCAAAGGATATGATGATTTTATTAGATAATTGACTTTTACAAGTTTATGTTCACCTTACTTTGTATCCAACCTAAATAGTTACTGGATACTAAAATCCATTGGGCTCATGATTAGCACCAAAAAAGAGGCATATCATATTCTATACTAAAATTCAAAGGAATAAACAATCTTGAAATCATAAAGTAGGGTATCTAGATGGAGAAAAAGAAAAGGAGAGAAAACCCAGATGAAAGAGTGACCAAAATTTTCACTCCTACTAGAAAAAACTTATCAAAATTCTCACACAAAAACCATATTCATGTCCTTCATAAATAGGGAAACCTTGAAATTGTTTACATGCTACACACACTCCCTAAATCCTCTCCTTGAGTTCTTAAAATTGTCATCTATTTATTCACATGACTCTCCCATTTTGGTATGAGCAAGGTCACTTTGCTCATACATGTGAACAATTCTCATGGCATCACCAGTGAAAAAGGAGAATCTCATGTACAATTCTTTTTCCTCTTGGAAAAATGTGCACCTAAAATGCTATAAGTCATCATGAGAAAGTATCGAAGAGTTTATATAGAACTTCTTGGACTACTGATACTTGAGTTGAGTTGTGCAAGGAAATCCATGGAATTAAATTTGGGGAATTAGAACCAAACTTAAGTGAAACAGTTAGCCAAGCTTGTGTATATTGAGAGACAAGACCTCATTTTTAATAGTGTCTTATTCTTACATGTATTATTGAATTAGTGTAATTGTTAATTATTATTTGTAAATGTGTAACTATTATTTGTAAATGTGTAACTCCTAGGAGTGTGACCAAGACCTATAATATTGAAAATCCTTTGATTTAGATCATTAATAGAGACTATGAAAAAGGATTAAGTTAGATTGCAAGTTTGAAGGGTACTTGCTTTGTAAAAGTGGTCTAATTAGGCCTAATTCTGAGACAAAGTGCCCTGTTCCATACAATCTTTCCAAAGGAGTGATATCTAATTTTAGGATACGTTATAAAACTCAAAAAGGGGTATATGAAAAGCTAGTTTATTTTCTTAGTGTTTTGGAAAGTTTGAGAGAAAAATCAAGAAAATAGGGTCTGCTGATCCAAAGAAGAGAATAGCCTAGTAAAGGGCAAAACTGGTCTCTTTTGTATCTACTGAAGATTTTTGGGTTTGGAAGCCTTAGAAACATGTTGGTTGAAGTTTTTAAAGGTGTGTAGAGGTGGAGGGAACACTTGGTGAATGTAAATCCAAGTTTGGAGTCTTTGGTGGCATTGTGTGCATTTGGGAACACCATTGAAACATAGGGGTTGGGTCCATATTGTGCTTGAATTTGCAAGTTTGTGGTTAGATCCTCCATCCTCTGCATCAAATGGTATCAGAGCATCAACAAGGTCTTTTGGGAGTAGATAAGTTGTAGGTTTCTTCATCATAGGAGTCTTTGTCATCCTTAGTGTGTTGGTCCCTTTGTTGAAGCCTTGGAGTGTCTAATTCCTCATGTGTCCCAGAGTTGAAAGGTACATAAGTGGTGTCGAGAGATTTCTTGGTGAGGAAAGATAGAGAATCAGCGAGTTGGCCCTTGGGAAGGAAGAAAACTTGTTGTGAAAATGCCTCCTAAAAATCAAATGGCTAGAGAACTTGAAGAATTGAGAGAAGAGTTGGCAAGAGAGAAAAGAGAGAGGAAAAAACTTGAAGCATCTAGAGTGAGGGAAGAAAGATAGATGAGAAGAGAGAGACTGTAGCTTATTGCAAGGATAGAATCCTTAGAAGAGGAAAGACAAGAACCTAGAGGAGAAGAGGTTAGAGGAAGAAATCATGGAGAGAACCATGAAGAAGAAGAGGTTGGTAATGCAAGGCAAGAGCATGAGACAACATATGATCCTGAAGAAAGGAGATTTATGAGAATCATTAAGGCAGTACAAGGTAATGGTGGGAATAACCATATTGATTTGCTAATATACTAGGGTAAAATGGATAGTGAAGAAGTGCTAGGGTGGATAGAGGCCCTTGAGAACTACTTTGATCTTTAAGACATAGAGGCAGATAAGAAGGTAAAAGTAGCAAAAGCAAGACTGAGAGGAACAACACTCACTTGGTGGACTAGTGTTCAGAATGAGAGAGAGGAAAGGTGGTGCAGGGCACCTAACCTATGTGGTAGGGGGGAACAAGTATCTATGTTGCCGGACACCTTGCCACTCCATGAAAGCGAGGATTTGAGTAGATTAGGAAGTTGGAATAAAGTTTTGGTCCATATTTTACAAGTTGGTCTATGTTTTGTAATAAAGGCACATGTAAGGCCCATGATCATTTTGGTGTGGTTATAAACCAAGTGACTCCATGGGACCAAAAGGCCTTAGAATAGGGTATTTAGAGTCTAAATAGTATTAGCAAAAAGTGGTTGTTTGTTTGTTTTATGGTTGGGAATGCCTATATGGCTGTTCCAATAGTCATGTAGACCTTTATATATGTCATATGTGATCTTAGTTGAAAGGGGGAGATCAGAGTGTACGGTGGTTTGGAGAAAAAATAATAAAAACTTCAATTTTTTGGAAATTTACTGATAATCACTCGGCTATTACGCTAGTAAAAATCTGTATGAAAATTTTATGATTGCTAAGTGTATGAAATAGTTGTAAGGGTGAGTTAGGAAAATTTTGGTTTTGGTTTGACTCAAAAAGGAGTTGGGGTTTAAAAGTTATCTACATTTTAGTAGAAGGTGGTATGAAAAGCCTTGTTTCCTAGACCCTTCCACAAATGCATCCCTAACTTGCATTCCCACCAATGGCACCCTCTGAAACTGAGGGATATGCAAGTTAGGAGACTAGGAAACATAATGCCAGAGGTTGGAGGCTTGGAGAGAAGGGCAACTATTTTTCCAAGTAAGGCCTAGGTCAAGCAAGCCCATGTGCTTGATTGGTTTTTGCAAGGTAATTGGTGATAGTCATGGTTGCAGGCACTTCTGATTAGTTTGAGTGCTGGAGTTGGATGAATTAAGTGTGTTGGAGATTGCTTTAAGTTTTTTAGATCTTGGGATCCCACCTTGCCCATTCTTCCTTGAAGCCCTAGCCTAACTTGATCAACTAGGCCTAGGTACCAAGAAGCAGTTTGGAGGGTGCTGGAGCAAGATCAGCCCAAAAGATTTTGGATTCTTAGTAGGTGCCAAAAAGGGTGTTTGGACCTATGGAGAAGTCCTTATGCTGTTAGGGGATACTGGGAGAAAAGTGCAAAGAAGCTAATTGGAAGGCTACAAGGTTTGTAGGCCTAGAAGTGCAAAGGTGTGTTGAGAGTTTGGTGGAACCAAACAAATTGATGATTTTGGGTTGGAAAAATATGTCCATGATTGTCTCCATTTCTGGTGACAGTTGGTGAGGCTTTTGAAGTGGGATTGCCTTGTTTGGCTTGGAGGTTGAGTATACCTAGAGTGGGTAAGAGGACTTGTGAGAAGTCCTAGAATCCTAAGTTGGATTGTGATAGCCATTTATTGGCTTGTGGAAGGTAGTTGCTGTAGACTCTGCATCAAAAGGGGATTGAATAAGATTTTAGATTGGGAGAGAATGAAGACCATGGTGAGAAATCAATTCTTACCATCTGATTTAGGAATCCAAATAAAGATAAGAAGGAACAATTTGAAACAGAGGGATATGGATGTCATGTCCTATACTGAGCAATTCCATACCCTAAGTATTAGGGGAGGATTGGAAGATGAAGATGAGAAGGTGTCTATATACATTAATGGCCTCAAGTACAATATTCAAGATGAAATAGGATTGAATGTACCAAGGACACTTGGAGAATGTTTTCAATTGGCAATCCGGGCAGAGGAGAAGTTGAAAAGAAAGAATGAGAGGCAAGAAAATTAGAGAGGAGGTGGAACAATGAGAGGAAGAGGTGTAAGAATTTAGTTTGACACTTCAAACAATCAAGACAAAGATAAAGGAAAAGAGATTACATCTAAGACAAGAGGAAGTTTCAGTGGAGGAAGATTTGGAAGTGGAAGAGGTAATAGTGTTTTCACAGGTAAATGCTTCACATGTGGAGGAGTAGGCAATCAATCCTACAAGTTCCTTGAGAAAGCTGTGGATTTTAGGAAGGAGGAGAGGAGAGTCACCTTGACCCAAGGAGAAGAGGAAGAAAAGAAGTACGATAATGCAGACCCTAAACTTGAAGGGGAATCTTTGACAGTGAGAAGAGGACCACAAATGCAGTAGCAAAAGGAGACCAGACCATCCATTTTTAGGACAAATTGCATGAGCCATGGTAAGATTTGTAAGATGATAATAGACTCTAGTTCCTTTGATAGTTTAGTGTCTTATGAAATGGTAAATAAACTAGGATTGAAGAAGTATCCTCTTGATAGACCATATAGGGCATCTTGGGTTAGTGATGCACACAATATTGTTGTAAGGGAGCAAGCAATAGTAAAGTTCTCTATAGGAGAATATAAAGATCGAGTTATATGTGATGTCATTCTAATGACATGCTTCCATGTAATCCTTGGAAGGCCTTGGAAAGCCTCAAGGAACACTATTCATTTTGGCTCATCAAATTTTTATATAGTACACAAAGATGGTGTGAAGTTTAAGCTAAATCCTTTGACTAGTCATGAAGAGGAAAGAGTTATTTTTTTTGGAAAGAAAGAGTTTGTGGACTTGCAGGAGTAGAGGGAGAGTAAACATGATATGACATATCTACCACTAAAGCCATCTCTTTTGGTTATGAAGGATGAGATTGTTCAAGACAAAACTCAAAATTTTGCTTACAAGAAGATAGTGACAGCAAAAGGAGTGATGATAGGAATAGTATGGTGTCCTTTGGTGATGAGAGTGAACAAAGAAGTGAACATATCCATGGATGATAAGAGACAGGGTCAGCATGACCTCAGACAACAAGTTATTCAGCCTTTTTCAAGGATAAAACATGACTATTCACAATTAGTAGGCAGTAAGATTACCATGACTGGTAACAAGGATCCAATGCTTTTTGTTTCTAATGATTTGTATGCAGGTGTGCAAGGTAATACATTGTAGGTGCAAAGTTGCAAACATCCCTCTAGAAGGATGGGAGGAAAGAAGATAGTACCCCTTAACTCTTGGGACAAGAGTTGCTTTGAAGGTGGGGTGTTTGGTGCAGGGGCACCTATTAAATCATCTAAGAGAGCCTTGGTACCAGATGAAGGTAGAGGATCAAAGAAATCATTGATCATTAATTGGGATATATTAAAACCAATAATGGAATTATGTAATAAACAATGTACTTTGAATGACAAAAGTCATAAAATTCCTAGTAAGGACCTAAGGGCAACATGATGTAAAATGGCCAAAAGAGCTATATGGGGTAGTCTTAGGATAGTTTCATACTTAGTTGCATTTAATAAATCCATATGACCAATTTTGAGTGAATGGAATAGTTTAGAAAGTTAGGGAATGCATAAAAACTATAGTTTGAAATTTGAATTTCAAATTCAAATAGTCATATTAGTTTTGGAGGGAAAGTAGTAATTTGGTATTTGTTTGATTAAATAAACCTTTGTAACCAACTTGGTTGGTTGGATAGGTGCATATAAGCCTATTTAAGTTTTAATGAACATATGCAAGACATGAATCATTTTTGGTACGAAAAAAATCACAGAAATTGTACGGAACAACAATCATACTTTCCTCTGCATCAATAAGAAAAATAAAAAATAAATCATACTTATATATACAATGGGGCTCTCTGTGCGAATGGAAATCCCTGATGATCTAGGACGCTGAATCTGTATAGGCTCATCGCTAATAGCCACACCTAATAGCACATGTAAGGCCCACAAGCATTTTGGTGTGGTTATAAACCAAGTGACTCCATGGGACCAAAAGGCCTTAGAATAGGGTATTTAGAGTCTAAACAGTATTAGCAAAAAGTGGTTGTTTGTTTGTTTGTTTTATGGTTGGGAATGCCTATATGGTTGTTCCAACGGTCATGTAGACCTTTATATATGTCATATGTGATCTCAGTTGAAAGGGGGAGATTAGAGTGTACGGTGGTTTGGAGAAAAAATAATAAAAACTTCAATTTTCTGGAAATTTACTTAGTTGCATTTAATAAATCCATATGACCAATTTTGAGTCAATGGAATAGTTTAGAAAGTTAGGGAATGCATAAAAACTATAGTTTGAAATTTGAATTTCAAATTCAAACGGTCATATTAGTTTTGGAGGGAAAGTAGTAATTTGGTATTTGTTTGATTAAATAAACCTTTGTAACCAACTTGGTCGGTTGGACAGGTGCATATAAGCCTATTTAAGTTGTAATGAACATATGCAAGACATGAATCATTATTGGTACGGAAAAAATCATAGAAATTGTATAGAACAACAATCATACTTTCCTCTGCATCAATTAAAAAAATAAAAAATAAATGATACTTATACATACAATGGGGCTCTTTGTGCGAATGAAAATCCCTGATGATCTAGGACGCCGAATCTGTACAGGCTCATCGCCAGTAGCCACACCCTATATACAATAAATAATGTAATTAAATGATATTACCAAAAACATTTTACAAGAATGCATCAATATTTAATCAATTAGAAAACATCTAATTACCTTTCCTTTGTCAATGAATGCTGGCTCACCCCCCGCACTTTGTCCCCCCGGGGCAAGTGGTATCTGCAAGATAAAAGAAAGATTAGCAACCATATATGCTACAATATCAAATAGTGAAAAAATGTGAACACAACATAATGTACCTTAGATGTCTCAAGGCCAAATGAAATGGCCGAGAGTGTAGCATCGTCTATCTGTCTGAGCTCCTCCTTGGTCATCAACTAAACATGAATGAAGATCACATACATGTAAAAGTAAGTATGGCTTAAAAATTAAAATTACTCTATTATAAAAATTAACTTTAAATCGCATATTTCATAACAAAAAAAAGTATACACGTACCGACACTGAAGGAGTCCATGCATCTACATTTCGCTCCTCTCTCGCATCAGGGTCTGTAGCCTCTGCACGTGCGTCTAGTGTATCCTTGTCTAATACAAAATGATACTCAGGAAGATCACCTATGGGACCTAGGAAAATATTCTTACATGTAATGCAAGTGTGAGGCACACAAATGTGTGATGAGCTAGCCAATGATGAACTGGCACCAACATCATCAACACGAGGAGGCAGGACTAACCTAGCCTAAGATATCATTAGGCTGCTCAGCCTATGAATGGCTCTGATGGTCTAGGAGCTAGCCTCTGCCATAATATCTGGATGCTGCACTCGAGGAGGGGGGAAGATATCAGTGGGGGGGACAAAAGTGCCAAGTTTCTTCCGCTGGGAAGAGGGTCTATCCTGAGGAGCTCCTAGTCCTAAGCCCATGTTGAGCTTCATGCTCCAATAGTTCACTTTAAGTTTCAACACAAATTTTGCATATAATTTTCTAAGGAAATAAAATGTTATGTCTAAATTTCCATGTGGAGGGATATCAAAGACCATCCACTAATGATCCCAAAAATTTGCACGTATGGCATCATTTGTGCACCATTTAATCGATAGTTTCAATTTTTTTGGGTCAACTGGTATACCCATTTTTGGGTTAGCAAAAAGGCTAGCCAAATCATCTTTGGTTATGTTGAGGGCCGTGACCTCATCATAATCCAAACCATCATCAAACATCTGGTGCATTTCATCATGCCAACA
The DNA here is from genome assembly GCA_028749045.1 of Cupressus sempervirens. Classification (NCBI taxonomy): domain Eukaryota; kingdom Viridiplantae; phylum Streptophyta; class Pinopsida; order Cupressales; family Cupressaceae; genus Cupressus; species Cupressus sempervirens. The sequence continues at coordinate 331,628,305 of CM053787.1, forward strand.
AAGAGCAACATTTTGTTGGTTCATAAGGGTTTCAATGTTATCCACTATGGTGTTTAACATGGATAACATAGGAGCTAGTGCAGGTACATTATTATATGTTCTATACAAACCTCTCAACTCGATGAGATTTTCATTTATCAAATCCTTGATTAGAGGAGGGTTTTGAGGAGGTAGAGGATCATTTGGTGGACGATTTTGTGGGGGTACTGGATCATTTGATGGTGGGTTACGAGGAATATTATTTCCTGCCTCAGTGTCATCATTCTGACCAGCTATTCCTATTGAATTGCAAAATGTAATATATATTAAAAAAAATCTAAATTTTAACCATTTTTGTCAAAAAACCCTAGATTCAACTAAAACAAACAAAGTCATCCTAAAATCTATTGAATTTAGGTTAAAAATGAGTTGGGAAAAAAAAAAAACCTGAATATCTGATATCTGATGGATAATGGTAATACTGGCCCCAAATTAACGTGAAATGAGGGCCCTCGGTTCTGTGATTTTATTTTATCCTATGCGTAGGTATCGGATATCTGATATTATATCGGATATCCGATATAACATCGGATATCCGATATGGCCGCAATAACATATAATGACATATAATATATATAATATAACATATAACATATAATATATATTACATTATATTACATTTTATATATTTTTATATTATATTTTATATATATTATATTAATTTACTATTTATTATAATATAAAGTATTATATTATATAATAATAATATTATTATATTATATTATTATAGTGTATTATATTATATTATTATAATTTATAATATATTATACTTTTTTATTATATATTATATTATAATATATTACTTTTTATTATTATATTATATCTTTTATATATATTATATTACGTTACTATGTATTATAATATATTAAATATTAAATATTATATTATTATAATATAATATATTATTATAATATAATACATTATAATATTATTATTATAGTATAATATTATACGATTATAATATAATAATAATAATATTATTATTATATTAAATAATAATAATAATAATATTATTATAATATAATAGTATGATATATTATTTAATATTATAATAATAATATTATTAATAATAATATTATTTAATAATAATAATATTATTTAATATGATATATTATTTAATATTAATATTAAATAATATATCATATTAAATAATATTAATATTAAATAATATATCATATTAAATAATATTATATTAAATAATAATAATATCATGTATTAGATATTAATATTAAATAATATATCATATTAAATAATAATAATATTAAATAATATATCATACTATTAATATAATAATATTATTATTTAATATGATATATTATTTAATATAATAATAATAATATATCATAATAATAATAATATTAAATAATATATCATATTAAATAATAATAATAATATTAAATAATATATCATACTATTATATAATAATAATTATAATAATATTAAATAATAATAATATTGTTATAATATTATTACTCTAACTATCGGATATCCGATCACATATCGGATATCCAATAAGGCTCGGCCTTACCTTCCAGGTTTGGCTACTGGATAGGTGAAAAAAAGTCAGAGCGAATTTTGAAGCGCTTTTAGGCGTCTTCAAACTCTATTTTTTTCACATCGCCACTTTTTGGCACACCATGATCCTGCACATACCCGTGGATGAATTACAAAAGTTAGTAGAAAACACAGTTAGAGATAAGGTGAATCCACAAGAACCACCTTCCATCATCTCTACAGCTACTAGTGGTCAACTTCAAATGCAAACAATTGTTTCATTAGGAATAGTTGACACCATAGTACAGAAGCAGAGAGCAACAGGAGATAAAGTAATAAAACAAATAGGACAGACTGTTACATCTGATCCTACAACACAAATGCATGGTACACTTCCTCACGTTTCCATAATTGATCAAGGTAGTAGACATCAGGAGAAGGAAGCAAAGGAAACCTCTAAAGAGTAGGAGGCAATACAAATATTGATAAATTTTCCTACCTTGGGAACTCCTTCGAAACAACCTAGCAATGATGCAATGCCACTGCAAATGTGAGCACCAGGATCAAGTACTACAAAAGTTGCAAGGGTGCTTCACTATGTAGACCCTGAATTAGATGAGGAGATAGTCATACCAAGTTATGACTCAAAAACAATAAGCATTGATCAAATCAATGAGGTGCAGGAAGCATTGAATAGAAGAAAGAGGCAAGAGATACTCAGGAAGGAGTATAAACAAAAGTAAAAATTACATGAGATTAAGGACATCTTTTATGGATGCCTTTAGTTTGCAGTCACCAGATGAGTCAAAGCATATAATGGAACAATTATCAGATATTGTTGACCAGGTGACAAATAAAGACCAAGAAACTAATGTATAACTTATGGAATGGTCTAAAAGGAAATTCCAAGGGAAAGTAAATGAGAAACTATCTAGTGAATCACACTTTCCCAGGTTGAATTGGCAAAAATGCTTGACAAAGTGAAAAAGGTACTTGAGAATATATTCTCATTGTACAAAAAGCTGTGTGACTTTTCCTACTTCACAGAGGAGACAAGCCAAAGAATAATGAGCCTGGAGAGGAATCTGAAGATTTCAAGCATGCAACTACCAAACGATCCAGCTCAAAGTGAGAAGCACTTTAATCAAACACTTCACACCCAAAAAGAAGTAGCTGTGTTGACAATAGAAGAGGCCACCATCAAGGCCAAACTGATACAACTCCAATCCTCCATTACCCCACATTTGGAAGTACTCCATAAAGAACAGGCCTATACTGAAACTGTTCTTAAGAAAGATCTTAATCTTTCTATTTTAGATGGACTTGTTCACCTTGCTGCAGAGACTGCCATCCAACACAAGTCATTGGGAATTGCTTTTCATAATTGGGATGCAACTCTCAAGATGATTATGGAGGTAAATAGTGTATTTTTGGCCAAATATGGTCTTAACCCTTAGTACTCTTTGACATAAGTGTCAAAAAGGGGGAGATTATAAAGAGAATGGGGGAGATAAGATAAAAGGGGAGATATAATGTTATAGAATGGCACAATCAACTTAGGGGGAGTTACAAAATTTTGATCAAGTTTTTTTAACCTTTGTATATATACTAAGAAGATTAGTGAATGTACTCATAAGGTCAGATAAATAATTCTTAGTTAAGTGTTTTTGACACTCATGTCAAAGGGGGAGATTGTTAGTCTCAGAATGGTTTTGACATTTGAGTGCCAAACACACTTAACCACTTTCTACATTGAAGCCGAGTACACTATGTATACCGAGTCAAAAAATCCAATAGGTGCCAAGTGATCTTCAGGTACCGAGCAGCCTTTAGGTCCCGAGTGAAGATCAAGTGCCGAGTGACTTCAGGTGCCGAGCATGATACAAGTGCCAAGTAATATTTAGGTGCCAAGTTATAGATGATGCCAAGCAAGATAGAATCACTATAGTAGCCGAGTGAGCTAGTCTCTTATATGTGCCGAGCATCAGGTAATAGTAAGTGCCGAGTAACACATAATGCACATATGAGTTTGTAACTTCACTAATTCATATGTAAACCAATTTTATGGCTACATATTATGAATCTCGAAGGATCTAAGTGATAAGATTGAATCTTTTGTATTTCCTATGCAATCTACATATAGCCAATAAGAAAAATGGAGAAGGCATGCAACCAATAATAAAAGTGCAAGGAATTAGCGAGAAACAAAAATTCAATATGGATCATAGATCCACATCTACCCTAAGTCGTCGAATGTCTTTATAAGGAAGATAAAATCTCATTGTATTAGAGATGGAAAAAGGAGCATATGGGAAAGCTATAGTGATTTTTAGAGTGAAGAGTGAAAAGACTTAGAGGAAAAGAGTAGCAATTAGATATTCAGTTGATCAAAACAAAGCAAGGAATACGAACAGTTATCAGATTTCAAAGAATCAAGATCAGAGAAAGTAGATCAAGTGCCTGAATTTAGCAATCAAGGATTGTAAGCTATCAGGTTTATTATACCTAATACTCTTTAGTCATTGTATTAGAAAGGAAACCCTATGTTGATAGGTTAGCTTATAAACTATTTTATAGAGCCTTTGAATAGGTGATTAAATCCTTTAACAGGGTAACACTTCATGTAAAGTGTTTGTAAATCCTTTAACCAGGTCACTATTGACATAGTGTAAAACCTCTAACAAGGTAGGCCTTTAACAGGGTAGACCATCAGAAGTGGTTAAACATTATTGCTGCAGTAATTTTGTGGGTATCATCCCCACCCCAATTTTACCTTCTTATTCCTGGAGGGTTTCTGGGTCACCAAAATCTCAAGTGTTATGTGGTGATGCATGTTTGTTTTTCATGGTTTTTTGATATGTTTACATGCATGCAATTTACTTTCAGTTAAAAGTTTTAATGGTTAAAGTGCAATACTTCTGATTCACCCCCCCCCCCCCTTAGAAGCATTCTTCCCATTTGAATATTCCAACATCACTGAGATCCTCAAGGACAAATTCCTTCCCCCAAACATAGAATACAACTAAAGATATTGTGTAGGGATGCAAAAGGTTTAGTGAAGATGTCTACAACCTACTCGTAGTGTGAATATACTCCAAGCTAAGAGAGTCATCCTGAATCAAATGCCTAATGAAGTGCATATGAAGCTCTATGTGCTTGGTCCACTAATGCTCAAATGGGTTGTGAGAAATATGTATAACACTCTGATTGTCACACCAAAGAAAGGTTGAACTATTATGGAAAAAACCAAACTCTGTCATCAACTATCAAAGCCATATAACCTCTTGACTAGAAAGAAAAACTACCTTATATGCTACCTTTGTAGACGATAATGCGTGAGCATGTTGCTTCTTGTAAGACCATGTGATAGGACTAGGAACAGGATAGAAAACAAAGACAAAAGTAGACCTCTGATCATCAATATCACCAGCCCAATATGAGTCTGTATAACCAACAATATGAGGATCTCTTGATGTATAGTGAATGAAATGACATGTAGTACCCCAAATATACCTCAAAATATGTTTGGTAGCTTTCCAATGAATCTCATGAGGATCATATGAGAATCTAGAGACAAGGCCAATTTCAAAGGAAAGATTAGGATGTGTATGTGTTAGGTACAACAAATTATCGATGAGATGTAATGCCCTAACAGGGAACCCAAAATAAATTAACCTAAAGTTTCACTAATTTTGCCAAACATTTTTTTTTTGAAAGATAGTAACTTAACAAAAATAGATATAATATAACAAAAGCTATAACATACACATAAACACATACCATAAAACAAATTACATTTCTTGAGGGTCCTAAGACGTTGAATCACATTTAAGTTTAATTAAATACTAAATAAAATACATAACCAAAATCCACATCATGGAATAATCACAAGTATAAATCCATTTAAATAAATAAATAATTACATAAGTTGCCACTTGGCATAACCAGAATGCACAATCATCCATTGTAAAAGTCACAGGGTATGAAAGGTTGAAAGAATATACATCATAAAATAGATTACATCATCTCATAAGATCTATGCAATCAAATACAATACAATTAGGAAATAACCATCCACCATAGTACTCAAGAATAGAATGAAAGGTAAAATAGAACATGGAACTCCAACAATGACATCAAACTGTCGGATCTCAGTGGTATAAGAAAAATTCACTACCACCCAACCTCGTGGAACCTAAATGGCCCACTCCCGCCATGCTAAGGAGATAAAATCAAGTCCCATATGGATATCAGAACACAAGTCATAACCAACATCTAGGTCAAGGAAATATTGATAGCAAACTATCTCAAAGGGTACCAAGAGACAAGTATCATCTAAACCCAGAGGAAAAAAAGACACGTAAGAAATATACTATGTAAGTGGGCAAGTGTCATCATATGATCCAACTCTAAGGTTACCCTAGTAGCCTCTTTGGACTTTGGCCGCCTGGTGCCCCTTAGTGTCTCTATGTAGCATCAGTATCCTTTCATATAGACAAGACATACTAACAAGTCAACTCTAAGGTTATCCTAGTAGTCTCTCAGGACTCCAACCTCCTAGTGACTTTATGTGGCACCAATATCTTATTAATTCATTTAAAACCCATTTAATGAAATATTATCACTTATTAAAAAAACCTACAATGGGTTACCTTGATAGCCTCTTTAGGGCTCCGACCTCCATTGCAAGCCACTTCCCAACATGACATACATATAACCTACCCTAAGCTTAGCAAAAGTAGAAGGTCTCATACAACCATTAACCACACATCAGTTCTTAAACAAGCAACTGGAAAGCACTGAAATATCATTGATCAAAATTCACTAGTTTCACCAATAAAATCATCCTAATAGGACTGATCCAAAATCAAGTACACATATACCAAACCATGCCATAACATGACATCACCAAAAAATAGATCACATAATTACCTCAATCCTATACAAATAATTGGGAAGCAATCTAAAGATAACTGATCAAAGACTCAAAGGTTATCCCAGAATAGTCATACCATTCACTTTAGTTCTACACAAGAAACTGGAAAGCACAACAAAACATCTGATCAAACTCATCATAGAACATACATGACACATCATCATGGTCAGATACTAAATATCATAACCAAAATAAACCATAACATCATCATAAAACAAAACCCCCAAGCCTCTGGTAGACAGCTTGATAGGTCAAAGTACTAAGTCAACCCAAAATCCACAATAGAAAATGACACATCATATAAGGCAAAAAATAATGCAACTTTCATAACTCATTAGGTTTTTGAAACACAAAAGTTCCATTTTCATTGATAGGTTTTCAAGTTTCATTTTCATTTTCAAAACACAAGGTTCGATATACAATCAAAGTTTCAGTTTTTGTCTATTCAAAGTATCAAGATTTCTAAGGTTTTTGAATTATAGAAATCATTTTCATATTTAAATTTAACCATCAAGCACAACCCAAGTTTGCTAAAGATAACCATTTTCCTAATTTACAATTTGCCCATTTGCCTCACAATTATATTGTAATAATAAATAAATTAAAATTTCAATTAATTATATTTACAACAATCTCATAATTAAATATTATTATTAAAATTTTATTATCTATTATTAAATTATTAATACTAATAATTATTTAATTAATAATAAAATAATATATATAATATTTATTATTAATAATATATATAATATTTATTATTAATAATATATATAATATTTATTATTAATAATATATATAATATTTATTATTAATAATAAATATTAAATTAACTAATATAATAATATTAATAAAGTATTAATAATAAAAAACTTTATTAATAATAACATTAATAATCAATAATTAATAATTAATATTAATAATATTATTAAAATAAAATAAAACTTAAATAAAAAATTTACAATAATTACATGCAATACAAATTGCATATCCCATTTAATGGGAAAGTCGCCTAGCGACTTGGCTACCAATGACAGTTGCTACTATGGCAGGTCGAGAAAAGAAGAAAGAAGGATAGGGGGTGGTAGCCCCCGCCCACCAAAAATAATTATTTTATTTATTTTTATTAAAAACAACAAGTTCTCTCCTAAAAATTACAATCCATACTTTTCATCAACTTTTTTTATAACATGTTTTATTAAAACATGAATAATCTTGCCCTCCTTTATTATATATATATATATATATATATATATATATATATATATATATATATATATATATATATAAACAATTTACATACAAGATCTGATAGTGAAAATACAAATAACTAATCAAATTTCACATCTCAAATTTGTTTGATTTCTTTCCAAACCCTACTCAAAACAAAATACCAATTTCTAAATTTACAAAATGAGGGTTTCAACTTTTTTGATTTGTTACAGATGTCTTCAAAAATAAAGAACAATAAAGATACAAACAAGAAATTCATATATCGAGGTTTCTCAGACAAGGGTTTCAACACATAGGAATTTTGAAAATAGAAATACAATAGATATGTTGAAGACAAATATTTTCAATTCAAGAACTACTGCACAAAACTCATGAGATCCTACTTGGTTTGATGCTAAATAACTAACACACAAAACATGTAGAATTTTCCTTTTCCTTTGAAAACCCTCTTTTCGAAAACTGACTCGTCCACACCTGTGTGTGGAGAAATGAGCTCTAATTGCCTAATAAAGAGCTTTCTCCCAAATTAGGGCTTTAATTGTGCAATCACGAGAAACCCCTTTTCCTTTATTATTTTTATTAAATTTTAATTTCATAAGCAAGCTTTTTGCAATTTAATTAAAATATCTTTATTAAATCAATTTCTTTTTCTCTTTAATTAAATCCTGAGATGTTTTCAAATAATATATTTATTAATTCAACTAATAATATTATTTAGAGTTATTATTTAAATAAAACTCCTAAATAAATTATTTTAAAATTAAATAAATATAAATGCACCAAAATTAGAACTTCAATTAAATCTTTTAAATTTAATTATTTTATTTAATCAATTTCTCAATTTATTATTGAATTTTCTTTATAAAATTTCCATTAAATTATCTTTTAATTTGATTTAATTACAATTGAAAATCATGCCAGACCCACAAAATTAAATACGACAACTCAACTGAAGACAAAGGACATAATCAAACTCCAGGGTCAAAATCATGAATTCATGTCACTAGACGAATTCAAATGGGTAAACAACTTAGATACTTGTCCTACTTTCTAAGACAATTGGCTTAGGTTAGGTTTGGACTCAAGAATTATCTCCCCACTTATACCATTGAGATATTGCAATAAGATATGCTCATCATAGAAATTTAGGGAAGTTGATACCGGATACCTACAATCTGTATAAAATTTGCATATGTACATATATATATAATCTAAACAAAACATGAAATGATGGGGAGTGGTGCATCGTGTAGATTTTGACTAGCAGGTGACTACAAATCCCTCCCTCAACCACATCAGGAATGTCAATCATAAAGTAAAATAAACAAGTACACCATACACATGCAAGTATGGGGTAAGTAACCATAGAAATTGCATATAAATTATTCATCTAACTAACATCATGAAATAACTAAAAATCACTAAATGAACATATATATCATCATCGAAATAATCTTGAAATAATTGAAATAACTAAATAAATCATCACATAAATCAACTGAGTATGAAGTGACATATAATCAAATTTTGTAACCAAGTATTGATAATCATAACACATAATCATAAAACTGGCCTAAAAGAATCTGGCAAAACAAATCTGAAAAGTCAACTAGGGGTAGGCATTACACGAGATGTCTATATAAAATGGAATCAACTATAGGAGTAGAGAAAGTGGTAGATAAAGAAACACCTAACCAAAAAGGCATGGTAGTAGGCTTGCAATCAAGTATGTTGAATCTCTGAAGCATATTAGGAGAAAACTTCTGCTAGAGTATGAGTATCCCATTTAAACACTGAACAACCTGTAGGCCCAAAAAATAGTGTAGAAGTCCAAGGTATGTCATCTCAAACTGCTCTCCCAAAGCTCATTGAACACTCTAAATCATAGAGGGTGATCTATTTGTAATAATGAGATCATCAACATATAGCACAAATTTCAACAGATCGGCCTCATGATATTGAATGTACACTATAGGATCATAATGACAACAAGTGAAGTGTGAAGCAAGAAAGAAGGAATCCATCTTCTAATACCAAGCTCAAGGGCATTGTTTGAGACCATACAAGGACCTCTAAATTTTACACACCATAGAAGGGTCCTACAAAAAACCCTAAGGCTAAGATCCATATAGATCTCCTTATGTAGGTCTCCATGAAAAATGACACTCTTCACATCTATCTCAAGTAATGTCCATTCCTGGGAAGATGGAAGAGAGAGGACAAGGAAAATAAAATTCATCTTAGCAACAAGAGAAAAGGTCTTAGAGTAATCAATATAGTCCACCAGTGAAAATTCCTTCACAACAAGACATGCCTTATACCTATCAATAAAACCATATATAGCATACTTGGTACACTACACCCACTTGCGCCAAGCCAACTTTCTTCCTTTTAAAAGAGAACAAAGATCCCAAGTGTGGTTATTTATCAAAGAGAAGTAATCCTCATCCATAGCCCTATCCCAATATGAGTGTCATGTTTCCTATGAAAAACTATATGGATCATCTAAAATGACACGACTCAATAGTCTTGTACTAGATGTTTGAGCACGAGTGCAATGAGAATCTGAAGGATATCCTACCATAGGTCAACTGCATCAATAATATCATGAGCCCACTTGGGAACTCACAAAATATTTGGGGGAGGTGTGGAAGGTGGATCATCATCAAGGTCTTCCTTAGAGGATAAAGAATCATGTAGAGGAGAAGAGGAAGTAATAGGTAGTGAGGGAGAAGCTGGTGATGGAGGCTCCATAAGAGGATAATGCTCATCAAAGTGGACATCTCACCAAAAAAAGACCTCTTTGGAATTAGGATCAAATAATATTTACACCTTCACATCCTCATAATAGCCAAAAAAATGAGTAATCAACTCTTGCTATCCATGGATTTCCTCTAGGCATCTGGAATAAATATCCAAGCCTTACTACCATAAATACATAATATCAAAACATCAAGCTTGACATGAATCCAAGTCTCCTTAGGAGTCAAATGTCACAATGTCTTGTGAGGCCTCCAATTTTGAATATAGTTTGCACAATTGAAAGCCTTAACCAAAAATGAAGGACTCATATCTCAAGACTGGGTAAAAGAACAAACTTGTGTCACCCTTCTGTAGAGGAAAAGGCTAACAAAAGTATAATTGTTCACCTTCAATGACAAAACCTGTATTATTATTTTGAATTTGAAAATGAAGTAAACTAATGAAATTTTTAGAAATGGATGAAGTTTAGGATTATAATTTTTAATAATTATTTGGAATAAGAATTGATATGGGTATGTGTAGGATCATGGTGTGCCAAAAAGTGGCGATGCAAAAAAAATGGAGTTTGAAAACATCTAATAGTGTTTCAAAATCCACTCTAATTTTTTTCCACCCATCTTGATACCAAGGAAAAATGGTTGGGCCAAACCTTTGTTAGAAATTTTTTTAGCACTCCCCTTGGGATTCATGACAAGGGCTTAATTGCCTCCTGTGTACTATAAGTTGAGTCGTTGTATCAGGCATTGATAGATCAATCTTTTGGTGCAACAGAAACCCCATTCTAATAAGTGGTATCAAAGCTTGGTCATAGGTTCGCATCCTCAGACTATCGGGTAATGCTGAGGGGGAGATTGTTAGAAATTTTTTTAGCACTCCCCTCGAGATTTGTGACAAGGGCTTAACTGCCTCCTATGTACTATAAGTTGAGTGGCCATATTAGGCATTGACAAATCGGTCTTTTGGTGTAATGACAACCCCACTCTAATAAACTTATTGGGTATCCAATGCATTATCAGGAACCCGATATAATATGGGTATCCAATATGATATTGGGTACCCAAAACCTGAGACTTGAAATTAAAAAATAAATTTGAGAGAAAATAACACATTTACGTTTGAGTTTGGTTTGTGCTACCTCCATTTCAGATATAGAAAAGGGTACAGGATATAGGTAACATTTTTTTGGTATTTTTTAATGATTCTGAATGAATTTTAATATAAATTAGGTATTTTAAATAGAAATGGTTGAAAATTAGGTTTTTTAATAGAAATTTTATTTTGCAATTTAATAGTTATGGCTGACCCAAATGATGACATTGAGCCAGGAAAAAATGTTCCTTGAAACCCTCCACCAAATGACCTAGTACCCCCTCAAAACTATCCACCAAATGATTAGGGCCCCCTCAAAACCCTCCTCAAATTGAAGATTTGATAGAAGAAAATTTCACCGAACTGAGGGTTTTACAAACCACATATAACAATATACCTGCATTGGCTCCCATGTTATCCATGTTAAACACCATAGTGGATAATATTCAAACACTTACCAATGAACAAAATGTTGCTCTTATAATGCCTGCCCCTAGTTGACTTTTCAAATTGTATTGCCAAATTCTTTTAGGTTAGTTCTATGATTATGTTTTATGATTAGTAGTACTTGGTTACCTAATTTGTTTGGATGTTATTTCATATTCAATTGATATACATGATGAGCTACTTGAAACATGGTTATTTCAGATGTTTATGTTTATCCTTTTAATGATGATATATGTATGTTCATTTAGTGATTTTCAATTATCTCATGATGATAGTTAGAGGGATGATTTATATGCATTTTCTATGGATACTTACCTCATACTTGCATGTGTATGGTGTACTTGTATGTTTTACTTTATGATTCAAATTTTTGATGTGATTGAGGGAGGGAGTCGTAGTTACCTGCTAGTCAAGATCTACATGATGCACCACTCCCTACCATTTCATGCATAGTTTAGATCATATGTATATATACATGCTCAGATTTTATTTGGATTATAAGTACTGAGCATCAACTTCTCTGAATTGCTAGGATGAGCATGCCCTATCACAGCATCTCATATGAAAAGTATCTAAAGACAAATTAGAACATTTTAAGCTCGTATGAAAAATTACTAAAAATAGCAAGTTCCTAGAAATAGTAGCTCCCCTGTCTACTAGCCCTTATTAAAATAGAAAAGACTTCAATAAATATATTTTTGGGTGATGCAAGATTGCTCTTACACCTAGGATGATCTTGCATCATTAGATGATGTATATTCTTTGAGCTTTTCATACCTTGTGACTTTTATAATGGATAATTATGCATTTTGGTTATGCCAGGTGGCATCCTTTGTAATTGTATATTATTTATTAGATTCATACATGTGATCATTCCATGATGTGGATTTTGGTTAATATTAATAAACTTAAATGTGATTCAACACCATGGAACCCTTAAGATATGTAATCTATTTATGATGGTTGTATGTATGTGAGTTATTGCTTCCACTATATTATCTCTTGTTGTTTATTAAATTTCACAAAAAATGTTTAGAAAACTTAGTGAAACTTTAGGTTAATTTATTTTAGGTTCCCTGGTAGGGCATTATAGCTCTTCATTGGCATAAGAAAATACATGCCATGTTTTATGATGGGTTGGACTATGATGAGGTTGTGGCCCTAAACATAACTGAAGATGATATAGTTAGCCTTTTTGTGGACCGAAAAATAGGTAAAACAATAGACTGCAAAAAGCCCAAATTATCAATTAAATGGTGCACAAATGAGGCTATGCATGAAAAATTTCTGGATTGGTAGTGGATGGTTTTTGATAAACCTCTATATAGTAATTTAGAGGTGTCATTCTATTTAATTAAAAAACTATATGCCAAATTTGTATTGCATCTCAAGGTGAACTACTAGAGCATGAGGCCCAACATGGGTGTAAGAGGTGGGGCTCCTCAAGATAGACTCTTTTCCCAATAGAAGAAAGCTAGCACTTTTTTCATCCCTAATAATGTCTCCTCCCCTCCTCCAGTGCAACATTCTGATATCATTATAGAGGTTAGCTCTCAGACTATTAGAGCCATCCATAGATTGAGTAGTCTATTGATATCGTAGACTAGGTCAGTGTTGCCTCCCCATGTTGATGATGATGGCATGAGTTCCTCATTGACGAGCTCATCACATGTTTTTGTGCCCCATACTTTCATAACATGCAAGAATACTTGTTTGGGTCCCATACGTGATCTTTCTAAGTATCAATTTGTATTTGAAGAGGATGATACACTAGACATGCGTAAAAAGGCTATACACCTTGATGTGAGAGAGAAGAGGCATATAGAGGCATGAAATCCTTCTATGTCAGTACATGTATACATTTTTTTGTTACGACATATGTGATTTAAAGTTAATCTTCAGTATAGAGTAGTTATAACCCATATTGACTTATAAATGTATCTGATCTTCATTCATGTTTAGTTGATGATTGAGGAGGAGCTCAAATAGGTTGATAATGTCATGCTCTCAGCAATTTCATTTGGCCTTGAGACATCTATGGTACATTATGTTGTGTTCTAATTGTTTTTCTATTTGATATTAGAACATATATGGTTAATAATCTTTCTTTTCTCTTGCAGGTATCACCTATCAGTAGGGGGTGAGGCAAAGCTTATTGACAAGGGAAAGTTAATTAGGTTCTTTTAAAGTGATTAAATATTGATGCATTCTTGTAAAATATTTGTGCCAATGAAATTTAATTACATTCTTTATTGTATAGGGTGTGTCTATTGGCGATGAGTCCAGGAAGATTTAGCATTGTAGACCCTTTGGCATTTTCATTTGCAATGAGAGCCCCATCATATGTATAAGTATCATTTATTTTTTATTTTTCTTATTTTAATAAACAAATTCAAAACTGATTTTCATGATATTAACAACTAAGCTTTTGTATCTAATAGAAAAAACCTAGTGCAAAAGAGGCTTGGATGTCAGAGTTTTGTATCTTTGCTCACATAGCCATTATATCCAAAGGAGGAGTCAATAGAGGTAAGTTGTAGTTTGAATCCTTAATTGGGTAAAAGTACAAAGTTGTGTAACCTTTTAGGTTGACTTATCAGAAAGACAAAATTTAAGTATTTCTATCCAAAAATCAATTTTTTTCAAACATATGGTCTAGATAAATTCATTCTACCTAAGTTATATATGGTCTAACACTTTTCCAATTAGAAATGTCTAGTAAATGTATGTTTTATACTAGTTTGTATCCAATTACTAAAGAAATATAATTATTTCAGAAAATTGGAGTTCCAATAACTCTTACTATTTTTTATGATAATTTTTTAGTAACATATAAACACCATTTTATAGAGCTCAAAGTCAAGAATATTCTCATATAGAGTTTATAGTGTTTTAATTAGATATAGTATATGGTAATTAAAAAATTCTACAAGCAAGTATTTTAACACTAAAAAAGATGTCAATTTTAGAAAATAAAATAAATTTAAATCATATTAAAAAAATTTAAAAATTATATGAAATTCTAGAGGAGAGAATCCTCTTCAAGAATGTATAATTTTTCTTTTTGTTAGAATAGATTTGTTTTGAAAAATGTGGTGGGAGATGAAAACTATCGATTTCAGGCGAGTTGAAATTTGAATCATTATAAAAGAGAAAATATAGGTCTAAAGTCCATTTTTATATTTGATTTTTTTGGCTATATATGTTATATATAACATAGTCTAAGCTCAAATGGAAATAAGTTTATTTCCATATAGTTTTGTGGTGGGAACTAAACCCCTAATTTTCAACATTTTTCAGCAACTAAACTATCATCTATAAAAATTAGGAAAATATATCAATTCTTATTCCAAAGAATTATTAAAAATTATAATTCTAAACTTCATCCATTTCTACACATTTCGTTAGTTTACTTCATTTTCAAATTCTAAATAATAATACTAGTTTTATGTCATCAAAGGTGAACAATTATACTTTTGTTAGCCTTTTCCTTTACAAAAGGGTGACACAGGTTTATGCTTTTACTCGATTATATATTATAAATTTAGTATGCTATGAATTATAATGTTATAGTTTAAGTTATAGATCCATCTAACAAAGATACTTGAACATATAAAAGCCACAATCAACCATGTTCTAAGCATCTTGACATATTAGAGGATTCCTGACTGGCACATGAGGTTGACGAGAGAGGTATTTATGATGAAAGTTTAATATGATAAATCTTCATTTAAAAAGGGATAATTATGCATTCGAGTAATTCAATGTTAAATACATAGAATCATATAAATTCAGTAGTCTAACTTTGGGTTTTCCTTTTTTGTTTATGCAGGAGGCATCTAATCCACCTAGTTCAGTGAAGAGACTACATTTTGATAATCCACCAACAACATAGGATAGTATAGTTGTCATAGGATGCATCATGAGACATTTTGAGATGACATATGCCACATTGTATAGATAAACATTGATATTATACACATTTCAATGGCATGATGAACCAAATTTTATATATGAATCTATGTATTTTGATATATATTTGCATAATTTGTCTATGGATACATGAACTTTGATATATATTTGTGTAATTCATTTATGGATACATGTATTTTGATATACATTTTTGTTATTTATGTGCATAATGATATACATATTAATTTAGTATAGTATTATTCAATTTATCGTGGATCATGTGTATTGTTCATGTTTATGGAATATCATTCATTTTGATCATGTTTTTTATATTCAATTCAAATGAAATAATTTGTGAAGAACATTTTCACAACCTTTATTATCAAATTTTGATACAATATTTAATTTGAAATTCTATCATATATGTTTAATTTCAAATGATCTCTGCAATCCCTTAAGATGTCTACAATTAGCCAAATCCATGGCCAATTTAGTCTTAGAAGCCCATCTTTGGTGTTATGAGACATTTCAATATGTACTAGTCGCAAATGTTATTGGGGCTCTATGGTCAAAATATGGGTGTCACTAGGTGTCACTAGGTTATTGTAGACCTCAGCATGACCATCCTATAGCATTTGGCATTTCACTGATAACCCCCATGAGCTCCAAGTTACGAACCTCAGATGATTGACCTCTAAACACACTTAGAGCACCTCTTCGGTATGGGGTGGCTAAAAATGTTGAAGGTTCTTCGCAGCCAAAACATGTGTCACTCTAGATCACTTGCCCATTTAGAGCTAATGGTGTTGATGATTCGATGCCAAGATCAACAGTTTCAAAGTGTCATAGTGATGCACCAATGAACTGAGGCACACTACAAGTTTTGGCATCAAGCAAGATCATTGGATTAAACCCAAATGGAATGTGATCTCTCTAAAATGAGATAGGTTATTTTAGACCTTGACATGACCATCATGTATCATTAGACATTTCACCAATATCCCCAATGAGCTTTGAGTTATGATCCTAGGAAAATCGACCTCCAAACACACTTAGAGTACCTTGGAGACTCTTTAGTACGGGGTGGCCACGAACATTGGAGTTTCTCTATGGGTGGAACAAAGGTGTCACTAGGGGTCAACCACCCATCTAGAGCTATTGGCATTGATGATTTGATGCCAAGGTCAGTAGTTTCAAAGTTGCACAGTGATGCACCAATGAGACTGAGGCACAATGCAAGTTTTGGCATTGAGCAAGATTGCTGTGCCAAATCCAAATAGAATATGATCTCTTTGAAATAAGATAGGTTATTGTACACCTCAACATTACCATTATATAGATTTCAATTTTTTATTGATATCCCCCACGAGCTCCAAGTTATGACCCTCAAAAGATTAACCTCCAAACACACTTAAAGCACCTTGGAGACTAGCTTTAGTATGGGGTGGTTGGGGAGACTCTCCAAAATCAGAAAGAGGATGTCAAGAGGGTTCAAAAACCCATTTGAAGATAATGGAATTGATGATTTGATGCCAAGATCAATGATTTCAAAGTTATGTAGTGATGCACCTATGAACTGAGGCACACTGCAAGTTTTGGCATCGAGCGAGATTGTTGTGCCAAATCCAAATGGAATGTGATCTCTATGAAATGAGATAGGTTATTGTAGGCATTAGCATGGCCATCCTATAGCATTTGAGGTTTCATTAATAGCCCCAACAAGCTCTGAGTTATGAACCTCAAAAGGTCGACCTCCAAATGCACTTAGAGCACTTTGAAGACTCTTCAGTATGGAGTGGCTGAGAATGTTGGAGGCTCTCCATGGACATAAAAAGGGTGTCAATAGGGTTCACCCATCCATATGGAGCTAATGGAATTGATGATTTGATGTCAAGATCATTAGTTTCAAAGTTGCATAGTTATGCAATATTGAACTAAGGCGCACTGCAAGTTTTGACATCGAGTGATATCGCTATGCCAGATCCAAATAGAATGTGATCTCTCCAAAATGAGATATATAAATGTAGGCCTTGACATTTACATCCTAAATCAGTTGAAATTTCATTGATATCCCCCACGAGCTCTAAGTTACGATCCTCGAAGATCGACCTCCAAACACACTTAGAGCACCTTGGAGACTCTTCAGTATGGGGTGGTTGCGAAAGTTGTAAGCTCTCTGTGGCCAAAAAAAGGGTTTCACTAGGGTTAGTATTAAGTAAAAACATTATTTTTTAGCTCCCTCAATTTTTTTGCATTGGGCACAGTGCAAGTTTGGTGTTAGTATTAATTAATATTATCAATTTTTAGATCCCTCCACATTAATTACATTAAGTAAAAACATCATTTTTTCTTACATTAAATCAACAAGTTTACATTTACAATATCTCAAGTGTTTCATCATTATTACATCAATACACAACTACCAAAACTCGTAGTGTCAAAAATTGTAGTGCCAAAAATCGTAGTGTCAAAAATAGAATATATTTTTCTTCATTATTCTCCTTATTTAGATTTTATCTTTATTAATGGCTACTCTTCATGATATACCTACATTCTAATATCATAAAAAATATTACTAAATAATTATATTAAATAAGATAATCATTGGTTCACTAAATCATTATGAATAAAAGAACATAAGAAGTAAACATACTTAGTTGAGTGTTCCTGTAGGGTCCTCTCTTTGTTTTAGGGTCTCAAATAGGGCTTCATGATCAGCATTAGTAATAGTAAAAAGTTATTTCACTTTTGGTCTTCCTTGATGCTTCAATAACTTTACATTTGTTGCTATAATAAGATGTGAATATATGAGAAATGTTTTGTGCTTCTCATAGTCTTGGAATGTAGGAATTCCATTCCTTCTAAGCATGTATGTCTGCGACCATGTTCCAACAACAACAATTGAACAAGTAGGATATGTGAATCCATCATCATCTATGATCAATTGTGAAAGATTTTTTTTACCTCTTACATAATGTACTAACCAATAATCTAATTTCTCATCATTCTCCTATGGTGCAACCAATGCAAAGACTGTCCTGGCTGAAGATCTGATAGATGGTTATGCTCAATTGAACATTCCATGTCATCATTTCTAATAGAGGGTATGATAGAAAATGGAGTAAGATAATGTGGAGCCCATGTGTCCACCCACTCAATCAACTCACAGTGATCCAAATCACACTACAAATAACTAGGACAAAAGAAAGATAGATGTCTTGTCCAAATGGTCCATGTACTAGAATGAGAGCTCTAGAATGAATTCATTTTTGACGAGTCTCTAACAGTAGTACAATCTGATCTATCACCTATGGACCCTTCCCCAACCAACCAAAAGAACATGCATACTACTAAATCAAGAGTTCCCTCCTATGATAATGTTGAACTACACCAATCAAAAATGCTATGAGCATCAAGAAGCTCAACTACTAAAATCTTTAATTGCTCCTTAACTAGAGCTTTCTTCAAACATGCCCCTGCTCCATCATGTTCCCCTTTCCAATCATCATACTCAAAAAATCTCCAAATATGAGGCACCTCTTCTCTATGTGCATCCTAGACAACCAATAAAACATGCAAGAATTCTTGAATTGACCTGTGCAATTATTTAACAAAATGATATGTCTATCCATAGCAATGTCATCCTCCGGTAAGAAATCAAAATAATTCTTGAAATAATGTTGCACAAAATCATAAGAGTGAGATCTATCATCACTCATGTAAAAATGGTACTCTCTAATAATCTTCCGATTATCTTCCACACTATTAGGGGCATGTCTATATGTTATGTGGACCAAAATATAAATATAAATGGAGTTGTAATACTAAGATTGTGTCTCATTTTGGGGCTGCAATGTGTAGTTCTCTGCAAAGTCAATAACTAATATAATAGTGCCAATGGGAAAAGTTTCCTTATACATTCTAAATTTCTAATCCAACCACTGAGACCTATGACTATGCCTTGGATACTTGTAGAAAATATTTGTCTTGAAATATGAAATAAAACTAGCCACACTAATTTCTTTTGTAACCAATTCACATCTAGAGCTCTCACCTCCACTCTTCAGTGTGTATTTCACCATTTCATATGCCATTTTCTTTACTAAATTATCCTCCCAAGGCCTTGTTTTCAGCCCTCATGAAACATGTGTGAAACTTGGATAAACCACCACATGTTGGACATTTCTCA
This sequence comes from Cupressus sempervirens, assembly GCA_028749045.1. Lineage (NCBI taxonomy): Eukaryota > Viridiplantae > Streptophyta > Pinopsida > Cupressales > Cupressaceae > Cupressus > Cupressus sempervirens. The sequence continues at coordinate 331,648,407 of CM053787.1, forward strand.
TTTAAGTAAGAATTTCTAGAAAAGAAACAACCATCAACTCTAGGACATAAAAATTGATCTATCAAGTTTCTTTATGATTTTAGAAGCCCTCTAGCACCATAATTATCCAATATTTCTTTACTATGAAAAGTAGAATAGATGGAGAGTTTCATGATGCATAGAAAAGTCCACATGATATTTGCAACAATTTGAATTTTAAGTGGCACAGAATAAAATGGCTTCAAGGATTCAAAAGTCCTTTGTGATATATGCAATCTTGGATGACTCTCTATAAATTCTTTGAACAACATAGTTTGACTTACCTCCAAATAATGTTTAGGATGTGGCATGCGGTCTCTAATGCCAATTCTCAAATTGAACATGTCTTTAGCATTGGGTGATACTCTTGAGCTAGAGTTCCAAAACTATGTAATCTCTTGCTTCACATCATTAGTTAGCTTCTTATGAAAATGTGAAAGTCTCCCACCAAAAGCCCATATATCATTTTGAAGAGGGTCGTCAATTCTCTCTCGTCCATTAAGTGTTCTTCTCAAAGTAGTGTGGTTTAGGTTCAAGTCAATACAAGTTTGTCTCATATGTCTACCCTTTATCACATGATGACTTACCAAAGAAGTTGTAATAACCCTTCACGAAGCTTTCTTATCCTTCTCCCTACTATTTTCTCCAATGCTATTGAGAGCACTGAAAAGATTCTTCACAATAATGACATTTCTTTCCATTTTATTATTGACATGAATCTTCAATTTGGAAAGTATAGGTCTCATCTTTTGCACCTTTAATAAGTGCATAAAAAGTTGACATTGCTACACCACTATCTTGTTGCCAAAAAATATCTTATATAGTCTTGAAGCCCATAACCAAATGATTCTTTGTAATTTTTTCCTTCCAAATTAGTAATAATCATTTCATCAATTTTGATTATCTATTTTGGTGTTCTAGGATCTTCATGTCTATTATAATTAGGAGATATGTAACGTTCCTGTGCATTTTGATATTCAACATAGTCATTCATGGAATTTACATTATGAACTGGTAAATTTTCATTCTCCAAATTTTCAGTCCTAACATTATCATTATCAATTGGTACATTTTCATTCCCCAACTGAACATATTCATTTTTTGACTCTATGATTTCACCTTCGATCAATACATTGTCAATTTGATTCACATTTAACATACCTTGTCTCTTCCTTCAGTGATTTACCTTGTCCCTTTCCCTATATATTGCAATGTCTTCATTTGATACCTTCTTTTGCATTTACCCTTTCGATGACTGCTACTCCCCACTCAGACAACAATACCAAATACATAATCAAATCTTGTAGCAACCTTTTTAGTCAAATGGGCCCCAAACAATCTTTTTTCTCCAAACTCATGAAAATGGCCCCCAAAAAAATGTGATTGTCAGGTCTACTATGACAGAGGATATTTTGGTAAAATCCTGCTAGTAAAACAATTCAGGTAGCTAATCCCATATCGAGTATTTGACAAGATCAGATACCTGCTATGATATCGAGTACCTAAAACAATCACCCAAAATTTGGAGGGAAATCAATTAGGCAAGTGTGGGAAATCAACAACTATTATATATTATTATATTATTATATATTACTATATATTAGTATATTATTATTATTATTAAATATAATATTGTAAAATATGATGATTATTATTATTAAATATAATATAGTAATATATATGATGATTATTAAATATAATATAGTAATATATATGATTATTATTATTATATAATCTACTAATATATTATTATTATATTTAATATATAGTCATTTATTATTATTAAATATAGCAATCTATTATTATTATTGTTATTATTATATAGTAATGGGGTCATGGGCTAGCCCATGACCCCATTGGACCTATTGCATCGATTGCCCTATGTCTCTGGGGTCGAACACATGTCGTGATGCAATGGGTTGAATGGGTTTGTGGGCTAGCCGACGACCCCATTGGACCCATTGCATCAATTTCCCTATGTCCCTAGGGATCCTAGGAGCCCTAGGGATACATGTCATGATGTAATGGGATGAATGGGGTCGTGGGCTAGCTCATGACCACATTCGACCCATTATATCAATTACCCTATGTCCTTAGGGACACATGTTGTGATGTAATGGGTCGAATGAGCTAGCCCAAGACCCCATTATACCCATTGCATCAATTACCCTATGGACCCCTAGAGACACATATCACGATGCAATGGGTCGAATAGGGTTGTGGGCTAGCCCATGACCCCATTGGACCCATTGCATCGATTACCTTATGTCCTTAGGGGTCCTAGGACCCCTAGGGACACATTTCATGATGTAATGGGTTTAATGGGGTCGTGGACTAGCTCATGACCCCATTGGACCCATTGCATTGATTACCCTATGTCCTTAGGGGTCTTAGGACCCCTAGGGATACATGTCGTGATGCAATGCCCATGACCCCATTTGACCCATTGCATTGATTACCCTATCTCCTTAGGGGTCCTAGGACCCCTACGGATACATGCCATGATGCAATGGGTTGAATGGGCGCTTGGGCTGGCGCACAACCCCATTCAACCCATTGCATCGATTACCCTAGTTCATTAGGACCCCTAGGAACATATATCACAATGCAATGGGTCCAATGGGGTTGTGGGCTAGCTGATGACCCCATTGGACCCATTACATCAATTACCCTATGTCCCTAGGGGTCCTAGAATCCCTAGGGACACATGTTATTCGAATGGGGTCATGTGCAAGCCCATAACCCCATTTGACCCATTACATCAATTAACCTATCTCCCTAAGATTCCTAGGACCACAAGGGACACATGTCATGATGCAATAGGCAGAATGGAGTTGTGGGATAGCCTATGACCCCATTCAACCCATAGAATTAATTACCCTATGTCCCTAAGGGTCCGAACACATGTTATGATGCAATGGGTTCAATGGTGTCATGGGCTAGCCCATAACCCCATTTGACCCATTGCATTGATTACCCCATGTCCCTATGGGTCCTAGGAAACCTAGGGACACATCTTGTGATGCAATGGGTTGAATGGGATGGTGGGATACCCTAAGACCCCATTCAACCCATTGCATTGATTACCTTATGTCCCTAGGGGTCCTAGGACCCCTAAGGAAACATATTGCAGGCTATCCCACGACCCCATTCAACCCATTGCATCGATTAGCCCATGTAGGACCCTTAAGGACACATTTCACGATGCAATAGGCTGAATGGACCCCATTCGACCCATAACATCAATTACCCTATGTCCTTATGGGTCCTAGGACCACTAGGGATACATGTCATGATTCAATGGGTCCAATGGGGTCATGGGCATGCAATGGGTCAAATGGGGTTATGGGCTAGCCTACAACCCCATTGGACTCATTACATCGATTGTTCTATGTCCCTAGGGGACCTCGAACTCCTAGGGACACATGTCATGATGCAATCGGTCAAATTGGGTCACGGGCTATCCCATGACCCCATTGGACCCATTGCATCATTTACCCTATGTCCCTAGGGGTTCTAGGACCCCTAGGGACACATGTCATGATGTAATGGGTCGAATGGGGTCATGGGATAGCCCATGACCTCATTCGACCAATTGCATTAATTACCTTATGTCCCTAGGGGTCATAGGGCCCCTAGGGACACATGTTGACGTGTAATGGGTCAAGTGGGGTTGTGGGCCATTAGACCCATTGCATCGATTACCCTATGTCTCTAGGGTTCCTAGGACCCCAAGGGACACATGTTACAATGCAATGGGTCTAATGGGGTCGTGGGCTAGCCTATGACCCCATTCAACCCATAGCATTGATTATCCTATGTCGATCATACTGTAGTTTAATAAACTATATAATACTATGCGATAATTTTTAATACTATGTAATAATGCATATTATAGTAATATATATTTAATATAATAATATAGGTAATATTTATAATATTATAAATAATATATAATACTATATAATAATATATAGTAGTATGATACTAATGTACCATCTAATCATATTTAATATCATATATAATATTATAACAATAAAATTTGTTCTATAATATTTAAAAATAAAACAAAGATTATAATATTCAAATATATCATTATATTTTAATTGTGAAAACATATTTAAATATGTTTGTTAACTAAATATGAAAATAAATTTAAATATGTTTGTAAACTCTTTGTGTAAAATGTACAATTATTTCTCACCTTCTCAATTTTTGAATTTTTTTTTGCTGCCAAATTTTAGGTACCCGATTTTGGATCGGTTACTTGATTAGGCTTGGTATTTACCAAAACTCCTTGGTAAACTCAAAAAATGTGTTTGAGACATGTTTCAGTGACATTCAAACTTTGAGTAGCCATTTGAAAATATTTTTCATCAAAATTCAATGAAACAAAAAGGGTTTTTTGATAACACTCAAGATTCCATTGATATAATTGTTGTCAAATTCTAAGTTCGATAAATATTTATTAGTTACTTTTTAATGAAGATGTTTGTAAACTATTTATTGACATGCTGATTGAAAACTAGTTATAACTTTCAAACATTATAACATTTTTAAAATCCAAAAGGTGCGTCACATTCTATGCTTTGCCTAACATAAGAAAAATAAATTAAAAATTGTAAACTTTTCAATTAGTTAAGGTGGTCAGACACATAAGTTTTTTTAATTCTAAAAAAGTTATAGTAGAAAATTTATATTTAATTATTTATTTGGAATAAAAATACCCAAAAATATGTGTTACATCCAGGCATGAGTCTACTTTTTATATCTATAATTATATTAAAAAATATTATCATTTGATTTTGATAAAGGTGGTTAGACATACACCTACTTTTTATTTTCTCCCTAAAATTTTTGTAGTACTACATTAAAATCTAAAATTTTGACAAATTAAATATTTTTTCCTTCCAGATAAGGCCTAGTAGTTTAGAGACTATATTTAATTTTCTATAGATTCTTTTCTTACAACTTTTTGGTATGAAGCCCATAACTACTTTAAAATATGTGTCAAGTTAACATAACCCCGATTTACTGGTTTTTCACTACCACTTAAGGCCATAGTTTGGTTGACCATGGGTGCAAAGCATAAACCTGTGTCACCTTTTATAAAGAAAAAGGATATCAAAATGCATTTGTTCAACTTTAATGACAAAAAAAATAGTATTTGTGTTTGGAATTTGAAGATGATGTAAACTGATGAAATGTATAAAATTGGATGATTTTTATTTCTACAATTTTTATAAATTTTTTAAGTAAGAATTTATTCATTTTTAAAATTTTGAAGTCCCTTTTTTAATTGTAAAAAATATAGGGTGTAGTTCCCGTCAAACAAGAATATGCAAATCATCTTTTCTTGTTATGATTTTAAAATATCTTATAGATGACATGTATAGCTAGGGAAAAAATTATATTTTGATGTATATTTTCTTTGTTATAAGTACTCAAGGGTGACCTTATTAGAATCCAATAGTTTTTTCCTCCTGTCAAAACTTCTCTATCAAATCTACACTTTTTTGAAAAAAAATTACATATTCATGAAGATGTCTCTCTCCTCTAGAGATAAATATAAGTTTTTTATTTTTTTGATATGATTTATTATTTTTTTTCTTTTTTGAGGGAGCATCTTCTAAAATGTTTAAATATCAACTTAATATTTTGAAATTATAACATATTTTAACTAATCAAAACACTCAAAAATTTATATAATGATGATATTTAATCTAAGATCTATAAAGCAATATTTTTGGTATTTTTAAAAAATTGAGTTTTGATAGATTACTGAGATTTGACCAAAATAGGTTTTGGTATCGTAAAAGGTGATACAAATCTATGTTTTGATGTGATCCTGCACATACCCATATATTTTCCTAATTTTTATAGATAATTTTTTGGCTACTGAAAAAAAATTGAAAATTAGGGGTCTAGTTCCCACCAGAAAACTATATAGAAATAAACTCATTTCCCTTTGATCTAAGACTATGTCATAGGTAACATATATAGCTAGAACAATAAAAAATAAAAATTGGCTTTAGACCTATATTTTCTCTTTTATAATGATTCAAGTTTCAACTCATGTAAAATTGATAGTTTTCATCTCCCACCACATTTTTCAAAAAAAATCTATTTTAACGAAAAGAAAAATTATACATTCTTTAAGAGGACTCTCTCCTCTAGAACATCATATAATTTTTAAATTTTTATCATATAATTTAATATTTTTTACTTTCTCAGAATTGACATCTTTTCAAGTGTTAAAATACGTGCTTGTAGAATTTTTTAATTACAATAATACTATATCTAATTAAAACACTATAAATTAGGCAAGAGCCTACAAAGCATTGGTAAATTGCAAGCCTCTCATAGGGAGGTCTTGGGTTCAAATCTACTCGAGATTAACACATAATAATAATTAATCTAACAATAATAATAAAAATGAATGATAAATAATCTAGGCTTCGACCGATTACCTATAAAAAAAAACACACTATAAATTATATCTAAGAGTATTCTTGATTTTGAGCTCTATTAAATGGTGTTTATATGTTATTAAAAAAATATCATAAAAAAATAGTAAGAGTTATTGAAATGCCACTATTCTGAAATAATTTTATTATTTTGGTAATTGGACACAAATTAGTATAAAACATGCATTTAATAGAAATTTCCAATTGGAAAAGTGTGAGACCATATATAACTTAGCTAAAATAAATTTATCTAGATCATATGTTTGAAAAAAATTGATTTTTAGATAGAAATACTCAAATTTAGTTATTTCGATTAGTCAACTTGAAAGGTGACACAACTTTGTAATTTTACCTAACTATATCATATAATTGGCCATCTCTCGTAATCTTTTGTTCTTTCTCTTAGCAACTCCATTCTACTGAGGGGTATGAGAAATTGTGAATTGATGATGTAAACCATGCTTAGTACACAAATCTTTGAAAGACTGATTCACATATTCCCTACCATTGTAAATGCATAAGCACTTGATAAAAAGACCAAATTGCTTCTCCACAAATGTCTTAAAGATTCAAAATGAATCAAATACATCATATTTTTACTTCAAAAAGTACACCCATGTGCATTTAGAGAAGTCATCATTAAAGTTAAGAACATATCAGGCACTTGAAAAATATGGAGTGGGGAATGACATAAGATCAATATGTATTAACTCCAATGGTACCTTATCATGGGAGGATCTACCTGATAGAAAAGGATCACTATGATGTTTTCCAAGTGTACAACCTCAAAAAACACTGCCAATACAAGAGATATTAGGTAGCATAGTTAATAGCCCCTATGTACTCATTTGCTATAGATATCTATAGTTGATATGGCCAAAATGCTCATGAAAAGGTTTTCTCAATATTTTTTTCTACATGAGCAACAAGAGAAGAACCTATAAAATTAGAGCTCTTGAAGCCATCAAAATTATATAAGTGAGACTGTGAATCAACACTCCTAGTAGTAATAGCCAAATCCAGATCAAAGAGGTCTCAATTAACCACATCATGTGGTGAGAACTCAACTATCTTACCAGAGCTAGAATTATGAATCTAATAGATAAATAAGAGGTTCATAGAAATGACAGGGACCAATATAACATCTTGTAGGGACCACCCTCCAAAGAGATAGTGCAAGGACCTTAAACTCAAAGTTGTGCAGAGTCATCAACTTTGCAATCTATTTAGTAACACTATGAGTAAGTGAGATAACCAAATTAGGTGAGTGTTTCATATAGTATGAAGCACCTAAATCAATGATCCAAGTAGTAAGAGAAGAAAAATATCATGCAAAAAGAATATATCCTTTCCCTCAAGGAGGAGGTGGTGGCTTTAGAGAAGCAATAATGGCCTCCTCTAAATCCTCAAGATGTTTCCAACACTTGGTAACTGGATGTCCTTCCTTGCCACAAAAATTGCATGGATCACCTATAAAATTATTAGTCTTAGAGGAAGACTCACTAGACTTAGAAGGTTTACCCTTTGGAGTGGATTTCTATGCATTTGATATAGGAGATGGCTTGGAGAAACTCTCACTACCAGTTGAATCTATTTTGGGCTTCAGTTTCAACTTCAACTTCCCTATAGATGTTTGAGCAACCAATGCTTGGTTCTTTGATCCTGTTAGAGAGTCCAATTGTGTAAGCTTGACCTTCTCTATAGTCAACCTATCACTGAATACCTCAAATGTGTGCATCATAAATCTAGGACCCAAAGCATCCATAGTGGAATGGAAGGTAGAAGAGAAAATTTGAAATTTTCCTCAAAGCTTTGACAAAATCAGGTAAATGCACTCTATATTAGTTTTGTTCTCCCCACAACCCTATAAGAAATATCTTTGATGTTCAAACCTCATCATAAAGTACTCAATGGGGGGAAAAGAATTAGGTAAAAGTGATGTAATATCTACCAAAATTTGAAGTGATATGAAATCATTGATGGTACTAAACAAGTTCTTGAACTTGGCCCACATCTCTCAAGGAGTATCACATCCATGAGGATGGAACTACAAACTACTTGAAACACTCAAAGAAATAAAAAATATGGCCTCATCTATCTTATTCCTATGCTACAAGGCTCGATAGGAAATTTGAAAAATTGGCTACACTTCATCTAAATAAGACCACAAATCCTTTGAATAAACCATCTATGTCATGATAGCTATCCATGTGTGATAGTTATGTGGGTTTAGAGGAACTAGACAAGAAGAGGTCTTAGCCATTTTTTTTGAAGGTGTTTATTTTGATATAGTTCTGGTTTATTGATGTAAATGATACACACAAGAACTGAAAACACTACCCACAATGCAAAAAAATTGAAACCCATAAGCTAGAAAGTTGCTTACAATGAGAGAGAAAAACTAAGATTAAATTGAGTATCATGTGTATGTTTGATAAATTATGATAGAAATAGAAAATAATCTAAAAAGAGCTTAAAGAGACCTTTCTGATGCTTCAAGTTTGGATAAAAATTGAAGCAAAATTGAGCAAGTTATGTTCCCTAGAATGCAAAAATAATAATTTGAATTCAATAGAAAAATAGGTACCATATTGGAAAAAACCCCAAAAAAACCTGTACCAATGCACCCATCTCAGAAATAGCTTTTTGAAGGTATCTAGTTTGCCCAAAAATGCCTCCTTATGCTCAAATTATTTCAAAAAAAATGATAGGTACTTTTAAAGACAAAAAAGAAAGGCTAAACACTCTTTAAGCCCCAAAAACCTAGCAACCTATGTGCTTATGTGACCACGGGGGAGTGGGGTCGGGGCTAGGGAGGCTACTTGTGGCAAACTTCAGTGGTGTTGTGGAGGAAATGATGTTACAAGCAGAGTGCAAGTTGAGGGAGAGCGATATAACTAACAATGGGAGAGTGGTGTTGACAACTCATTGGAGCAAACATTTTTAAACGAGCCACCTTTTTTTTAAACGTAAAAAAATAAAATTATTTCTTATTAAAAAAATTATCCTCAAAATGTGTGTCGAGGGCCATATGATCCTAATATGAAAAAGATTTTTTTTCCTCCCCATTCAATAATGTCCAAAATTAAATCGCCTTATGTGGAAATAGGGGTTTTGACATGCTTTGAGTCCAACCATGATGTCAGTTTGGACTCAAAGTGCTTAGAATTTTAGAGACCCCCACCACCATTTCCAAGAAAAATGCCCCAAAAATACTAGATCCGATCTAACAAACCCTTATTCTCTGTTTTGTCAAAAATATGAACAAGTTGTAGAAGATCTGCTGATACCATGTAATAATTGATGAGAAACACATATTCTAAGCCCCAAAAAATTGCATGCAAAAACTTGTCATAGAGAAGTAGAGAGAAGAAAAATACAAGGGTTTTGCTCTAAATATCCATGATTGTATTATCAGCCAAAAGGAAATTTAGTAAAATATATAATGGATCAATCCTTATAGAAGGAAATTGTAAAACATAAAAAGGGAAACACTAAGAGGTAAATGACATTTAAAAATTAATATTTAATTATTAAATTGAAATGCATGTGCATAAAGTGAAATCTTAAGTAGGGAGTAAAGATAATTTAATAAATGTAATTAAATTAATCTTACTCGAACACACACTATATTACATTTTAAGTAAATATGCATTATAATGGTTAAGACCTTTTGATTTGAAGATTGATACTAAAAAAGGCAATAGAAAAACATAAAATTCAATTATTAGTTGATTAAGATTTGATTGATCAAAACCTGCATATAATGCATAGAAGAGTTGTCTACCACAAAAGGGTGAAATGAGAATTCATGGAAGTACTAAGTTACCTAAGAAACTTTATCTCTAGAAGTGAAAAAAGAAAAAGAAAAATAAGAAAATATTTCATAATTAACTAAACTTAATATGTGAATTATTAAAATATTATTCCAAGGTACTCCTTAAACTTTAACTTGATGGGGCCTCACACTTAGGCTTGAAAAAAAGTTAAGTGCTAACATATAAGTTTGATTAGGTACCTATTTACAAAAATAATACTCTTTTAAATAGAGGGAAATGAGAAATTTGAGTGAAAGAAACTTACCCAAAAGAGTAAAGACAATTTAAGTGCACACAATAGGAAATAAATCTCCAAAATATGAAAGCTTTAAAATATGTATAAGATAGACTCCATACGTGACTACATAAATAAGAGAAATAATAACATAATTTAGTGTTACAAAAAAAATAGTCTAGGAGGTTCCTCCACAAAAATATATGTCACTTCCTTTTCAATGATATAAATGTCATGTTTTCAATCTATTGATTTCAATCTTGAGTAGAGTTCAAGAAGAATGAAGGTGAATGGCTTTGGAAAATAACCATGTTTTTGCAATTTGATGTTGAACTACAATTTTTGATTAAGGATAAAGCATATTTTTTTACAGGGACCCAAAACCCCATTTATTTTACAAAAAAGACAAAAATTAAAAGTTCCAAAATGAAACAATGTCTGACCTTCAAACACACCCACAACCATAACTAGTAGAACTTGAAAAAAGCCAACACCATAACCAAACATATCTAAAAATATAAAAAACTTGACTAGAGCAAAAAAGTAGTCACAATGCACTAATATTGTATTATAGAAATAAAGCAGGAGGATTCAAAGTAAGCAATCAAATGTGTTGTTTGATTAAATGTGAGTCATGATGTACTAATATTGTATTATAAAAATAGAGAAAGAGGATAGAAACTAAGAGAAAATGAAATTTGATGGAATATATCATTAAGGAGAAGACCTATTTTACTGTTGGTGTATTAGATTTTATATCAATAATTAATTAATAACTATGTTAGCTTTTGGGAAGTTATTCTCATAGATTAGTTATTTAATTATAGAGAACACAACTTTAAAGAGTCATTTGGAAATAATGTATCATCATCTAAATAAATTTAATTAAATTCAATAAATAAATTATGAGGCCACTCTATCTCTTCTACATATCTATTGAATATCAAAATAAAAATATTCCTATGCTTGTGCAACATAGAGTAGGCAATACAAGTTTATTTCAATTGGTTTCAATATTTGTGTTGACAAAGCCATAACTATGAGTTTTAATAATGTGCATGAAACAACACATTGGGGATAGTTAAGACCCTATAATATATATAGTAGAAATTTTCTTTATAGGTTTCTTTTCATTAGGAAATAATAATTGATTCTATACTTTATTCTATAATAAAGCATGACTCTTATAAAAAATATTCTTGTGGCTAGGGTTTGTCTTTAGCATTAAAAAATTTCACATTTTATTTTAAATTTGATCCTTAAGTTTGGAATGTTAGAGGCCTTAAGATGCTTGATAGAAAATATTTGGTGAGAAATTGGTGCAATAAGCTTACTGGTAAATACATCCACTACTACATTTGCCCTTGTTTTTCTACCAAAATTTTTGACCAAAGACCATATTGACCTATGATTTCATCTATTTTTTTGTTTTTATCCCTATATTGGTCAAAATTTTGACCAAATTAGGTTTTCCCAAGTTGGTCAAAATTATGACCAACTCGGGTTCATAACAAAAAAGAAGAAAAGTTATGTGATATTTCACGCTTGCCAGAGGAGGTTTTGTCTAAATCAAAATGGGAGCTTTTTGAGGTAAGTCTTTTTTTGTAGTGATGCTTGGAAGATGATTTGGTGGTTATTTAGTGCTAGCTCTTTTCTTTTGTTGCTTAAACATGTAATTTTGATGGCTTTCTTCTACAATCAGTTAAACATGATTCAACTTACTATTGTAAATCTTGTAACAATATGTCTTGAAATAATGCAATGCCATAATATTAAATTTGGGTTTAAGGGTCTACGAGTTCCCTTCCTTGTTTAAGTAAATAGCTTATAGAGTCTTCTTTTTTGATAATAGAGAGATGTGTATGGATGTTGAATCCATACATAACCCCTTCCTAACTTATTATCTCTATCTTAACTCCTCACTTGAACTAGAAAGGGGATAATGCGATTGAATATAGAGTATAAACCAAAAATATCATGCTTGAATAGGTCATGCGTTTTCTTTTGGTTTCAACCCTTTAGCTTAACATGTGACCCATTTTGGGTAACAAATGTCAATGTGGATTTGTGCTTGAATTTCCTTCACCATTTACTTAGTCTATATAGATGGGGAGGGATGTGTTATATTGTCTTAAACTTTGATTCTTGTTGCTTTGTTTCCTTCTAGCCACCATCCATAGCATTGGTTACTTTTAATATGGTAGAGAGAGGGATTTCAGTCATAAAAAATATGTTGTTCTTTTAATGTATTTAGATATATTGGCCTTTCATAAAATTTTAAAGTAGTTCTTTGGAACTCATTTCATCATTTAATAATAGGTGAGCTATTCCATTCATTCTCCATAGAATGCCATGTGTAATCAAATATGCTTATCATTGACTTTTTTTTTTTGGTCATCTTTGAAATATTGTGGTGTAGACGTACATATCTATTGATAGAGGACTAATCTTAGACCTAAGTTTGATTCAAACTTTCCTAATTTCACAAACTGAAGAAAATCTTAAACACTTCTTTATCCTTTGCTGGAAGAGTTTTATTAATTAGAGAACCCAAAAGAAATCTAGAAGTAGACATGAACCTCTCAACTATTTGTAATATTACTAGAATAGAGATGTTGAAGATGAAGTTTTAAAATGTAGAGTAATGATATATTAATAACTACTTCATGGAACCTTTGTGTTTAATATTTTGAATGAGTGTATTCTTTCAAGATAATTGGTATGTTTCTTGTTAGATTTATAGAAAAAAATTATCACAATATTGTAAACCATTATAATAGTTATAATTTACTTACCTAAGGACCCATTATATCTCCATGATTTGAAAGTGGTGGAAAAATTTCAAATGCCTTTACTAAATGCTTTACTTTTCCCCCACCACACATTGGAATGTTATCTTGTGTTTCATTTGTTGGGGCCTTCAAAGGGTCGAGAAACCCCTTTCCAAGGAGATGACAATAAAGTTGCACTACGATATTCCTCAACACCCTCCATCATCTTCTCATCTATGTTTCCATTTTTCTACTCAAAAGTCCTTATTTTCTTATCTTTACCATTTGAGTCCATTTGAGGAGATACTAACATAATTGCATTGCTATTACAATCCTCTAAAATGTTGTTTTTATCCATTTTAGGGTCCTCCATATCATGCATTTTCTGGTTAAGATTTCCATTTTTGGGGTCTAAAATCCCAATTATATCAGGAGTCCTAATGGACAATCTTTTTTCCTCACCATTTGACATCCCAAGAGTAGATAATGTATCATTGGAAAATATATTTCTCTTACACAATTCAAAAAATTCTAAACCAAAATTATTCTCATTCATGGTGCTAATTTCAAGCTAAACACTCTCATCTTTCTAACTATTCCCAGAGAAACCATCTTTGCTATCTTCAATAGATGATAGACTACATGCATGCTCCTGAACTCCAATATGGATTTACACACTAGTTTCTCCAACTTTGGCTGAAATCTTTTTTGTTTTCAAAAAATTATCTACTATTGTTTCCAATTGTCATGATTCCTGCAACATTGGAATTTTTTTTCAAAGCTCTCCAAATCTATTTGTGCATTGGGAAATAATTTTTTTATCCAATTCATTGCTTGTTCACATCCTAGTTAGTTACTTGGACATCTTGGCACCTTGAAATGTTCTATTTGTATGAGATGATTTAATTTGAGTTGTTTCAAAGGCATTAATATAGTTGGTCTCTATTTTATCATTTGAAGTACCATGGCTCTTCATTCATCCTTCTATGATAATTCCAAAAGAGAGTAATTATGAGTATTGTCATATCAACATCCTAAATACAACTCAAGTGGCTCAAGCTTTGCCTTATATTTATGGAATCATACCTAAACCAGGAACACTATTGAGAAGATCAGCATGGATAACATTAGTGATCATGTTGTTGAATTAGTTTATTCTAATGTTGGTCATGACACTATGTGTTGTATCAAACACTGATTGTCCCCACACACATTTTCCTAGACTTTAGTAAATCCATGGAGAGTATTGCTCCTCAACCCTATTAAGGAAATAGGATCTGGGTAGAGTATATGTTTGAATTTAATTTTTAGATAACAATGAGATGGAATACTTTGCAAACCCTTCAATGATATTGTCTAGCAATTGCAAAACTATTAATTCAATGACTTATATAAATTTGAATCTTTTACTTGAATACAAAGCTTGAGTCGAACAGTACTAACCTTTCATATATATATTTTAGAAGAATATGCAAGTGTAGATTGAAGGTATTAACATGTGGTTTTGATGTGTTTCTTACAATCTGTTATCCTTGATTATTACATACATGAGGAAATCACAACAAATCATAACATTTGATTGTCCTCGGTGATTCCAAAAATAACACTTGCCTATACCTTTATAGAATGGTATGTGCATTTGGCCAAGGGTTGCAGAAGTTTTGGTATAAAATCTTTCAAGTGTATAATAGTATGTAATAGTAAACGCATATTTCTTGTTGAAATCTAGTATAAGTGCTCTAAGCTGTGCTTGCATAAGTACTTAGGAAAGCCTTCTAATTTCCCTAATGATCCTTAATCTCCTCTAGGATCTAGTTGGGCTTAGATTATTAACCAAGTCCCATTTTTACTCTTCTACATGAGTCTTACTCCTTGTGCTTCACCTTGAAGGACACACACCTTTATATTTCTTCTACTCTTCCTTCTACACTTGAAGATTCCAAGTGCCAACCTTAATCAACTCATGAACTTCATTGTAGTAGTTCTTATCTCTCCATTAGTATTTATGTTTCTTACATTTGAATCCATTTTGAGGGATCACCAAGCCCTTTCCAACTAGGTTCAAGTTCTTGCCTTGTAAAGGCCTAAAATGACCTACTAGAAATTAGGCCTAATTAGAGACCTTTTTGTTCTTTCCACCAAAACTTTCCAAATAAGTTGAAAAGTTACCACCATGTCCAAATATCCTTTTGGATTTTATGAGAGATTTTTCTAGTTATTTGGATCATTTTTTCTTAAAAAATGATGTTAAATAGTGGTATAGTAGATAGTAAGGTTATATAATGAGAATGATCATTGAAATAAATTAAGGAAGTAAGTGAATATACTAGACAACACTCAAGGCACACATGTTCTAGAACATTTCAACATTGTTTATACTGGGAGATTACTATCTAAAGCCTTTCTCATGAAATAGTATGCTAAGAAATTTTCATCAGTGGATTGAAGCCTGCATTGCAAAAGGAACTTCTGTATCATCCTTACCATGTTTGTAAAAAAAGTTCAAGCACCTCCATTATTGTCTCCTCTTCCCAATATGTGCATCAAGAATACAAGAGAGGCCAAATTAATTTTTTAAACTACCTACCAGTTAGTCATCTGCCAATTCTAATTGGGCATTGTAACAAGATCATGTGTTGACTACTTATGTGGGTGCATGGGGAGATGTTGGGCTAAATTTATAAAATACATTCGAAGTGTGGAGATCTACTGAACAAAGATGAATATAGATGAATTCTATGCAAATCAGCAGTGAGATAAATGGACAATTTTCTAGGATGAGGGGTGTTTAAAAAAATTATTTGTAAAATATTGTATTGACTGATTGAATGGGTGTATGGAATATGCATGTGGTGACTAATAAAAGAGGGAATTGAACCATGGAGATTCACAAACAGTGATGGTCCTTCATGTGAAATTATTGTCTATAACTCTCTTATGCTTTACTATGATACAAGTTCTTCAAGTGTGATGGAACATGAACCAAGTAGGTAGTATAACATCACTCATTCCATGATTTTGATAAAAGATAAGAGCCTTCATCATTAAATCCTATTCATTGGATTTCTCACTAAAGACACATTGAAATGGATGAATTATTTCGAATTGTCCTATTCTTAGCCAAATGTAAAATCTGAGACATAATTTTTAGGGAGATGTTCAACTAACTTCTTATACAAAGTGGGATGTTAAAGAAGTGTAGATTGAAGATGGCTGTGGATGATTCCCATTACTAGTATGATGCGCATGTGAATGAAGAGCACACCATTATGGCTAGTACTAGAAATGTCTTACCAAACATGGGGAAAACACATTTTTTAGGAAATTACAAGGTTCTTGAAAAAAGGTCAGCACAAAAAGAGGGGTCATCATTGTATTTTTCTCATGAGATGATGGTATACTACTTTTGTCAAGAATAGGCTAAAGTTGAAAACTTCCACGGCCAAATTCTTGTTCAAATATAGTCACAAGAACATTATAAAATAAATGGTTCTTTCACTGCCCTCTATTCTAATTTTTCAATGTTAGAGTAATAAGATATTGCCTTATTAATTAAATCATTTTGATTTAATTATTAAGTCACTTATTATCTCTAGTTTACCTAAGCTAAAATTTAGGCATATAATAATTAATTCTTTTATTAATTTTTATCATGTAACCTAGGTTTTACCCTATCAGGGTTTTGATCTCCTTTTATAAGGATTGGTCTCTCTGTAATTCATTCATTTACTTTTGATAATAGAAATTTCTCTTTTTTCTCATCAATGTCTCATCTATGGATCTGGAAATTCTAGCCTCCATAGCTTTTTTGCTTCTCTCTTCTATGATAGGTGTTTGCATGTGAGTGATTCTTGGGAGCTTTGTGTTGGAATATTCAAATGGGAAGAGTAATTTTGAGGGGGGGGGGGTTGAATAAGAAGTACCAAACCTTGTAAACCCTTTTTTTAATCCTTTAAACATATAACTGAAAAAACAAATTGCATGCATGTAAACATATAAAAGAACATAAAATAAATCACATGCAATAACACATAACATCATAATTGATAACCCAAAAACCCTCCATGAATAAGAAGGTAAAATTGGGGTGGGGATGATACCCACAAAAATCACTATAGCAATCAATGTACAACCACTTTTGATGGTCTGCCCTATTAAAGGCTTTACATTGTGTCAATAGTGACTTAGTTAGAGGATTTAAAAACACTTACATGAAGTGCCACCCTAATAAAGGATTTACAATAGGTTTTTAAATCCACCTAATTTAATAGGACTTTCATGACCTTCTCCAAAAGTTCTCCTACCTAGCTACTAAGCTAACCTATCAACATAGGATTTCAACCTCTAATACAATTGTGAGAGAGTATTAGAACATTTGACTTGATTAAATGCAATCTCAAATTGCTGGATTTAGGTACTAGATCTACTCTTCTCATTCTAATCCCTACTTGATTTGATCTTTGAATGTATCCCCTGCTCTATTTTGATCAACTAGATGTATATTTGCGGTCCATTTCACTAAGTCCTTGACACCTTTGTTGATTGCTCTATTTTGTAGTTTGATAACTCCATCAATAACCTTCTCAACTCTTGTCTTAGTAATCTCAACAACTTCTTCAACTCTTGTCTTAGCAATCTCAAAAACTTCTTCAACTCTTTCAATATGGTGTCATGGTCTCCTTATAAAGATATTGTGGACTTAGGGTTTGCTATGTATTCACGAACTTGAAATTCCCACTCAAATCCTTTGTTTTCACCTATTGGTTGCATGTTGTCTCCAATTTTCTAATTTGCTTCTTGTTGATTTCATTGGTAATTGCAAGGATTCAATCTTATCTTCTTATCCTTTCATGAGTCATCCAAAAACTATTTTACATCTTAGTTTGTGATGGCACAATATCTTATGCTGATCTTGAGTTACTCGGCACATATTGTATTCTTGATGCTCATCACATATTGTTTCTAGATTGCTTAGCATCTACTACATTTCTAGTTTTCTTGGCACTTGTTATATCCTAGTTTTCTCAGCACTTGTTGTATCTTGGTTTGCTCGGCACCTATTATATCTTGTATTTCTTAGCACATGAATGTTCTTGGATCACTCAGCATCATAAATTTTTTAGATCACTCGGCATACATTGTGTACTCGGCATATATAGTGAAAATGGTTAAGTGCGTTGACACTCAATTGTCAAGACTATTCTTTTGACCAACAATCTTGCCCTTTGCAATGAGTGTCAAAAACACTTAACTAAGTATTTATGAACTTAACCTTATTGGGTACATTCTTTATTTACTTGGAATTCATGTAAAATTTCAAAAATATTGTGAGTAACAATATACCTTATGACTCCCCCTGAGTTGATTATGCCTTGTCCAATCTTAAAACTAAAATTTTGTGCTTAAGTACCTGATCCTCTCTGTCCTTTGGCTTGTTTTTGCATTCTGAGCCTGTATGTTGTATCTGATCTGTGTGAAGTTCAAAATTTTGCATCTCCCCCTTTCTCCTTATTACTTGACTTCCCCTTTTTGGCTATTTACAAACTTTCCACTCTATTCTCAAAATGAATGAAAGAATGTAATAAAAAATGAGATTTTTTTTCAAAAATTTGGTATTCTCCCATATTTCCATATACATATCTCCTTATTTCTTCCCCTATACATATTTCTCCCCCTTTTTGACACTGATGTCAAAGGGTTCTATAGAGTAATACCATGTTTAGCCAAAAATGTGCTATTTACCTCTAGGAGTATCTTTAGAGCTGCATCCCAATTTGCTAGTGCAATGTCCAATGACTTATGCTAGATGGAAATCTCTCCTGCTAGATGTAGAAGTCCATCTGAGGTAGAAAGATTTGAATCCTTCTTGAGGACTATTTCTACATACATTTTCTCCTTATGGAGTACCTCCAAGTGAGGTGTTATAGAGGACTGGATTTGCATCAACTTAGCTTTTGTATTAGCCTCCTCTGCTATTAATACAACTAATTATCTTCGAGTGTGAAGTGTTTGAGTAAAATGATTCTCATTTTGAGCTGGAGTGGTGGGGAGTTGCATACTAGAAATCTCTAGATTTCTTTCCAAGCTCATTATTCTCTAGCTAGTCTCTTGTGTCAAATTTGAAAAATCACACAACTTGTTGTACAGGGAGAATATATTCTCAAGTACAATCTTTACTCTTTCCAATTTCTTAGCTAGCTCAACTTGAGATAGTGCTATATCACCAGATATCTTCTCATTAACTTTACCCTAGAACTTCCTTTCTGACCATTCCATTAATTTGGTATTTGTATCATGATCTTCATTTGTCACCTGGTCAACTATGTCAAATAGTTGCTCTACTATTGGCCTTGACTCATCAAGTGTCTGCAAGCTGAAGGCATCCATAAAGATGTCCTTTATCTCATTCAGTGCTTGCCCATATTTATATTCTTTTCTCAATACCTCTTGTCTCCTTCTATTCAATGAACTTTGTATCTCATTATCTTTTCCTTAGTGAGGGTGCTAGATTCATAGTAGGGTATTTTAATTTCTTCATCTAGCTCAGGAATTCCATAATTAAGTGTCTTGGCTACCCTTGTTGAGCTTGAGCTTGGTGTTCTAACTTGTAATGCTAGCATGTCAGTTCTTGGCTTCTGAAGAGTTTGAGTGGGAGTACCTATTTTGGGTAGTTGAGCCAAAGTTTTTATTGTGGATTCCTCCTCATCTCTTGTCTCTTCCTTGTCTTTTTTTTGTCTCACTTTTTTACTATCAATGGCTGGGGCTGTACGTACTGACTATACTATTTTTTCTATGTCTTCCCCTACTACTGCACTCAACACTTGAAGTGCATCTATGACTACTTTTGGTGGAGATGGTGGAGGAAGGAATAGGAATCCAGTAGTTTGAGTGGTCGAAGGTGGTTCTTGTGTTTTCACCTTGACTTCCTTTGATTTTACTACTGACTTTTGCAACTCATCAAATCTGACTAGTATAGGACTTGTGCATAGTCTAGCTACTTGGGTTGATTGGTCAAGGATCTTTGTGAGATCCTCTATAGCCAATGGATTGATGTTTTGACAAGAAGTGTCAATAACATCCTTTATTTTGATACTTTTGATACTCTCTACAGGTGTGACAATAGCATGAGGAGGGCTAAGAGGTGACAGTTGTGTGTCTTGTACACTTTTTTCTTGCTGCTCATCTGTACCCTTTTCTTCCTCTTTCTCCTCTTTATTCTCCTCTTCATCTTTCTTTTTTTTCTTCCACTTTCTTCTCTTCCTCAACCTTCTTCTCTTCTTCTTTCTTTTCTTCTCCCTTCTTTCCTATTGTTTTTATTTCCTTTATGTTGGCACTTGCTTCTGCCTTGTATTCCTCATTAAAAACATCATCAATTTTCTAATAAATTATTTTCCACAACTGTGTGGATTTGCTCACAACAACTTCAATTTTATTCTACAAAATACTAAATGCCCTATGCTTTGGAGTAAATCTACTATTGTGCCTCTTGACTGCATTAGTTATTTGACCCTTAGTCAAATCAGGCAACAATCTAGCTAAAGTAGATTCCCTTATTTCCTTTTCCATTTGCAAGCAAAAATGCCATTTGTCTTCTACTATTTTATACAACTCTTTGGGCATTGAGCCATCTAGCTCTAGAGGTGTGTGCTTGTACTCTGCCATCATTGTATACACATATTCCTCTATTTTATTTTGCTCTTCCTTTGTGAGCTTATTGAACTCTAAATTCTTCAAATCTTTTAAGTCTCCATTCCTAATTTTTGCACATAATTTATCAATTGAAGACTTAGGTGGATGACTTACCACTTTGGATTGACTATTATCATCTAAATCTATCTTTTCTTTGTCTAAGTCAGGTTGAGCTACATATTTTCTTCTCTTCCTTGGCTCCTCATCAGTCTTCTTGGTGGCTTTCTTCTTCTTTTGTGCCTCTTCTTTAGCCTTTTGAGTAGTGGCTCTGGTAGTAGGCTTCTTTGTTGCAAGTTTTGTCACTTTCTTTGCCTTGGGTTGAGGAGAAGGTTGAGCTTTAGCCTTTCTTTTAATGACCTTGGTTCTAATAGGTTCTTCCTCGACTTCTTCTTTCTCTGCACCTTCTTCCTTGTCCTCACCTAGGCCTTGTGTCAGTTGTAGAGGCTCATGTTTAGGTGTAAGGAAACTTGGCAACAAAGAATATAACCGTTTCCACATAACCCATAATAGATCTGAAATAAACACATAATTAAAATCCACATGCAAGAGAATAGACAACATACCCACAAAATGTGACACAAGATATACCCTGGGAAACCCTCATTGAGGGAAAAACCCAGCCTCCAAAAGCATCCATCACCATGTATTATTCAGCAAAAAATACCATTGCCATACAACCATGGAAGCCTTCATGGCCATAGCCACAACCGAGCAAACTATGTGAACAAGCATGAATCCACACATCCCATGCCATGCTTCCAACCTTCACAAATGCTCCCTTGGCTAACCTGTCAAGCCTTGTCCCGCTCGACTCTTGCCTTTTGTCTTCTCCTTGTCACTCTCTCTCTCTCTCTCTACAACAACTACCCTTGTGGCTGTTTATATAGTAGCAAGTCCCACAAAACCACTAAGTGGTATTACATAAACCATGTGCTACCTAACCCACTGACCCCACATTTAATATTGGGCATTTAATTCTTTCCCCCAATATTAAATAATTACATAAAATATTATCACAATGTTACAATACAAATCATCAAGAATATTCTATGGGAATCTTTACATGTTGCACGTCCATCTAGGTACAACATTACATAATAAAATAAAATAATAAAATAACAATATTATTCAATGTGTGCAACACCCATTATCTCAACAATCTCCCACTTGTTGTATACATTGCATAGGGTCAATCCGTAGCCACATAAATGAACAAGGGAACAATCCCTCCCAGCACATCCACCATCATGGATCAAAATACACCAAGTGCTCCATCTTGGTACCTGCAACAAAATCAAAGTATCCAGCATCTCAAACATGAATGATCTGACCTCCTATTATGCCACTCCCACTGGACATACATAGAAGCCATCCAAAGAGAAAGCCACCCAACCTGTTGCATTAGAAGATCATAAAATCCTGTACCAACTAAAATTCCAAGCACAAAAAACCTGATCCAAAGGTAATCACATGTATCCGTAGTTGTCAAAATATCCATAGCTGAAATAGCACCCACAGCAAGTGCCAAACCCATCCAACTATCCATACCTCAAAGGTATAACAAGTGAATCTCATATCACCGACATATCCAATCTATAACCTGCAATCACAAGCCTCAAGAGCAATACC
Source organism: Cupressus sempervirens (assembly GCA_028749045.1). Classification (NCBI taxonomy): domain Eukaryota; kingdom Viridiplantae; phylum Streptophyta; class Pinopsida; order Cupressales; family Cupressaceae; genus Cupressus; species Cupressus sempervirens. The sequence goes on from CM053787.1 coordinate 331,671,034, forward strand.
TGCCACATATATACCAAGAAGCTCCCACTGCAAAAGATAATGTCAAATCTATAACCAATCCACTCACAACATCTCAAAGAAGTGAATCCATGTAGTATCAAGGACATCCACAATACATAAACTAATATCCTGTAAGAACAACTCTCATAACAAGTCTCCAATGCTCTCCCAAGTTCACCACAACCAACAAAAGAAAGAGATAAAAGAATAACCATGTCATCTCTCACATGACATGCATGAGCACAAACCAATGATCACAATCTCCAACCAATATCAAATCCAATGTAAGCAAAAACTAAACATCCAGGAAGATAACCAAGACTAGAGAAACCATGAAAATCATAACTTGTATCATGTCCTTCTACACACAACTCTAGATGTAAACTGTGCAAGTATGATCTCCTCCATAAAACCCCAAAAAGAAGCCTCAACAACACCCAAACCATACCATATAACTTAATCATGGATGTAAGCCTCTCACAAGAAGATCAAACTCAATAAAACCATTCCTAAACCAAGGAATAACCATTCCTAATCTAAGGAAAATGCCCAATATAAAACCATCTTCCAAACTCAACCAGCATAACAACATATGCACATGGAGATAACCAATGTCAAAACCATCTCTCAAATGAACCCTCCAGAACTAACTCATGTACCATAGCTCAAGATCCATATCCATGAAAGATAAGCATAAATATAATGCAACTGAGAGAAAATAATGGGCTATACCTCTCAAGTAGCAAACCACCGAGCAGACCAAGAGTGGGGAATGAGAATGCTCATCAAGATACCCAAGTCTCCAACCAAGACTCATCTAAGAAAAATCTCCTCTCAAGTCCATATCAGGTGACTGCCCCTCGGACTTCCTGCTGAAACCATCAACCGTCCCAACAAATACTTCTCTAATCCAAGAGAAATCAGCATTACCACCGTCTTTAAGTATCCATGAGCACCTATAACCAATCAATCCATGCCAACTCCAAATGCAACATAGCAATATCATGAAGTATCCAGCTTATGATTAGTGTACTCAATACCAAGAAACTAAACTAAGATCAATGTCAAAGTTCCAACCATGGCCTCAGGAACATAAACATGACAACATGATCTTACCATCTCAACTAAAGAGATAACATGCTCCATATGAACACACCATAACATGTCACAACTCTAAACGCGTATCAAGAGTATACCATGACATAATAATGAAACCATCCTCATACCAAGGATAACATGCCAAATAAAAGCATAAACCACACCTTTGCCAAGAACCCTGTGAGTCCTCAAGATGCAACCATCTCCACACACCATGAAGAAAACCATCTCCACATACTAGGAAGAACCATCTCCACATACCATGAAGATAACCAAGAACTCCATGAGTCCTCAAGATCTAACCATCTTCAAACACCATGAAGATAACAAGTGCACCATGCAAATGTCAAAGACGCTTCTGCAACAACAGGATCTAAGACAAACCTCCAACATCTGCAAACACTCAATAAATATATCAATTCCAACAACTCCCACTCAACTGTGGTACCAAGTCACCTATGGCATCATAAAATCCATATCCTACATGAAGATCCAAACTAAACCAGGAACTAATCCTGCACTGTCACTCCATCACTGTCACAAGCTCCCACTAAACTGTGTATCCAAGCTATTCATGACATCATGATGAAAATACCATCCTCTAACCATGAGAATCAACCGAGGCATCAAACCATCAAAGAACTCAAAGTGCACATCATGAGCTCCTTAAAAGAAACCAAATAACCATGATCCTCTACCAAGAAGATATACCACCATAACCAAATCAGAAATCCAAGCTAATGAACATCAAGGATGTACCTGTATAACCAATCATGTCATGCCAAAATCCATGACACCATGATCACATACATGAACTAAACATCTGGCTCTCAAAGTGTCCAACCTATCAGCATAGTCAACGATAATCCTCTACCATGACTGTACCTGGTAACAACATCTCACCCCTTCTACATGAAGATAAAATCATGTGACTTAGGGCATAGACAACCCAAATCCAAGCCACCAATCTGAATATGCATCAATAATGAAAGATCAATGGGCAAAGACAACCCATAACCAAGCTATAAATGCAACCTGTAAGTATAGACCGCTTACAACACTGCACAACTTGTAGATCCAACAAGTCATCATGCATTTCCAAACCAAACACTAATAACCATATCATCATGAAACCAAACTTGAGTAGACAATGACATCAAAACTTAAATCTCCAATGCCATAAACTCACAAGTTACCATAGTCAAAATATATTTATAAACTGTTCAGATAAATATATCACCAAATAAATCATACCAAACCTGCACCAAATCTGAACCAATGTGTGGAGCTCTCCAAGAGCTTTCCGTTGACTACTCGAAGTCCAAAATCCAACTCTGTATGCCCAAGTTATGCCCTAATTCGTGCTCAAAATAAACAACATCTGACTTTAGGACTCTTAAAACTTAACAAAATCTCAAAATCTTAGAACCAAACCTACACCATCTTGTAGTGCTCTGAATTAGCTTTCCAACGCCTATAAGAACTCTGAAATCCGATATTCTGAAAGAAAGTTATGGCCATTTTACTAAGACAGTCTTTTTACCATTTTTAGTACGATTTTTCATTTTTTATTTTTTCAGTGACAAAAATTCTGACGGGATTAAATTTGACGGCCATCATGGGTTGAAACCAAAAAACTCTTTCATTTCCTCTGAACATGGCCAAACTAGGGCATATTATATATCAAAATTTTTGGAAATGTCAACCCGGATCCAATGGTGAGGTCTGTTTTTACCCAAGAGGTCATTTCTGCATGCTACCCCCCAAAACCCTCATTTAAATGAAACATCCGAAAAAATTCTTTTGTCCAACAATTTCACATGCCCAAATATTTTAACATCCCATCATAACAGCAAATCCAAAACCCTCAGATCTGCAATAAATCATTCATATATCTTGCCCTTTCTTTTATCCTCTCATGCATTCCCATGGATTCAATCTAGGGTTACAATAATAAAATCATAGCTCTGATACCACTTGTAAGGAAACTTGGCAACAAAGAATATAACCGTTTCCACATAACCCATAATAGATCTGAAATAAACATAGAATTAAAATTCACATGCAAGAGAATAGACAACATACCCACAAAATGTGACACAAGATATACCCTGAGAAACCCTCATTGAGGGAAAAACCCAGCCTCCAAAAGCATCCATCACCATGTATTATTCAGCAAAAAATACCATTGCCATACAATCATGGAAGCCTTCATGGCCATAGCCACAACCGAGCAAACTATGTGAACAAGCATGAATCCACACATCCCATGCCATGCTTCCAACCTTCACAAATGCTCCCTTGGCTAACCTGTCAAGCCTTGTCCCACTCGACTCTTGCCTTTTGTCTTCTCCTTGTCACTCTCTCTCTCTCTACAACAACTACCCTTGTGGCTGCTTATATAGTAGCAAGTCCCACAAAACCACTAAGTGGTATTACATAAACCATGTGCTACCTAACCCACTGACCCCACATTTAATATTGGGCATTTAATTCTTTCCCCCAATATTAAATAATTACATAAAATATTATCACAATGTTACAATACAAATCATCAAAAATATTCTATGGGAATCTTTACATGTTGCACGTCCATCTAGGTACAACATTACATAATAAAATAAAATAATAAAATAACAATATTATGCAATGTGTGCAACACCCATTATCTCAACATTAGGATCATCCTTTTCATTTTCACTACCATCCTCTTCTTCATCTACTTCCTCTTCCTCTATTGTGCCTACTGCTTCAACATCAAATCTCTTCTTGATCTTCTTGATCAATTTTTCCTTCTTCTTCACTACAGTGGCCATTTTAAGATCTATGACCACTCTAGATTTAACATCATAAGCTCCAACATATTTTTCTGCCTTGTTAGTATCTTTTACAAGTAGTGCTATTATTTCTACTAAGGCCTTATCAACATCAAGTTCATAACCTAGTGGTCTAAGCCATCTCACTCTAGGTATGACTACTTGTATATAAGTGTAATCAATATCCATAAGAAAGAAAATGTCCTTTACATGCTACTCAACCAGTGAGACTAGTATCCTCATCCTCTATTTGATGGTCTTCTTGAAGTCCTCAAAGTAACTTGTCATCTGAGCATCAAAATTGTTCCCATTTGATCAATGAAGTCATTGATTTGTGTGACAATAATCTTGTTAGGATCCCATCTAACCTTTCCAACTGATGGAAATTCCTTCATAACATAGAAAAATATGCAGACCATTAGTGATTTGAATTTGCACTAAGCTCCTTTTGATTTCCTTATGGCTCCCAAATTTTCATTAATTTATTGTAGCATGAGCTCTGCTAGATCATATGTGTGGTCTTTCTTCACAAGTTTATATGCAACATCCACTTCTGTGCATGGCATGCTATTCAATCTGCTTGATTGATAGAATTTGTGAGATATGACTCTAACAATGAAATCAAGTAGTGGATTAGTAATGGTATCAATGGTCATTCCCCTGTTATTCCATTTGGCAGCAATGTTCTTCTCTATGGCCTCCTTTTTATCACTTCTCAAGGTCTTTGGCTGATCTAGGGTTGGGAAACCAGTAACCCTATGAAAAATTTTTCTTCATAACCTTCACTAGCCCTATTTCTAACCAGAATGACCCATCATGAGTTTGACTTAACACTATACAAATCCATTCAGTCTTAAACATAGCAGAGAAAACTAGGGATTTAGTTAAACCCTTCTTTTCAACTATTTGAAACTCATCCTTCAATATACCTTTGTCACACACCTTATCAAAAGCATTGAAAATTTCTAAGTCACCTATGGCTCCAATCTTATAGTTATAGCATTTTCTAACATCTTGGACCATTACAACTTTGTCCAAAATGACTAACAAAGCACCAACAGGGTCATTTTTATAGGCAACTTCAGGGATGGGCCTAAACTCTAGCTGTTTGACTTCAGTACTGACAAGTTGAATTTCATGAATTTACTTCCCCTTAGTGGTTTTTGACCCAAATGCCATCATTTACCAAACTAGGGTTTAAAATTAAATAAACTTTCAAGTTCTGCAAAGCTTAGCACTTGAGTGAAATACTTGTTGATCGATGAAATAGAGTTGAATCGTGGTTGGAATTGCTGCAAATCACTGGTAAATCACTGTGTGATCACCTATTCACTCTTTGTTCAAATGGCTTGAAAATGAATGATTTTCACCTTTATTAGGTTCAAAAATCTAGCATTTATTGCATTTGTGCTTACAACTATACACTCATCTTCCAAATATTTTATCAGCTTGGCTTCCACTGAAGTTCATCTACTATCTAATTTCACTCATCATCAACTGAACTTTTCAATTGCTTGACAGCCACTAACATCTCTTACTCGACATCCACTGGTCTGTTCAACTTAGCATGTATTGAAGTTTTACTAGGAAACCAAAGGTAGCTTGGCATCATCTTCTAACTTTTAACTAGGCATCTTTTCTCATACATATTTCTTCTTTGCAGTACTTCTATGTTTTCTTGGGCTGATGTATGATACATCTTTATATGTATCAGCCCCATGTATCTATCTTGTGCTTAATTGGATGAGGTGTGATCACTTGACCTCTTGGATGAAGTGATCCCTCCATTTGATGTGTTGTATTCACCTTTCTTCTTCCATGTCTTGTTCATTTTTCCTCTTATTTGTTCAACATCAATCTTCTCTTTTCCTTTGTTGACTTCAATCTTTGGTGCTTTTGACTCTGTAGGATAGTTTCTATTGATATGACCAGTCTTCAAACAACTAAAACATGGAGTTTGGTTTAGCCACCTACTGTAACTTCCCTTGAAATGTGTCCTTATGAAATTTTTAGTAATGTGTCCATACTCTTGACAATAATGACAGCTATACCTGGTATTGTAACCCCAATTGTAGTGACGTGCATGATTGATTCCTCTTGCAGGCTGATTAGGTGTCCACATAGGCTTTGATCTACATTAAAATTCTCTATGTCCATACATTTTGTAGTTGTAGCAGTGACCTTTAAATCTTGGTGTCCTCATGGTCTTGGGTCTGTAGTCTTGTGTTGAATGTCCTTAGTTTTTGCACTTGTGACAAAAGTTTGCATTTGTAGGCTTATCATGCTGATGACTATTCTTGCTTCTGCACACATTAGAGGTATGTCCCTTTTTACCATAGAAATTACAAGTAGGTTTAGTGTTCTTACTTTTGTTGCTTCTTTCTTCTACAATCTTGAATGATTCTCTTTGTTCAGTGCTAATGTAGCCAAGTCTTGAAGTATCATTACTAGCCCTTGGTGATTTCAGCAATTGCTTAGAGTACTTGATGGCCTCATTGGATTGTTGTAACTTTCTACTATTTCCTTTTCTCTCTTTAGTTCTTTCTACAATTGTTCATTCTACATCTTCAAGGTGGAGATCTCAATGTCCTTCATGTTTAGCTCATGATGAGCATTCATCATCTGGCTTAAGGTGTCTAGCTACATGTTTGAGATCTTTTCAAATTCAATTATCTTCTCTTCTAGCCTATTGGTGAGATTTCTCTTGTCATCTTCTACCATGGCCTTGTCTTCAATAGCTCTTTTCTTTTGTTCAGTCATTTCACAAAGCATTATGGCTTGTGATTCTTATTCAAGCTTGAGTAATCTTATTTCTTTAGCTTGTGCTCTATTTTTCTCCATCAATTCTGCTATTGTTGCATCGAATTCCTTGGAATCTCCATTGGAAAACACTTGTGTGATGTCAATCTCCTTGTACTATATGTCATTTTCAGCTATGGCTATCTCCTTCCTTCTTTTCAAGGATTTTCTCAATTCTTCCTTGGCTTCCTCTACTTTGTGTAGAGCTAGTTGCACATCAATCACCTGATTGTCAATGATCTTCCCAAGTTTGAAGACTTCCATCTTCTAACCTTTTTATCCAAGCTATTAGGCTTCTCCTTGTGAGAACAAGCACTCTGATACCAATTTTTGGAATATTCAAATGGGAAGAGTACTATTGGGAGGGGTTAATTAGAAGTACCACACCTTTTAAACCCTTTTAAAAATCCTTTATACACATAACTAAAAAAACAAATTGCATGCATGTAAACATATAAAAGAACATAAAATCAATCACATGCAATAAAACATAACACCATTATTGATCACCTAGAAACCCTCCATGAATAAGAGGGTAAAACTAGGGTGGGGATGATACCCACAAAAACCACTATAGCAATCAATGTTCAACCACTTCTGATGGTTTGCCCTGTGAGAAGCCTGCCCTGTTAAAGGCTTTACACTGTGTCAACAGTGACCTAGTTAGAGGATTTACAAACACTAACATGAAGTGCCACCATGTCAAAGGATTTACAATAGGTTGTTAAATCCACCTAATTTAATAGGACTTTCATGACCTTCCACAAAGGTTCTCCTACCTAGCTGTTAAGCTAACCTATTAACATAGGATTTCAACCTCTAATACAATTGTGAGAGAGTATTAGAACATTTGACCTGATTGAATGCAATCTCAAATTGCTAGATTCAGGTACTAGATATGCTCTTCTCGTTCTGATCCCTACTTGATCTGATCTTTGAATGTATCCCTTGCTCTATTCTGATCAACTAGATGTATATTTGTAGTCCATTTTACTAAGTCCTTGACACCTTTGCTGATTTCTCTATTCTACAGTTTGATAACTCCATCAATAACCTTCTCAAATCTTGTCTTAGCAATCTCAACAACTTCTTCAACTCTTTCCATATGGCATCATGGTCTCCTTATAAAAATATTGTGGACTTGGGGTTTGCTATGCATTCACAAACTTTAAATTCTCGCTCAAATCATTTGTTTTCACCTATTGGTTGCATGCTATCTCCAATTTTTTGATTGGTTGCATGTTGATTTCATAGGTAATTGCAAGGATTCAATCTTATCTTCTTATCCTTTCATGAGTCATGCAAAAACTATTTTACATCTTAGTTTGTGATGGCATAAACTCTTATGTTGATCCTGAGTTACTCAGCACATATTTTATTCCTGATACTTGGCACATACTATTTCTGGATTGCTCGACATCTACTATATTTTTGGTTTGCTTGGCACCTGTTATATCCTGGTTTGTTTGGAACCTATTATATCCTAGTTTTCTCAGTACCTATTATATCTTGTATTGCTTGGCACATGAATGTTCCTGGATCACTCGACATTTGAACAATTTTGGATCACTTAGCATAGATTATGTACTCGACATATATAGCAAAAATGGTTAAGTGTGTTGAGACTCAATTGTCAAGACTATTTTTTTGACCAACACTTTGGGGTTGAGCTTTCATCAACTTCAACATGTTATCAGAGCTTCAGATATTCATGCCCTTGTTTTGTTTATGAGAAGTTTTTCTTGGCTTTCAGATCTTTTCTTTTTGTTTAGAGGGTTTTATTTTTTAGAGGCTTTTTACATTGAATCTAGGGGGTCACCATTTTTTTGTGCACTTTGAGCCCAAATGGACATCACCGTTGAGCTTAGAGGGACCAAAAACCCCTATTTTCATGTAAAATTTGTCCAATTTGGACATAGTTGGAATTTGAGGCTAAAAATTTTACTCCCAGATTGGACACATTTCCTAGGGTGATGATTTTCTATTTTTTAGCACATTTCTCGAGGCAATAATTTTTAGATTTTTTGGTACAGAAATTGAGATTTTTGGCATGTATCTCGAGGTGACAATTTTTTAAATTTTGCAAACAAATCAAGATTTTAGGCACATTTCCCAAGGTAGTAATTTTCTGATTTTGGGTCACACAAATTGAGATTTTTTGACACATTTCTCGAGGTGACAATTTTATGATTTTGCCATAAAAATTGAGATTTTATGGCACACAAATTGTGACATTTTGGCACGGATCCCAAAGTAATATTTTTTTTTGCTTTTCCAATGCTTTTTTGACTTGCATGTGGTTTTTTGGCCATAACTTGCTCATTCGGACTTTGTTTTTCAATCTGAAAGAAGTGTTAAAAAGCTAATTTGTTTGATGAACTGAGCTATGTATTGAGTATTTGATCCTATGTACTAGGCAATTGCAGTGGCTGGATACTTTATGCATTTTGGTGAGATGGATCATTTACCATATAGACATTCCTTCATTCCTAATTTTTGGAGGCCATAAAGTTACCTTCCACCTTTGATTGATCAAATCTTTAGACTTGGCCTTCTCTACCTGGTCATGTATTCTTCAGATCATTGGTTTGATAATGTTGGCAACTTCATGCTTCAGTGGTGTTCTTCATCATCATATTTTGTTCCTATCTTCTGGAACATTCTTTCCATCTCTTTTTGGAGTAGGGGTTTTCCCATGTGGTTTTCTCTATTTCTCCTCTTTATAGAGATTTGGTTGTGCTTGGGTCCCTCATCAAGCCTTGTTACTGGGACCCAAGTTTTCTTTTAGCAGTAGTTTCTAGGTTTTTAGCTACTTCCTAAGTTTAACTTTGGAGGGGGTGTTGGAGTAATCAGATATTGCCTTCTTAATTAAATCATTTTGATTTAATTATTAAGTCACTTATTATCTTTAGTTTACTTAAGCTAAAATTTAGGTATATAATAATTAATTCTTTTATTAATTATTATCATGCAAGCTAGGTTTTACCTTATTAGGATTTTACTCTCCTTTCATAAGGATTGATCTCTTTGTGATTTATTTATTCGCTTTTGATAATAGCAATTTCTCTTTTTGCTCATCAAGAATGTCTCATCTATGGATATGGAAATTCTAGCCTCTATAGTATTTTGCTTCTCTATGTAGTGATAGGTGTTTGTATGCCAGTGATTCTTGGGAACTATGGGGTTGAGCTTTCATCAAATTCAATAGTCAAAAGCCAAGCCCGCACAACTATTGCAAAATTTGGTATCATTAGTTGATTGGGATGTGCATTTACAAGAGAGATCACCATTCATTTGATGAGGAAGGTGATGTATGGACTTTTTTGGTGCACATCAGATGACATTGTCATAGATTCTAACATTTTCTCACAACAAGCAAATAAAAATATTCCATATTGGTGGGGCAGTTGAATTTATTTATGGTTTTATAGACAAGCACAAATATTGTTAGTGTCAAATAAAGTCATGCTATGGAGAAGAGGAATCTTTAGTTTGTGTGGGATCGAGGCTAGTTTGGTGCTACCTAGGAAAATTAATGAACACATGTAGCATATTTATCTAGCAGTAAAATGACTTTGACCAACAGTGAATCAAAAGATACCCCATGGAACTGGTCTGGACTGGACACATGAACAACCTAGTTAAAATATAATTTACTAAGGCCACTAAACTATCTCTAATCTCAAAGGACAGACAATGAGAAACATTTGAAACTAATCCTACTAAATAAATCCAATGCAAACTTTTCTCTTTCAATCCATACAAGAAAAAGGGTGCCCAAAATGCTCGGTCTATACACTAAATCATAGTCACAGTCACTACTACTTGCATAAAATTTGTTACAATCTTACTCTCCTCCTCGAGATTAAGTTTCTATATGTAGTAGATGCATTTTCCAATATTCTAGGCCATATTAGTGGATTTTCCACTCCTCATGTTTAAGGGATCCAAGGTAACCAAGTTACATGCAACATTTGTAATAAATTGCAAATGTTGTCATGACAACTTTTTGACAACATTTGGCATCTTTGCACTTATTCCACGATCCTTATTTCTAGGACCTCTAACCCCTCTAGATCAATGTATAAAAATCATAAATGACCTTAAAGCATCTTTTCCACCTCTTCTATGTGTTTAGGAAACATTTACACATCAAATCCCTTCTTCTAGCTTCTAAGCCTAAACTTGCTAAAACAACTAACAACGACTAATTAGTGACCTTGGCTCTAACACCAATTCACCTAGTCTACATAGCAAGACCTCCTAAGGTCTAAAATGAACATAAAATAACTAATCTAACTTGGCTAATGTATAATATAAAATTTCTATACCTAACACAAACCCAATGCAGTTCATTCATTAGACATTCACAAACTTCAAAGCCACATTTGTGATAACTGCATTCACACTTGTGATGTCCAACTTTCAAAATTAAACATAATATAAGAAAGAGTTTTATTTTTTGATCGAAGGACAATCTAATCAAATTGATAGATATACACCCACAACAATCTAAGTAGAGCCCTCCACTATCACCTTAAGTAGACTAACTTAACTCAAGGATTCAACACGTAACTTGGAATCAACTCAAGGAGTTATTCCTACTGAAAGATCAAATGGAGTTACCTAACTTTGTAAGTCATTCCCACAACCATATTCATGAGTTGACTGTCACTTTTCTTTGTTCCAATCTTCCCAAGTATCAATACCCTCTTAGGAACTTAGTGCACCTAGTGCCTCTAACACACCAAAACCCAATCCAAACTTCTTAGCTTGATCCCAATGCTATGGATCATCTTAAATGATATATTTACCATGATTTAACTCCCTATTCATTATAATCAATGTATCTTCAACCCTTTCTCTTCTATAGAATTTCTAGGCCTATCTAGTAGCCCTTCCAACACTGAAATCAATAGTTTTCTCCCAAAAATCCCAAACAAACCAATAATGTTTTTACAATTTCAAATACCCTTTTCAAAGTTATTAAATTACTAACAATCTCAAGATCTCACCATTTGACAGGTGAACACTTCTTTCACCCACTACCACTTCAATTAGGCCTAGTTAACCTTGCTCAAAGAATGAACTCCTATATCCCTTGACTTACAAGACTCCAAAACCCAAAATAGTCTTATAACATGATTCTAGATCACTATTTTTCAACTTAGAATGATCCCACCTACTCATCTACTTGACCATTCACCAAGACCTCACTTCTTGGGCTAGAAATCAAGGGTTTTAGAGAAATTAACCTTCCTAGAAACTCACAACTATACTAAGGGTTATAACACCTTAGAATGCATCTCAATAGACCATTCTAATCATTATTTACCTTCTCCATTCATCTGATCACTCCCAGCCATGACTGGTGCTCTTGAAATGCACTCTTCATTGGTTTTTACCAGGTTTTTCCTTGTTCTCCATCAACTAGCATCATTCCTTGCAGTGAACATCACATATAATATATGCAATACATTATTTGAATCTTCCACCAAACCATAGTTAGCACAGTGGTGGGAGTTCCTTACATTTTATAGGGGTTTCAAAACTTAATTTGCTGACTGTACCCTTAACTAGTCATTGTCTACACCACACCAGTCACTCCTTGAAGTTTTCAGTGACAAAAAAATACAAAGGATGACTTGAAAAAATTTAAAAAATACAAATAGACATTCTCACATCACTTAAACAAGAATCACATTCTATATGCTATTACTAAGTCATTATTGCAAGGACTGTTCCACATGATAATGAACTATATGTATGTAGGGAATTTTATTTCTATTGATTATTTGCATGAAAAACTTGAGTCAGTACACAAAAAAACCTCCCTCTCCTTCCACTCACATGGATATCTCTAAAATAGACCTTGACTCTCCCAAAAGACTGACTTAAACTACTAACTACCTTTCAACTATTTGATAACAGTCACCAAACTGATTGTAATAACCAAATAAAGTTAGAATGTGTTGTCAAGTTGACAACTAAAGTTGTCAACTCAAAAAATCAACATCCAAGACTTGTACCAAAGACTTCTAAAAAGGTTCTAATGATAACCTTTAAAACCAAACTTAACTTATAATTCATACTAACCCTTATTCATGCTAATAAAGCCCTTGCTTGGCTTATATTGCTAATATATGTAATTTACAGTATTATGCACTTCAAGTGCTTTTGACATCATTTAAAACCATTATTATTCAGTTCCATCAACCCCTAACCTAGGATTAATGCATAACTCTACCTAGTGACCCCTAGGTACCTTATAGACTTAATAATGCCATTAAGGCTTAAAATTAATGTTTGATTACAATAACATCAACTTATGATCAAAAAATTATTATATGGCCATGAACATTCTCTTTACATGTCTTAATGACCTTTGAAGGCCATTTGGCTTTCACTCCTCACAAGGATCCATCAGTGATCCTGGTTCTCTCCATGGCTGACCTTGGTGTTCCTACACCATGCTCCCCAACCATGAAATTGTTCCAAGTCCTCTTGGAATTCTCTAAAAAAAAAAACTTTTCCAACTAAATCTTCATGTCTTCTCATGTCCCTTACACATTTGTACTTTGTCGCTGCATACTCCATGCTTGCTTGTCTTTTGGAATGCCTTGTGACTGAACCTTCTAGTTTTCTATGCTTATCCATTCTTGCATCTTTTTGTCCATCATAATTTGTGTGTGTGTGTGTGTGTGTGTGTGTGTGTGTGTGTTTATTGTAGATGTTAGGAGGTATTTCTATGTGGATATTATAAAGTGTATATACCTAGCACAAACCCAATACAATTTATGCATTAGTCATTCAAAAACTTCAAAGCCACATTTGTGATAATTGCATTCACACTTGTGATGTCTAGCTTCAAAATTCAACATAATATAAGAAAGAGTTTTATTTTTTGGTCGAAGGAAAACCTAATCAGATTGATAGATATGCAACCACAACATCTCTGTTGAAGATTGAGGTACTTGAAAAGCATATTTTGTTAGTTTGTCAATTTGTTCTATGAAAATTTCACATACGATCTTTTCAAACTAGTTTTATTTGTTTGATGACACATCTTATAGGAATAATAGCTAATATATGTAACCTTATGTTTGCAAGAAGTTGGACAAGGTGGGGGTGTACTAACTCTAGACTTATTTGTTGATCACTTCTTCATCGGCTTGTAGTCACTGCATTCTAGGTTCTCAATTCTTTTCCTTGTTCTAAAAATGAAATATTCTATTTATGATTGCTTATAAGTTTAAGATAGAGAAAAAATACTCTAAAATACATACTATAGCGATAGCGATAAGGGTAAATAAAAATAGGCTTAGGGATGAAAATATTTCCATTCTTTGAAAGACATATTGTGCTACATTCCTCCATGTTTTATTCTTCTTTGATAGATTTTTGAGCATTTTGAGCTTCATTTGCTGAGCAACATCCCTTTTCTCCATTCTATTTTATTCTTTCTAGCTCAGTGATGCCAGTGAGCATAACTATTATAAAAAGATGGCATGACTCATGCAGGAATTTTTTTTCAAATTGCACTACAATGCTCCACCTCTTCTTTTATTTTTGACTATTCTGATATCCATTAAACTAAACCTTCTATGGAGAAGACATTCTAAAAAATTTCTTCATCAAATTCATACCTTTATCTCATGATTGGCTAAAAGTGAAAATGTCAAGATGCATATTTATTAATAATTGACTACATTCATCTAAGCCACTCTCTTGCCAAAAGATAATTCCCCAAACTAGAATCCATTCTCTCTATCCTATCAAGCCAATATATAGAAGTGGATTTAATTGTTGTGTCATAGTTGAAGAAAAATCTTGAATGTTCTGAATGCATTTGATACAAAAAAATAATACTGGCACTTCCAAGAACTAAGTATACATGTACACAAGGAAAGCCAAACAATTGCTAGAATGAATTAATCATACCAAACTACTGAAATAAATAGTCACAATTCTGATATGTGCATACTCTACACTAAATACAAACTTTCCCTATTAAATGACCCCAACTCATGACAAACAAGGACTAATGGAAAAGCTCAATGAAAGTTGTTGAATTTATGTCAATGAAAGTTGTTGATATTATAATATGGGTGAATTTGAGTGAGGTGACCAAATTTTTCTTTCAAAATCATATGTGCATATATAAACATTAAGTACAACATCTCTAATATTTTTGCAAATATACACATTAGTTACAACAAATTTTTCTTTGAAAACCATATGTGCAGATATAAAAATTAAGTACAACATGTCCAATATTTTTTGTAAATATATTTTTCTGTGAAGAACAACCACACCTAAGAATATGAACCTAGAAAAAAATAATGAGGCAATGACTACATTGTGGTCTTAGTTCTGAAGAAAAGTTGATAAATGTAATTGTCCTTGCAAAAAGTGTAAGGGTTTAAAGAATTGAAGAATTCTTATCACAATAGCCCAGAGTCATTATAGGAAACATGGTCGCGTTGAAGGGGGCTATGATTTTCATTGATTGTTGAATATGGATTTCCTACTAGAGGAACATGGAGGTGTGAATATCCAAGCCGAGGATAACACTCCCATGGAAGAAGATGATAATGTGCTAGAGAACATGATTGAAGAAGATGGTATTGGCATAATTAATGAATATGCTCATGATGATGGTACTAGCACATCTGATAATGATGATAAAGATGTTCTTGATATACCTATACTTAAGAAGGCACATGAGCCCATATACGAAGGCTCCTAAACAACTCTTCTCTCTGCTATAGTGTTGTTGGTGAAATTAAAGGTTATGAATGGTTTATCCAATGTAGAAATCTCACCTATGCTAAGGTATGCCATTTTTGTCATATTCAATGTTAACATACCATTACTATTCATTATATTAACAATTCATATTTTTTATTGTAGGTTAATAGGTGAGTTTTTTGTTACCACCATCAAACATTTTGCCTCATTCGTATTGAGAATTATCTACCATTATGAATCAAACTGAAATGAAGTATCAGACAATACATGCATGTCTCAATGATCATATTATACATCATAAAAAATATGAATTTTCAATAGAATACCTTGATTTTCATATTAGTAGATATTGACCATATCAAATAACAAAAAAGTGTCTCAAAGGGTTGTTCGGTACATTCCCATTATTCCACATCTTCAACGATTATTCATGTGCACTAGTTTGGCACAATTTATGGATTACCATGCAAACAATAGAAGTCAAGATGAAATTATGAAAATTCCTATGGATGGTTTTGAATTTAAAGAGATATAAAAAACATTACCACACTTTAAAGAAGAACCTTGTAATCTAAAGCTTTCATTGGTAGTAGACGGTGTCAATCCATTTTGAGATATGAATTCTGTTTACTCAGTGTGGCCCATTTTTGTTATTAACAATAACATTCCTCCTTGGATGTCCATAAAGAGGAAGCACATACTGTTGTCAATGATAATACTAGGTATTTTTTCATTTAATAGTTATCTTAATAAATTTATAAACAGTGCATGAAAATGGTCATAATAATTATGTAATGTTTTTGTTCATTCAATTACTATGTAAGTACCTAGTTAAATATATGAATGTGTATATTGAGCCCCTTATTGACAAGTTGTTGAAGTTATGGAATGGAGTCACTATGTATGACATCTCTACCAATGGGACAAATATAACTTCAATTCCATGCAATGCTTGTATGGACAATACATGATGCTCCTGGGCTAACTCATTTTTGTTGTATGTTATATTGTTAAGGTCACATATTTTTGGTTTGTTATAGTGCTTACACATTATTTTTGTATGCTTAAGTTCCACATGATAATTGTACATGATCTAATTTTACATCATCTTTTAGGTCTTTAGACAAAGGGAAAATTCACATGTCTGATTTGTGGTATGAAGATGAAATCTCATCATTTAAGAAGTTTAGGAAAGCACATGTTCGATGAGTTTAGGCACTTTCTCCACAAAAATTGTTAGTATCAAATTACTAAAAGACATATTTATAGTGGGAAAGAAGAGACAACATCAAAGCCATAAAGAATGACACCTTATCTTTAGAAGTTGGAATACGATTGACTAAATCACCAAGGTAATGTCCAGTTTGTGGTCCAAAGTTTAAAATTTATATTTTGATATTGTCTTTTATTTAGTAATGATGTAACTAATGCTCACAAAGGTCATCAAGGCATCAATGACCAACTAAATAGAGGAATAAAAAGTTATCCTAGTCAATTTAGTAGGTTACCATACTACAAGGTGTTGAAGTTGATAAACGATCAACCCCACAACTACCAAGAATCATCTGCATGCAAACACCTGTTACAGAAGAGAGAAGAAAAAAGCTATAGAGGCTTGAATAGCCAGATCCATAGATGAGACATTCTTGATGAGAAAAAAAATGAATTTCTATAAAAAATGAATTATCTCAAGTTTTAAGATTACAATGAGAGATCATCCTTATAAAAGAGATCAAAACCCTAATAGGGTAAAATCTAGGTTTCATGATAATAATTAATTATTATATGCTTAAACTTTAGCTTAAGTGAACTAGAGATAATAAGTAAATTAATAATTAAATCAACATGATTTAATTAATCAGGCAATATCTTATTACTCTAACACCTGCCCTTAAGATAAACTTAGGGAGTAGCTAAAAACCTATAAACTACTGCTAAAAGGAAATTGGGGCCTGAAAAAAAAGGTATGATGAGGTACCCAAGCACAACCAAATCTCTAAAAATGGAGAAATAGAGAAAACCACTTGGGAGAAACCCTACTCCAAAAAGAGATGGAAAAAAACCTAGTGAAGGACTGAAGAAGCCTCCAACTAGAGGAATGTTCTAGAATATAGGAACAATGAGTGATCATGAAGAAAACTATTGAAGCATGAAGAAGCTGCAAACTTTATTAAAAGGAAACTGCTAATCTATAGAACCTCCTATGAAATAGAAGGTTGCAACCAAAGTAGGAATGAAAAGAAGAGTGTCTATATGGTAAATGATCTATCTCATTGAAATGCATAGGTATCCAACCAGTGCAATTTCCTAGTACATAGGATCAAATACTAAATATATAGTTCACTCCATCAAGCCAAGGAAGCATTAGAAACAATAGAAGAAACCCCCCTAATGCAGATAGGGTGAGGTGACAGGCAAGTGAGAAAGTGGGCCAAAATTCTCCTACATAAAGAACTAAGAACATTGAGAGTGAGTAAGAGGTACAAACACCTATAAAGGAACATGTCATTGACACATCATGGGGCTAATTTCATGTAAGGTACACTCACTTGACAAAGGAAGAGAGCACCAAAAGGAAAACAACTATCCCCTCCATGGCATTTTATAATGTAGTAAGAGTACAATAAGTCACAATGATGAAAAAGATCCCAAAAAGCAAGGAGTGACACTTTATCTCAGTGCAATATGCAGAAAAGATTACAAAAGCTCTCATCAAAGATCAGAAAAGGCATAAGACTAATATAATAGATAGTATAATCCATAACCAATCATTTGAAGCAAAGAAATCGAACTTTGAACATGAAACAACCAAGTTATCCACCATAATGCAAAAATGTAGAAGACTGAATAGATTGTGCCGAAGTAGAATCTTGAAAAACAACTAGCATCATTGGAAAGAGCTTAGAAATAGCTTTCCAATGATATAAAGAATTCTCAAATCAGAGATTAGATGCTCAAGATATGCCTCCTAGCGTGCAGAAAAGAACTCCAAAATTTGATAGTAGAAAAAAGCATCAAAACAACATCAAACTTGAAAACTACTTGTACCATAATGATGGGCTCAGAACCAACTTTTTAACAATATCTTGTTTGCAAAAAATAGAGTCTGTATGCCCGAGATATGAGCAAAAATGTGAAGGTAAGTCCAAACAAAGGCCAATGAGGTAATAAGAAGTGTTGATGCAATGCTGATGTGGTGCTGACATCAGCAAATAACGAGCCCAAATTTGACAGTCAAATAGCCTTTGAGGCAAAAAAATGCCACAAAATGACCCCTATCAGAAAAAATCCAACCACCAAAAATAAA
This sequence comes from Cupressus sempervirens, assembly GCA_028749045.1. NCBI lineage: Eukaryota > Viridiplantae > Streptophyta > Pinopsida > Cupressales > Cupressaceae > Cupressus > Cupressus sempervirens. Next base: position 331,689,805 of record CM053787.1, read on the forward strand.
CCAGGATGTCAAAAAAAGTCACTATCACTGGATCAAAATTGGTGGCCAAACAAAAAATGCTTCTCAAAATGAATATAAAAAATGGTCTTGCTTGGCTATACATGACATTCCATATGAAAGAAAAGAGGAATGGGACCTTCTATGTGGTAGAAAAATGCAGTATGATCCATATTCAAATCGCATTAAATGTTTGGAAAAAACCATCAAACCACCATAAGCCAAAAGAAACCACCTATTCAAAAAAGGTGAGAAGTTGCCGTGTAACAGAAAAGAAACCACAGATGTCACTACCTCCAAAGCAAAGGGATTCCCACCCAAATAGCATGATATGTAGAATAGGTTTCCACATCAAAAATTTGTTCTAGAATGACAATGAGAGCAAAAGTGAAACCCAATTTCCCAATCAAGCCATCAAAATTAAGGAAGGAAAACATGTTTCTTTTGCACTAGAGGAGAAAGGATGTTCCACAATGTCCCCTGATACAATTTGTAGACCCAAAATGTGAGGCATGAAGATCTTTAACATTGGGAAGATAGAGGAAAAAGAGGCCACATGGAGGTGGACTACGAAGCACAAAAAGTGAATGTGGACAGTGAAAATTGAGGCCCAAATCATAGGAGCACCTAAAAAACTCACAAAGAACTTTGTCGAAACTACTAAAAGAAACACGGTATGGGGCCCGTGAGTCACAAAAAAAAACAAAGTAGAGCTATGCCAATTCTCATTGTTTCAAAGCTTACATAACAAAAAAGACTGCCTATGGAAACTTGTGCTCATTCATTCCCAAAAAAAGAACCACCAATGAATGGCCAAACTTGTGCCAAAAATGTCGATGCCCAAACTCGCCAATGCCCAAAATTGCACCAAAATAGTTGTAGAGGTGCCCAAAAATTATAGTGGAGCTGCAACCTGAATGATTTTTTGCCAAATTGAGGTTAGACATGCCAAAAAAAAGCATGGTTAGTGCCTTGAATCGCTAAAAAAGAAATGTGTGTCCCCCAAAAAAACTCCAAAAAATTGCCACTGCATATATTGCATGCAAACTGCCATCAATCAACATGATGTTACTACCTCCACAAAATAAAGAGGTGGCGTGATAGGAGGAGGCCATTGACACAAAAAAATGCACCAATGAGGTACAAGGACTATGGAAAACAAGAAAAACAAGTCTTACAATCACATGCACAACCACCTATTCCATCCCCACTAATCACTGATTGATGTGGGTAGAGGACCCCCCCCAAAAAAAAGGGGTTTCACCCAAAAAAAACCAAACACCTTCAAAAAATCCATCTTTCTTATGCATCTGGGCATAGAGATGAACCACTAGAAGAGTGAGTTTGAACACTACAAATCTTGTGCAAGTATGCTAGAGAGGGGCCCAATAAGAATTGGATGGCAGAGGTCGCAGATCCAAAGACCAGGAAAAAACCAACCAATGAATTTTCCTTCAACTACCAATGATGACCTATAGAGAGCCCAAAAAAGGGGTGGTCTTCAAAAAAACAAACAAAAAATATTCACAAACTCCTTTTGTCCATGTTGGCTGCAAAAAAACCTAATGAATAAAACCCACCATGTCGATGAATGACTCTCATGAATAAATTTGGTCATTAGTTGAACCATTGCTCTCAAAAAAAAATCACCACCCAAAGAAATCTATGCTTAGAGATTTGAACCCTTACAATATTCAAAAGATGAACATGGGGACTCCAAAAGAACAGGTGACATAGGTAGAGAAGGTCCATGCATGGGTGTAAAATTTGTCCAAAAAGACAAATTGTTGCCCATGCATCCAAAAAATGTCTCTAATTTTCTGATGGAGTTTGTGCTTTGAATAAATCCAAGAAAAGGATCTGATAGTTTTTTGATAAAAGAAATAATAAAAAAATCACAGTCCCCTCGATTTGTATGCCCAAGTCAAAACGACCTGTGGGCAAAAAAAGTTTTGCCTCAAATTTCAACGACATCCAAACTAGACATATTTTATATAGGAATGGGGGTTTTCAAGCACTTTGAGCTTAACAACGATGTTTTTTTTTTGCTCAAATTATCTTGAAAAATAATAATCCCCCAAATCCAATAAAAAACATTTGAAAGCTTAGATCTGAAAACTGATGCCAAAACCCTCAAGAATAGAATAGGGCATGAAGATCTGGAGCTTTGATACCATGTTGATATTGATAAATGATTAACCCCACAAATCCCAAGAATCACCTGCATGCAAACATCTGTTACAGAAGAGAGAATCATAAAGTTATGGAGGCTTGAATAGCCAGCTCCATAGATGAGACATTCCTAATGAGCAAAAAAATGAATTGCTGTATAAAATGAATTATCTCAAGTTTTAAGATTACAATGAGAGATTGTCCTTATAAAAGAGATCAAAACCCTGATAGGGTAAAAGCTAGGTTTCATGATAATAATTAATAAAAGAATTAATTATTATATGCCTAAAGTTTAGCTTAAGTAAACTAGAGATAATAAGTGAATTAATAATTAAATCAAAATGATTTAATTAATAATGAAATATCTTATTAATCTAACACAAGGATCTCCCAATCATGCATTTGTTTGATGCTATGCATACAGGAAAGAATGTAAAAGAGACACTATGGATAGTATTAGATGGCAAGTGTGATAAAGAAAAAATTGCCAAAATTTGTACTGACATTCATGAATCCAATCATGAAGTAAAAGATTTGATTGAATCAAATAGCAATGGAGACCGCATAAATACAAGTGCCCTTCTTTGGTTATTAATGGAACAACAAGGTGATGCATTAAAAAAAGTCATAATTTTTTTTTCCCCACAGTGTTTGCTGCAACTATAAGCACTCTTGGGCCAAGGTTGAAAATACATGATTGGCATACCTTCGTCAAGGTAAGTCATGTTCTCGATTTATATTATATTTGTAAAATTGAATATACTACATATTGCATTGTTTCATAATATATTGAAGTGATAATTTTTTAATGATTGTAGTATGTCTTACCTCCATCCTTCTTACACCAGTTTGACAACATTATTAAACAAGTTATATATGATTTTGAAAAATACATGAGGTTAGATGTGTTATTTCTTAGGTTTGTTGCACATATATTATATTTATGATTTGCTTTACTTTTTATGTAATCTATTGTATGATTTTATCTAAAATCTCATTTATATATTTTTGCATGTTGAATCTCTTTTAGGTGGTTATCATCTAAAGATATTGATAAAAAAGATATAAAATATTTGAAAAGAAAAATTCCACAGCTTATGTATGAAATGCAAAAGTGTCTACCTTCAACCTTTTTCAATGCTCAAGAACACTACCTCATACATCAAGTTGAGGAGATTGAATTGTGTGGACTTGTACAAACTAGGTCAATGTGGATGGTTGAGAGACACTTGAAATTTATGAAGGGCTTGGTTCAACAAAGAGCACATTTTGAGGGTTCTATAGTAGAGGGATATATAGTATACCAGACCATGGTGTACATTAGTGAATATCTTTCAAAGTTTGTAACAAATATTTATGTAGATTGCATTTAGGATACAAACTCTATTAACAAATTTGAAGGGGAGTACCTGATGAGGAAAGGTAGATTGCGGAGAGTGAGAGGTAATTATAAGTTATTTTTTGTAGTTAATTAATTCCTATCCATCATCAATATAAGTTGTTTCTAACTAGTCTAGTTGTTTTCTTTATAGTTGGTCATGAGTGGGATGCACTACATTTGTTTATTGCAAACAATCTTGATTGGATGACGGTATGGATTCAAGAGTCTTAAGAAAATGGTCACTAATTAACATGGGACAATGTTTCATCATTGGTTAAAAAAGCTCATTTTAATGGAGATCCTAATGTTACACCAATGGTACTTGATCTAGCATATGGCTTAAGAGATAGAAAGGTACACAAAATATTACTAAGTATGAACCATAAGTTTAATATCAACTCACAAATCGATGCAAATAATCTTGACATGTTTGAAGAATTATAGATCAAACACCACAAAGCTATGTACTACCATGACAATAAATTTTTCTTAAAAAAGTCAGACGAAATGAAGAAAACCTGTGATTCCAAGATAAGTGTAGTCTTTACAGTCACTAATATTTCATCTAGAAATGACATACATCCTCAACAATCTAAAAATTGATACTATAGAATTTTGGATGATATACTTGAGTGTGACTTTAATTCATTCAAATTAGTTCTATTTTTCATCAAATGGTATAGACTTTGGCTGAATTGAAATGATCTCGATATGACTATTATTAAACATGATAGTGGATTTATAGTGATTAATACAAGGTCATTCAAGCTAGTTAAAAATGAGCCCTATGTTCTTTCAAGCCAATGCGAGCAAGTGTTTTACTTTGACGTTCCACACAAATTGAGTCGATCATTTGTTGTTAGACATGATCCAAGAGAAAGGATGGTAAAGTATAATGTGATGGAAGAAGAAGATACTGAAGAATCAAAAGATGAAGTAAATGATGATCAAGAATGACTATTACACAATGATGATGAAGAATAAGATGATTATGGTTTTGGTCATGTTGATGATAATGGTGATGATTGTAATGCCCCACCCAGAGATCCTTGGAACAAGGATAAATATAAGCCAAGATATTTAAAAAAGAAGAAGAAGTATGAATGCACATGAAAACAACATATGAGGAACAGAAAGATCACAACAAAAGACTAACCAAACATCCTGGAACCAATAGATTTCCAAATGCCACTACTAACCAAAATAAATGACAACGGAAGGTGCATAAATGAATCCAAATCAAAACATATCAAATTCAAAATGTGACACCAAAGGATTGAGGAGAACCTAAGAGGGTAGCCAAAACACTTCTCGAAAAGTTTGGGTCTTACAAAAAAGTACTCGTTGTCTACCGAAATAGGTTTTTACAAACACCAGGAAATACTTTAAATGACACTGGGTGATACTTTCCAGTATCGTCTGACATTTTCCAAGAAGGGGTGTGATGCTTTCAGGGTTCGGGTGACACTTCTCTCAAGGGAATGCAATACTTTATAAGTATTGTACAACACTTCTTTAATGGTGGTGCAATATCAAAAAGTATCACATGAAATTTCTCTAAGAGGCATGTGATACAATAAGGGAATGCACAACATAATTCTAATGAGCATGTGACACAATATTGTATCACCCCATTCTAACACATGGTCACCCAGGAAATGAAAGAAAAACTCCTAAGGATAAACAATAGGTTTAAATTGAGTTCAGAACCTCCACACTAAGGAGTACCATATTCACAATTTGAGGTGTGAATACTTGAACACACTACTGAAAGATGGAAAATATATCTAACCATCTAAACTAGAAGTGAAGGGAAAGTATAGAAGGAAACATCATAGTGTATTGAAACAACATTGCAATAAACATAAATAACATCGCAGTGAATAGTACAACCAAACTAAGTATGTGGTTCGTCCTAGCCATAATAGAATCATAAGACCATTGTGGGCCCTAGCCATCCCCCATACATAACATCCCAAGCTACCAATTAGATCAACAGAACTGACATAAAAAGGACATCACTACTAAAACATGCTACAACATAAGCATAAAAAAATCTAACATGCTAAAAGTAAAGCATAAGATAATCCTACAAGTATAGATAACATCATCTATCATATGCTAATCATCAAAATAAGGAAATGCATCAATAAATAACATCATGTAAACATGATATAAAAGCATCCTAATGAAAGCATAAATCATAAGAAAGAACACTTCGAAACCTGGAGCACCAAGTGAAAACATCCAACAACAGTTACACTAGGACAAAATATCATCTTTGTACACTGGTCCCTAGCAATGGTATAGGTACCTATGCCTCCAAACTACATGGAACTTGTAGGATCACTCCCACCATGCTAATGGAGATAATGATCCAACCACAAACACACACGCAAACATCCAAGGCTAACACACATGCCAGGTAGTATGATAACTGAAACCAAGACATAGACAATGCATAAACTACAGTTCTTGGTTAGACACTCAATGGGCTACTAAGTAGGGGCTGACATCATGGAGAGTCACTTGGCATTGACAAGCCCAAGCTAGTATTGGTAGCTACTCTCCCCAACGGAAGGCACAAAGTCCAATTTTAATTATCTTAAATTTATTACCACCCAAAATTTTCATTTAGTTATCACTTAATTTAAAACTTCCTTCGCCAACCCTTTGGGCACAATGATCACTAGACTATGAGATATAATCTCCCTCCATATGCTACCCTATCCTACCCATGCTCATCTAATGATGAGTGCCCATAGGCATTCAAATTCCCAACCCAACCCCAATTATCATAACTTCTAGAAGTACCACAGAAGATTGGGACTTGCAAGTCACCCGACAAATGTAAGTGCATGCACTTGTGTGTGGTGCACCACTAGCACAAAGATCATAACACAAGGACTAGATGAGAACACAAAGCAAGAAGTCACTCAATCAAAAATAGACTTAAGAGGATAGATGTGACACACATCCCAATGCAAAATGAAAGTGAAACAAAAGTCTGACTAACATCCAAATAGATAATCCAAGTCCATGACCAAACTCATGCCAAGAAAACCTAAGAAAATAGGGTGGCACACAAAATGAGGTAAAAATCCCAAAAATTGGAAAATTTTGAAATTAAAACCCATTTGTTCTTTGGGTACAAAACCTCTAAAAATCCAATAATATTTGAGTTCAAACACTGTATGCAAAAATGACCAGCATAACAATGTGAAACCCCAAACCCCCATCCTCAAAAATAGGAAAAATGTTCATACCCGACCACCCGGGTAGAACCAAAAAATAGAAATAGAGGGGAACACTAGTTCTTAGCCTCCAGACAAATTGTTACCAAAAATAGAACTTGAAATAGAGAAAAAATAATAAAATGGGAAAGCCCTACCTAACAACAAAAGGGGCAGAAACTGAAACCCACACAATAAAATAAAATGCTTGCTGAAGCTACTTGAAATCATGACAAAGCAAGGTCTACCCAAGCCAAATCCAACAAGACCAACCTCGCAAAGATCCCACGCTAACATCTCCTAGAACGAACAAAAACATGATCCTCTAGAAGAGGATTTTCAAAAAAGCTCTCAAATTTGTATTTTCAAAAAGTGAGAAGTGAATAATAAAATCCCCTTTTCAGTACTTATTCACTTTTCTAGTGAATAGTTGATTAGGGAAAATAGCCAATTAGACTAGCTAACTTTGAATTGACCCAAATGAAAATAAGTTATTCCTTGTAATGGAAATTCACCCAAGGAAAAATGCCATAAATTAACTTTGAGAATATTTAAAGCCCGAAAACCCAAAATCACAAAAAATCACTAAACAAATTTCATGATAATGCAAACCTCTAATTGCATAGACACACTTATTAGTCTAATCACATAATGCATATGAGTTTGGATTTAATAATCATGAAAAGGTTTTAATCTAAACAATTAAAATAAGGATACATCAACCATATAGGGATGACATTGGTAAAACATGAAAAGTTGAATGACTAACTCCATGTGCCATCGCCAGGGATATAATTCCTGCACACTAAAACACATGATCAAGTGAAATTGCATATAAAATCATAGCTGAAGAAAAATGCATTAAATACCTATTTAATCCATTTACATCACTCACGTTTGCATAAAGCATAAAGAGACAAGAATGACGTAAATCACCATAGCATAAAATCCATCACATAACATTATCAAAAAGTATGTTCAAATACTAGATAATAAGATATTATCATAGATCTACTGTCATCTCAAAATGGCATCAACATGCAAATATTGTTCGATCCTTAGGCCATCTCAAAGTACATAAAATAAGAGTGTCAAGTATCTCACAAATCAAAATAGACAAGGGATAGACTGCAAATATGAGAGGCACTGTTGGAAATATTCAAGACTATGCTAAGTTACTGAGAGGGGAGGGCTGAATCAATAACTTCTAAAACTTTAACAATTTCAATTCTTAATTCAATAGTCTAATTAGCACTTAATTCATCACATATGATCTAATTGCATGAATGAGAAACTAAAAACATGTAAGCATCCTTAACACTTTGACACAAAGATTTGATGACCGAGGAACCTTTCAAATAGAAACTAAAATTGAGGTGGGGATGATACCCACAAAATTTAGTACTGCAGAATAAAGTTGGCTTGTCAAGGCTTACATTGATCACTTCTGATGATCTGCCTTATTAGGAGAAAATAGGACTGCCAGGTCCACCTTGTGAGAGGATTTACAAACATACAATGAAGTATGCACTCAGTAAAGAGATTTATGAAATATTGTTAGGTCTACCTTGTTAAAAGATTTTGATTGGTTCACCTATTAGGATGAAGTAGTAGTAGATCTCTAATTTGCAATTGGGTTTGCTAAAAGATATTTCTTTGTGTACTCATCACCTTTCTATGATAGATATGTCTCTGTTGCTCCTTATGTTGTTATGGCCTTTACAATTCGCTCTTTTTCTACTGCATTTATAACTTTAACTTTCACATCCACATTCATATTACATCCATGCATACATTGGATATGAAACAATACATTACATATATATACCAATCCAAATTACATAATTACAAAGTTAGCCATGATACAAGTTAACACAAGTATTATAAAGTCGGCCCGCATGAAGACACTTAGGTTCTGAAGACTAACTCGGTGAGGTTTTGATACTCAACATCCACTATTAATGCTTGACATTGTCATGCACTTAGTAGACATAGAAGTTCAATCCGTACTGATCACTTTCAAGTAGTCTTGAACTTGGTCTACACTAGTGACTCAGTAGATATTGTGCAACTCGGTAAACACTGAATCACTTGGTTAACATAGAGTAGCTCGGTTAACACTGGCTTCACATCACATGAACTATGAACTTGATAGATATTGCAATGATCGATAATCATTGATAATCTTCACATATACTAAAATGCATGATTTGAACTGCTAGACTTTACATTGACTAAATCTGCTCGATAACCACTTAGATTTGTCCAAAGGACTCAATAAAAACTGTAGAACTTAGTGAAAATTGAAATGCTTGGAAAACACTATAAACTATTCAAATAGCTTATTAGCTACACACAATTAGAATAAGTGTGTGTCACTGATAAAAAAATTGACTGATATGTCAACAAGGCACTACATCCTCCCCTACTAACATAGGCTTACTCATAGAAGCCAGCAAAAAGATAGGGGTACAATCCCATCAGTAGTGCAACATCCTCCCAAGTCGTAGAGTTCTCATCGCTTGGGTCCCATTGGACCCTTACCTGCTCTATGTCTCAACCTTGTAAGGTCAGCCTTTACTATTGTTGGATATGAATGGGCTCCAATGTAAGCTACTCGTCTGCTACCTACAAATCATCCCAATCAAGAACATGGGTCATGTTTGGAATATATTTTCTCAAAATAGAAACATGAAAAACATTTTGGATGTGCGATAGGCTAGGTGGCAATGCTAGTCAATAAGCAATAGGACCAATCCTCTTGAGGATCTCAAAAGGTTTGAAAAAACATGGTGCCAACTTAGAGGCTTTCCCATAATGGATGAGGCTCTTCCTCAAATGCACTCTCAAAAATACCCTATCACCAACAGAAAAGTGACGATCCAACCTATGGGCATCTGCATACTTCTTCTGCCTATCCTGAGTAGTAACGAAATGCTCCATATCCTAAAGCATCTTTGGACCCAAAAGAACTTGGTCCTCTAAGCGATCCTAACTCAAAGGGGTATGACGTGGTCTACCATACAAGGCCTAAAAAAATGACATGCCAAGAGAACTATGATACCCATTGTTGTATGCAAACTCAACAAGGTACAAATAGTATAATGTGATGGAAGAAGAAGATATTGAAGAAATAGAAGATGAAGTAAATGATAATCATGAATGACTGTTACACAATGATGAAGAAGAAGAAGAAGATGATTCTTGTCATGTTGATGATAATGGTGATGATGACGATCACGATCATGTTGATGAAGACGATGGTGATCATGGTGATGATGGTCATGATAATGGTGATGAAGATGATGATGATGATGAAGATCATGGTGGTGACAAAAATGATCAAAGTGACAAGTAAAATGATGTTGATGATGATGATGACATGGATGAAGATGATGATCAATGACATGATCAATGAAATGTCTATCGAGGAATGATCAATGTCAAGTATGATGGGGTCATGATTTTTATTTATAGAAATTTGTTTGATTTTGATGAATGCGTCATGTAATTTTTGTCTTCTACGTAATTTTTAGTTTATAAAGCATTGTAAGCGGACAAATTTTCATTCATTATAATATGGGTGAATTTGATGAGCGAGGTGACCAATGTTTTCTTTCAAAACCATATGTGTAGATATGAACATTAAGTACAACATGTCCAATATTTTTTTAGATATACACATTAATTAGACCAAATTTTTGGCTAACTTAAGATAAATGATTTACATATGCAAGCTATTCAACACCTTTGACCAAGATCTTGCACAGTCATATGGATTGACAGGTATATGTTAATAGACCCTATAGATGCAATTTTTTTTCTTTGCATATCTTCTCTTTACTGTCAACATCAACTTTTGTCCTAGTATGTCTCTCATTTTATGGATTGTAGATATCACCAAATAGGTATTTTTCTAATCTGTCTTACTCAAGTGAGGAAGATATGGGAATAGAAGACAAAAGTGAGACATCTAGTAGTTCTAAAATAGGGAGATCAACTAGAGGTCAAAAGACTAGAAGAAAATTCAAAAAATGAAATGTAATTTTTTTCTTGCTGAGGGAGGGTCATGTTCTTATGATAATGAGAGTGAAGGTAATAGGAAGGTTCCATTTAGGTACACACCTCTTCAGATTGAAGGGGTACCTAAGGAAGTACCTCCAGTTAACACTATTTTTTTGCTAATGAAAGCATACATTGCATAGCTCCATCTTCATTACATGGTTTGGGTCTATTTTCCATGGATGGCATAAAGATCTATTACAATAAAGTTTTTGAATTGATGGAGCATGTAGGACCTTGTTAAAATTACAATAATTGGATGTGAATTGTGTAATATTAAAAAAGTATGCGTAGGTATGCATTGTCACCAAATTAAATGCAATGCAAAGAAAATGATCAAAGTAAAACATTCACTATTTATATTGATGGAAGGCCAAAAGAAAAATTAAATATTACAGGATTTATAAAGAGTTCTTGACCTGTGTCAACTAATAAGTTGGCGAATTGTATATTCAAGGCACGCAAGAGAAATCATGTTTTTGTATGTTCAATAAAATCAATAAGTGCAGGGGAAGAGCTTCTGATAGATTACAATTTGAATCTTGTAGATAAAAAAAAATTCCCTGTCATGGGAGTGGTAAGTATAACATTTAAACCAATTGCCTCCAATTAATATTGACTCCAATATACAATCTACTTTATTATTAATTATTTTTTTGGTAAGTGTATTACTTTCATTTTGTAGCTGATTGCTAAGAATTACTAATCTTTTTGACAGGGTGACATGGATAGACCACCACCCATAGGCGGGGATGCACCATCTCACACACCTTATTCAATGAAGGTAAACCTTAATTATTGTAATTTTTCAAATTATATAGGAACAAATATTGATGAAATTTTACTGATATTGATGTCACAAATGATAGGGAAAAGATAAAATGACAATAGATCAAATGCAATCTAAAATACAAGGATAATTTCTAGTTGACATTACCCTTAGTGCTGGCTTTATGTTTATGGACCAACAACTCATACAAAGATATAGTGATGAAATTGTTAATGCTATCATTGAGGGTGACACAAGTGAGGAGAAAGAGGCATTAAAAGAAGAATAAGACCGTAGAGTCAAATATTTGAAGGTAAGCAATAATTAATCTCAATCAATAATAGAATTTCAAGAGATGTTTATATTTTATAGTATCTTATGGATCATGATCTAAAATATATGTTTTCTTCTATAGCAATATGTGACACCCGTGACACCGTGTGGTGAACATGGTGAGGGTTGTAATGTGCAACCTTTGTGTAAGTAATGCTTTCTCTTTACAACATTACTAAAAATTATAGCATTATTATGCCATTGAGTTTATTTAAGGCAATTACTCAGTGTTGAAATAGGACATCTAATGTTGAAAGTGAAATTGGTGAAACATTGTTTGTTTTCATCAATATTATAATACTTAAATTTTATTTCTAGATGCTTTTAGCTAGTATCCCATTTGATCTTTATCTATTGCAAATGTATTTGCTAACAATATTGTATTCTTTAGCTCATGATGAAGCGTTGAAGCCTCCTTCATTTTTCTCTTTGATATTGTTGAGTGCATTGTCGACAACAAGGAGCTTGCAAACATCCTTGTCTATGTCAAGTACAACTAGTAAAATCTTGTTTTACTATATTTTGTAATGTGCTTATCAAGCATTATTTTCTTTGTTGGGTGGATTTTATACTCATGTACCTATTTTGTGCACTAATAGATAGATCTCTAGTTGATACAGCAACAGAGACTAGTACTACTAAAGCTGATCCATTTCCTAGAGCAGTCTGTGTGACTAGTACTAGTTCATTTGTTGGGACATTGTTGTTGAACAAGAAAACTATGTTTTCATTAAAATTACGAAAGCTTCTAGGTGCTTTAAAATTGTTATGATTTAAAGTGTAATTGTAGTTTACTTATACATAACTCATTTTGGACTAATAATCCCATGATGTTTTTGTAGGAAATAATGTTTTCTTTGATCATCTTTTTGATATGACATTGAGGCTATTTGGACCCACCATACGTAAAGGGTACATAGTTTCATATCATTACTAAAATATTTTTCTTTTCTTCCATTTATTGTATTATAATAAAGTTATTGATATTATAATTTTTTTTTAAAAAAAGGTGGAATGACTAGGGTCCTCAATTAAAAAATCAGCTCATTACATCTTTTGATGACCTTTTTGGAAAAATCATTTTTGACACTGCCTTACTTCTCAAAAGAGCATCAAGACATATAAAGACTGTAAGGAACCAATATAGAAGGGGTCTAAAGGAGAAGCCAAAGTATGAACATCCTCCTATGATTCCATCGATGGAGTGGAATGAAATAATAGAAGATGCAAAAGAGAAAAGGCTACATGATAATAAAGAAAATGAACCAGAATAGGGCAAAAGAAAGTATGTCATGGTAGTATTAAGAAGAATGTAATCATGCACTAATTAGTGATCTTTGTAAATATATAATCTAACATGTTTCAAACTATTCATAGACTACATGACACATTAGTGGCTATAAAAACAAGACTAGAAAAGGTTGGCCAACACAAACTTGGCTCTGGTGGCTATATGAATCTTCAGTCTCAACTTGTAAGTAGCAACAATGGAATTTCATATAATTTTTTTAATATATTGTTGCAAAATTTTTTTTTTAGTCAAACCATACATGCAAAACTGATGATATTAAGCAAAAATTATAGGGCACAAATTTCAATGTAAAGCTCATGGATGAAGATAAAAAATTGCCTTGAAGAAAGGCTATAAATTTGTGGTCACATGCCTACACCAAGAATCTAAAAGCCATATCCAAGAATCTGGTGCACCAAATGAGACATAGGTAAATTGGTAAGATGAAAAGTAAACAAAATTTAATAGTTGAGAAATTTCATTTTTGGTGTTAGTTTTGAACATAAATTGATTGCATAACATTTCACTACATCCTTCATATCCTATCATAGAACCTGGGTGTGATGAAGGCCATGATGTACATCATAGTGGTGGAGGTATTAATTTTCTATTGGAAATTAATTACACAATTAAACATCTTCAATTGCAATTTGATGTGTAACCTTTTTTTGAATATTTTAGAGCATGTTGAACATCATGGTGAAGGAGTGGAGCATGTTCCAAGTGTTCAACATGTTGACATGCTGGTAGATCAAAATGTTAATGTACATGATGTGGCATTGTTAGGTAAGAAAAATGCATGTTATATTGTAATGTTTAATTAAATACTTGTAACAGTTTAAAAAAGAAAAATAGTATGCCAATTTAACCCATTTACTTGTTCTTGCAATAGAGCCCCCTTTAGTTCAGTAGCCTCTTGCTCCTCAAAATAGGAGGAGGCATCATAATTTGACAATATATGTGCCACAAGAGGAGGAGAATGAGGAAGATATTGATGATCCTATCAACCTTTTTCTTAAGAAAATTAAGAAAAAAGAAAAAGAAATGTTTTTAGAAAAATGCTTATTGATAAACCTTGTTGGATAATGAAAGAACGTTGTTTTAAGTAATTATCTATGAATGTTGCGTATTAATATTGATTTTTATTTCATGTTAATGAATATTTTTATGTGTTAATGAAGTCTTGATTAGTATTGTGTATTAATGAATTTTATATCATATTAATGAATGTTATGTCACTATATTGATTGAATCTTATAGTTCATAAATGGATGAATGAATGAATGAAGTATGTAATTAGATGATAATGGGTAATTTAGATTGATGTTAGGGGGAGGTGGGTTGAGGCTAGATGAGCTTCCATCTTCATGTGGTTGGCCTTGTTAAGTAGAGAATATTAAAGTATTCTCGAAACCAAGTGAAGCTCAAACTAACATACCAAGGATATCTTCCTAACTAACTAATAGTTTCTTTTTTTTGAGATAGAGTTTCGTGTCCATTCCCTTATTAGTCACTACCCTTTTAGGTTCCTCAATTTTTGAATCTATTCTTTCTTTTTCTTCAAAACTATTTCCAAACTAGCAATTTATTCTTGACCATCTTTAGCTTAGTTACCAAGCAATATAATATATTTTGATCTAATATCTCTACTTCAACTACTATTCTATTGTATTCACTAGGTTTTCATCCCTCACCCATATTTTTTCAAACTTGAAAGGACATTGTTTTGGGAGTGAATCCTCAATGATATTCATCTGAACTACAAAGTGGTTTGAACTAGAATGAGGGAGGATATGGGCCAAGATAGTATATTGAAATCAATTTTTATTGAGATTCTTTGGTGATTCTCCACTATTTTTCTCTAGGATTCATTATAGCATTCAACTCACCACCTATAATAAAAATCTACTTGTCACATATAAAGTGTGATACAGTTAATGGTTCTAACTTATAGTTACTATTAGCTGGTTCAGAATAAGTGGTCATGCCCAAAACTTATAGCAAGTGTGAGTTAACAAAGACTAACTACTATAAAAATTTCCTTGTCAAATTCACATTACTTAGATTACACATATTGACATCCTTGAGGTTTGATAATATATTTCAATAACTTTTTGGATTTAACTATGTAAACAATTTAAGTATCAAAATTTTGCATCATGTTCTATGATCTACCATCACATGCATACAAAGATTCTATAGTATCTTTGTCCCTCTTTTATATACTTTTATGGCTATATATAGTTTTTTTTCAATCTCAAATAGCCTTTTACTTTTATAAATGTTTGTTAGGCATAAAATATGTTATATATTGCATCGAATAATTATCTCTTGAATGTTGTAATCTGTTGGTGATTTATTCTTGATTTTTTTTCTCATATATTAATTATTTTTTTAGAAATAGCTTGGATAGAACACTCAATAGTCATATACACAATATTATTTGCAACCAACACAAGTTTATATTCCATTACAACAAACACAACAACAACAACAAGGAAAGGTTTTTGTTTAATCATTATTAAGAGCTAAGAAGTTATCAACTCTATTGAGTAGCATCTAATCTAGGGACATGAATCATGCGTGGATCTCTCTTTTTTGTTTTGCAGTGTTCTCAAAGTGCTCAGTATGACCAACATCAACTTGCACAACAAGAACTAGTATGCCAATGCATCAAACCTATTGATTTGGTTTTGCTATATTTTCAATTGTGCCATGTATGTGTATCACTTAATAGTAGTTTCTCTATATGTCTAGCTGTGTGATGTTTGTGTATCAGTAATTAGTATATGAAAAACATCCTGGAAAAAGAAAAAGAATCTACCTTCTTGTTCTCAAGAACGATTATAATTTATAACAATGAGTATTCTTTGGTAACAGGTATTGACAATTAAGGTTTGACCATTATTTCACTTATCATGTTATTGTAGAAACTTGTATATTGTGTGGTGTTGTTGTGACATTTAACTCAAAAGGTTCCAATAACTTTTAATATGACATACCTAGTAGGTACTAGCTTGACTTATCAGGCAACCTTCTATTTGTGTCATTTCTACTTGAAATATTCAATCTAAAACCTTTTCTCTTCATTTTTTGTTATCCATATTAGCCTTGGATTTTACCATATTTTCATAATGTGAAAGGTTAGTATCTATAGATAATTATGGAGATGAAATATTTATTGCATGTATGTAATTTTCCTTTATAATGCTCTACAATCACCTTAAAAAGATAGTGCATAGAATTTAAAACCAAATCTTGGTTCTTTTATTCAAATAAGATTAGGTGTGTGTTGAAATGCATGGTTGACCTTGTTCAACATGCTTTTCGTTCCTATATAATTCTCATATTCATATTTAA
Source organism: Cupressus sempervirens (assembly GCA_028749045.1). Lineage (NCBI taxonomy): Eukaryota > Viridiplantae > Streptophyta > Pinopsida > Cupressales > Cupressaceae > Cupressus > Cupressus sempervirens. The sequence goes on from CM053787.1 coordinate 331,706,403, forward strand.
TGTGGTTGTGTTGGCATCCCTATTATTCATGACTTGATAATACTCTATTATATTGGCATTGATGTCTATAATATTGAATAATTTTATAGATCTCCAGAAACCACAAGTGGAACTTGATGGAAAACCATGTGTTGTTGTTGGGCAACGTGATCTCATGGATTTGTATGATAGTCTATTTAGTCAGGTTTACAATAGCCCTAATCTTGTTCATAATGCTCAATATACTTTCTTAGGAGATAAATAGGAAAGATAATTTATTTCAATACATTACACAAATTAAAGTATGTATTGCTATCATGCAGCTAGATGTTGTATCATCCAAACTTCTTGTAATTGATAATGAATTCAAGGATTCAGAGTTTAGAAGACAATTGAATGAAGCTGTAGGTTCTTTACTACAGTTGCATGTAGTTCCAATTTTCAATGAAATTCATGCAATGAGCACAAGAAAGGCACCATACAAGGTATTTATTTCTACAACAAATTTAAACCAGATACTTTGTATGCCAAATTTTTATTTTCATTCATGTTGACAGATTGTATCAATTAATGTATTCTAGATGTGAAGATGTTAAAATGGTCTCTTTCACAATTTGGGATGATACTTGGTGTTGACAATGTTGATTCAAATGAAACTCTATGCTGATGATTTTGAAAATTGGAGATTTAGCTACACTACCATCCATCTTTTGCATGTTGTTGAATGAAAGAATTTCTTGCTAATGCATTTGGTTTGGTTTAAAAAAAATTGGTTATGTAACTACACATACATTATTTAGTATTGAATCAAATGAAATTAGTGTTGATGTGCTAATACATTTGTTCTACATTTGGTCTATAGCATCCTAGTCTACACTTTTTAAAGAACTAATTAATCTTAGAATATTTGAATGTGGCTTTTCATTTTAGGCAAAAGTCTGCAATAGGTAATTTATCAAATGATGGAAAACAAATTTTAATACCATCCCATCATTCTAAAATGGGAATTTTAATACCATCCCATCATTCTAAAATGGGCCAATCTAGATTTTTAATACCCTACAAAAGATGTGCACTCAGATGGAAAAAAAATTGTTAGTGGTCACCATCATGAGGTATAGAAGTATAATTATATAATATGTCATAACTTGCATAATTTTAATGTGAAAATTTTAATCTTTGAACCTTGTGGGTACTCAATTTTCATCCAATATTAATAGTGGACTATTGTTGATTTGATTTGTGCATTAGACCTTCATTTACATGTCTTTGAGCCTGATTAAGGTAAGGGAACAAAAAAGAGTTTTGGGGTTGTAGCTAAGATCAATTAAGGATTATATGAATATCCTATTGCATGATAATATGATAGGCATGAACAAGCCTCACCTAGTTATTATTTATGATCATAGTATAGTCTACTACTCTGCCTTGCATAGTATACATTGCCATATTCATTATTATATCAAATATTTTTAAGTAGCATAACTCCATATTAGCTAAAGCTCATGACAAGTATTCCATACATAAAAACCTCCTTTCATAAAAATTCTCACCAAGAAAATCGTATCCTCTACTCCTACTGTTATTGCATATTGCTCATCATCCAAAGCACAAACATCTCAAGGCTACTTGTAAGTAGCTTGGAGCATGTTGACCTTTTGATTTAGTAGTTGAGCGTAATAATATTTTCTAGGCATTAATAATGATAGTCATGACTCACAAGTTGGGATAAGTATTAAGGTTGTAGGCTAAAAGTGATAAAAGACAAGTGAATGACTATTGTACTAGACTTCCAACCTTCTTTGGTTAGTTTCAACACCCATTACTACTATAGTAGACTTTCCATGCATCTAGATTCTATATGAAAACCTTCACCTTGAACTTCATCTTTTACACAAAAATTAAACTATCATGTCAAGGCATTTGGTGTTTCTGTATTTTACATAAAGAGCTCATTTATTGATTTGGTTAGAAAATAAATTTACAATGCTTATTGTTTCAACATGTCTAATTTAGTGTTGGGCATTTCTTGGTATAATGATATTTATGCATTCAAACTTAAAAAAAGAGTTTCTACATTTGAAAAACATCATGATAGACCTTGTAATAATAGAAATTATACACTTCCAAATATATCAAAAATTGTAATAGCTAATTAAACTTTTAGTCCCTTCTTAACTTGCCCATTGTAGGGTTATCATATGAGGTGCGAAAGGGAAGCTTCTAGTGCAAGAAATGGGGGTAGAGGTCCCTTGATATGGAGAATTCCATTGCACTTTCTAGGGCCAATCTCAAAAGGTTCCTCTTCTTATGCCCATCTATGGTCACTACTATGTCCCTTCTTCTCCCAATCTTGTTGGTAATCTAGTGTTTTTTGTCTATAAGAATGAAGTCTTGTGTTTTGGATTTGATCTTAGTGACCACTTTGAGAGGGAGGAGATTGGGCTTTAGGATTCCTTGGATTTTACAAATAGTTTTCATGATGGTAGTCTAATGTGCCTCAGTAAGGATAGGTCTTTGAGGTCAATGATGGGGTATTGGAGGAAGAGAATGGGAAAAGATGAATTTGAACTTGTTGATGGTAAGGTGTGCAAGAATATAAAGGCACGGGGGAGGAACTCAGATTTTGTGAATAAGAAGAGCTTCATGGAGTGGCCAAGGAGGAGTGTTTTTGTCTCTAATAGGATTAGTTCCCCCAAATTTCTCCAAGAGAGGATCATCTCAGACAAGATCCTTGCTCAAGACATTACAATCTTACTCACCTCCTGTGGCAATGGCCCTTGTAGAGAATTCCAGGAAATATTGAGGTAGAGTTATAGGTTTCCAAGGCTAACAATTTGACTTCAAGAGATATCATCCCCTCTAGATAATTGTGAGCTAAGTCAAGGATATCCAACTTTAAAAATTCCTCCAAACTAATAGGTATCTCCCTTGATAACTTTTTGTTGCAGCTAAGATAAATGAGTCATAGCTCTAGGCTATACATGATGAAATGTCAAGTTAATGGGAGATCAACATGAGATTTGAGTGAGTTTTTGCTAGATGCAAAAGTAATTGTTCCTCTTCATGCAAAGTGGAACTACCAAAAATTGGTCTGGCTCCATTACCCATCTGACCTTTAGCCCCATCAAAGAATATAATCAAAATCTGCTCTATACTAAACACAAGTTTCTCCACCTATCTTGAATGCATGTGAAATGTAGAAAAATGAAACTAGGGGAAATTGATGGGATCCTATAAACTAGTATATGTAATAATAACGCTACAAACATAGGTATAGATTATCCAAAGCCTAGCTGGAGACGTTGGGAAGGAGTGTGAAAGGATCTAATAAAATACTAAATTCTGTAATGAAAGGCAAAACAAACCCCGCTCTTTATCACAAGAAAAATCTTCCCAAATTCTATGTACAACTGCTAAACTTCATTAAATTACATAAAAATATTTGGTAAAAACTAAAGTAAAATGATCTGGCACAACCATCATACGCAATCCTACTATAAAATTTATAGAACATCTCCATTCTTCTTTGTGGAAAATAGGCTCCATAGAAGCAAATCCTTGTTGTGGAGTTGTCTTTGATGAACCTAATGTTTTTTAAAACTTTGATTTAAATTTTGAGCAAGTCTCATTTATAATCAACACAGATTCATTCAATATTAATGATTAAGAGGATTTTCTTGCTCCTAATATATATATGCTTTCCAAAAATTTAAAAAATGAACTTCAAATGTTGCATGTAGGCTCTATAACAATTTGAACTTTGCACAAATGGCTAAATTATTTCCAAAAGTTATGAGGGGTTAAATTAACAGAAGATGTCTCCAATCAATTCAAAGGTGATTCTCTAAAGAGATTTTAAATATTGGGAGTCTTGTTGGAAGTGAATTTCCTTTTCTATGAGGTACACAACAATTAAGTTTATCACTTGAATGATAAACATAAAGTGTAGCGATAACAATCTTAACATTATTTCATAATATAGTTTGAAAATCAATAGAAAAACAATTATAAAGTGTGGCCTTTGAATAGATCACTAATAAAATGTATATTTGCATGATCTAGGTGCTTTATGGCTTCTTTTGATTAGGTTTACTAATAATAGATTAAGATGTAAATCTTCATTCAATATTAAATGTTTTAGTCAATAGGTCATTAGACTATTTGTGCTTCCTTGTTGCTGCTTAAGATGTGCTAAGAAGCTCCATTGATAATTAACTAGCTTTTGGCAGTCTTCTTGTTCATTGGAATAGGAAATTTTTGTCTGAATTCCCTTGCTTAAGATGTGCTAAGAAGCTCCATCAATATATAAAATCAAGATAAAAATTAAATACCAACCCTATTCACATAATTGTAATGAGGAATGATCAATTTGTTTCTATCTTGGGACTTCTGCACTTATTGGAATCCAAATTTAAAGCATGTGGCATTTTGCATAGAAAGAGAAGAGACATATACCAACTTCTCTTGTAGGAAAATAATGAAGAACTTCCATAAGGATTAAAAATCCCTAAATCATTCCCTAATCTCATTACTGATATGAAGGCATATCCATATGATGCCAAGATATTTTCTTTGAAGATGAAAGCAATTGTATTTTTAAAATTATTCTGTGTTGTTTTTTGAGGTTTTCACATGAATTTTATTTACAGGTTTTTATTCTCTAATACCTCAATTTGTTTCTATCCTGGGACCTTTCCTGTATTTTTTTAAACACATAACCAATCATCACTCATTTTGAACCATCAATCAAAGCGTCTACCAGTTCCCACCCCCTTTAGAATAGTAGGGACCTGATTGGGCCCTATGATTTGTTGGGGTTCTAGCCATAACTTTGTAGGGGGTCTAGCCTTGGTTGCCATAGGATTTTAAGGGTGAACCCTTCCTATTGCCCCCTACAGTTCATGTGGGTGGATAGCCATTCCAGTGTAGTGGTGCATGCATGCAGAGGACATATCTATGACAGGGTAAGGGGGCCTATGATTCTATTGGTAGGTGGTGTGTCTACCTATAAAATGGTAGGGAAAAGGCCCCTACTATTCTACATAAAGGTGGATCAATTTATTTCCATTCATCTGCATGCATCATCATGCATTGTCTACTTTTCTTTTTTTAAACAAATTAGATAGGTCAAAATTTCAACCAATCTTGGCTAGAATTTCAACTAAGATTGGTCAAAATTTTGACCATTTCTTTGGTCGTGAGTATGGCATCCTTATCATTGTGGTGTCCATTTCAACCAAAGATTGGTTAAAATTTTGACCAATCTTGGCTGGAATTTCGACCAAGATTGGTCAAAATTGTCCATTTCAACCAAAGATTGGTTAAAATTTTGACCAATCTTGGTTGGAATTTCGACCAAGATTGGTCAAAATTTTGACCAATTCTTTGGTCGTAAGTATGGCATCCTTGTCATTGTGGTGTTCATTTCAACCAAAGATTGGTCAAAATTTTAGCCAATCTTGGTTGGCATTTTGACCAAGATTGGTTGAAATTTTGACCAACCTTAGCTGGCATTTTGATCAAGATTAGTCAAAATTTTGACCAATGGCCACCAATAATGGTCATATCAAATGTGGTCCATTTCGACCAAGTATTTGGTCAAAATTTTGACCAATTCGAGGTTTCTTCAAAATTTCAACGAGAAAATTTGTGATGCACCACTTGATCACAAATTCAACCAACATGGGTTGCAATTTTGACCAAGTTTCATCAAAAAATGGGTCAAAATTTACTAGTGATTGTTTTCCTTCATGAGATTAAGGTCACTAGCTATCAGGCCTTCAACATCTTGAAGTTCTTATGGGATAGAGTCATTTGTCTATACACTGAGCATGTTAGAGGAAAAGGAGATCTAGCTGCTCTGATTGGTCCTCAATGAGTTGATAAGATGGTTAGTCATGGGATGTCCCCATGCCACAAAGATTTATGGTCCACTTTCAATTTTGATTGTAAAGTGGTTCAGATTTGTAATAATTATGCTCATAATATTTATATGGAAAGAGCCCTATTTTGGGATTGGTTATCCATGAACTTTCTTGATGTGTCATGGTCTTTCATTGGTGATTTTAATATGATTCAGCAAAGACATTACAAAATGGATGGTAATAAGATGGAATGGAAAGGGAATAGTTTTTTCTTCTGGTCTAAGTTCAAGAGGAGACTTTCCTTGATTGACCCTTTATAAAATATGAAAGGGGATTTTGACAGTATATGATTTACTTGGTGAAATAACCAAGCCAATAAAAATAGAATCTAATTTAGGCTTTGTAGTATCTATTTGAATTCAAGGGAACCTTCTCTTGCTTATAATCATGGTAACTCTCCCATCCAAGTGTTCCCGACTAGTATTTCTAATCATTCACCTATATCTACTTCTAAAGTGTTGAAAGATCATATTGGTATGAGCAATAATTCCAAAAATAAAATATTATTCAAACTAACCATATCCCTCCTTTATGATAATGACAATTTATTGAGGCAATAATAATAGTTTCCTCTCTTTCTAAAGTTTGCAATACAAAGTGTAACCCTATCCAAACATAGGATATGATGGTTGAGAGTTTGAGAATTTTTTTCCAAACTATTGGGACTAAAGAAGCTAAAGACATGAGATTTTAGGAGAAATAGTACCAAAGGAAGTTGAATGAAGTGGAAGGTGATCTTCAAAAAAAAGGAAATAATGTTAGACTTGAAAAAGATCTTATTAATGCTAAGAATCAACTTAGAAGGATTGAGAATTATAAGATATAAGGGCAGAAAGTAAGAGCCAAAGAAAAATGGTCAAGTCATGAAGATAAAGGTTCCAAAAACATATTTAATATTATAAGGGCCAAACATATAAGAGAGGAAATCAATGGCATTCAAGTTAATGGAGAATTTTCTAGTTAAAACTCCAAAATTTTGGAAGCCTTTGTTAACTTGTATAAGGAACTCTTTTCTTTAGAACATGAAGATGCCAACTAGGATGGTAGCCTTTTAAAACTTGTATAAGGAACTCTTTTTTTCAAAACACGAAGATGCCAACTAGGATTTGATACACATCTATGTTAAAGTTATCTCCAGAAAGGTCAATTGTAGGCAAGCTAGAAAAATAAGTCAAGAATTTGCCATTCAAGAAATAAATACTACCATTGATTATATGGGTAATGGTAAGACCTCTGGAATGAATGGAATGCAAACTGAGTTTTATAAAAAGAACAAGGATTGGATATCTGAGGAAATTTTACATGTTTATTAGTATGCCTTTGAAAGTGTCTCTCTCAAGAATATCATTAATAAAGGGGTCATTAAACTACTCACTATTGATGGGAATAAGTCCCAAGTGAAGAACTGGAGACCAAATACTCTCCTAAATCTCCCATAAAAGATCATTGCTAAGATGCTAGCAAGAAGACTAACTAAAATATTAAACGAGATCATTTTTTATTTTTTTTTATAAGAGGGGTAAACGCTTTGACCTGGAGCTATGAACCAGTGAGGCCACAAACGGGGGACCTCATCCCCATGAGATTTGAACCTTGATGGAAAGAATAACAACATAACAACTTAACCATCACAACATGCCACTATTGGCAAAAAAAATGAGATCATTTCAGTGACTCAAACAAGATTTATTAGAGGAAGGTATATTATTGATAATCTCATAACTAGTTGGGAAGCCATGTATTGGGCCAAAATGGATCTATTAAAATTTGAAAAATCATATGATAGAATTGACTAGCCTTTTGTGACCAAGATGCTTGAAACTTTTGGTTTTCTAGAGTATTTTTGTAGGTGGGTGAATATTTTGTTCAAAGATCTCTCTACTATTATTGAAGTGAAGTGTGAGCTTTCATATCCTCTTCTATTGGGGAGGTCTATTACGAAAGGATTCCCTCTTTGTCATAATTGTTGATGCTCTTTCATACATTTCAAAAGTTTGTTAATTTGGCTCTCTTGTCAAATGAATCACATTAACCAATAAGGAGGAGCTCTATCTTGAATAGTTTGTTGATGAAATTGTACTTTTTGTGGAACTTCTAAGATTTTTTTTTCGATAATGTGATGAATAGACTCTAGATCTTCTATGTAGATTGAAGAGAAAATATTGCTCTTCATAAGTCATCTATGTTAGGATGGACAGGTTCCCCACCTAAGTGGATTGAAGATAGAAATTGGAATTGGTATGGTCCTAATCATGTGGTAAGGTATCTTGGTATACCTTTTGCACTAGACCCTTCTTTGACTATGTGAAAGTGGATATTCAAGAAGATTAAAAGAAGACATATCAAATGAAAAACTCACATGCTTTCCTTGGTTGGAAGGGTGGGGTTAGTTCATAAGGTACTTGCATCTCATTCTTTATGCTATGCCTCTACTTGGATCTTTGCTAAATTCCACACTAATAAGCATGAGAAAGTTTTGAGAGAGATGTTATGGTTTGATGGTTTGAGCTATAGGAAGAGACACTCTATGAAATATAATTGGTTTTTCTCCCCTAAAAATAGAGGAGGCCTTGGATTGAAAGATTTAAAAATTCAAGGATTCTCTTTAGTGGCCAAGTGGTTTATCAAATCTCTACGGGGGAATGAACCTTGGAATATTTTAAATAGAAATGACATCTGTAGATCTCAAATTAAGAAGGGTAAGCTTTGGAAGGAAACCCTTCTCTATGACATGGTGTTTGGTATTTTTGATATTAAAGTCTTTGGTTCCAAGTTTTTTTCTTCTATTTAGAAGGCATGGTGTCAGGTTAGGCCCCTTATCTGCTTTAGAAATTATGTTAGTAAGAACCCTTCTTTTTCTATGCTAGATAGATCTATCTTGTGGGTCATCTATCTTAGAGATAATCCTTTAGCACTGACCCAATGCTATTCTGCCAAACTTTAAAATAACAAAGGCATCTCCCTTATTCAGGGTATATGGTTGACAATAGATTTCTCCCTTGGGAAGATCTAAGATCCAAATTTGACATTCCTAGTGTTCATAAGAAGACTTACACTCTTATTCTGAAGGTAGTTGGTATTTGGTTTCCTAGTATGATCATCTCTTCCTCTGACTCTTATAATCACATTAAATGAAATAAGGGTAAATAAAAATATTGAAGGAGTTTTCTTGCAAGAAGATCTATGAGATGTTGAAAGATGATGACAATATCATTAGCCATATCAAGCTATCTTGGGGCTTTAACTGGCCTACTAACAGGTGGCACATTATATTTGAGTTTCTTTAGCATTCTAGTGTTGAATCCCAAAAATGTTATTTTCGTTGGATCCCAATACTTAAAAAACTTGTTGTTGGTCTTTTCTTTCTTGGGATGGAAAGAAAACTATTACGTGCTCTATTTTCAATTGTACTAAAAGTTTTGAACATCTCTTTTTTTATTTCTCTTGGGATTCTAATATTTGGGCTTTATTTTTTAGTAATGATCTTGTGTGGAATGTTATCCCCAGTCTCTCTTTTTTTATGCCATTACTAGTTTTGTGGAGGCTTTTGATTTGTATCTTAATAAGTTATGGTTTACTTTATATGCTGAAATATTTTGGTTCATATGGAAGTAAATGGATGAAGAGATTTTCTTATCCAAGCCTTGGGTTCTTATTGAGTTTAATCATAAACTCACTTTTTTCCACATCATGTCACGGGTTACAATTGTTATTGAAGTTCTAGAGGATTGATTCATTTGTTCAATAATAGAGGAAGGTTATCTTTCAACTTTTAAAAAAAAATCATACAATGAACCTAGAACTGGGAAGATCATCACCGAAAGTGAAAGGGATGATGTAGACCAATCCAATGAAACCCCTCCCAACATTGATCCACAAGCTAGTAATGTTGAAAGAAGAGCTAACAGTGGACCTATCCAAGAATAGTACTCAAAATGGGATTCAAACTTGCATGAAAAAATTAATATTATTAATAGGGAAGCTTACTTTTATGGATGGGCTTCAAATGAGTACAATGAAAACAATGAAGGGGTTTGGAGCTAAATGTTGAAAGTTCCTAGTCATGAGTTCATAAGACTGATTCCAAAAGAGTTTTGTTATATTCTATAATGTTTTAAAGGATTCTTTCCTATTGTACATGTTGGTAGGACTTTCTTTTTTTTGCACCAGTTCCCCCTTCTTGGGATTGTTTCTTAGCTACTAGTTAGCATATCTTTATTAGCACTCTATCTTGATGTTCGCAGTTGACTCTAGATATCTTTAATAGAAAAAAGATAGAATATTGCCATTAACAATATCTATTAAATTTTTTTATTATACTAGCACTCTTATTTATGAGGATTAATTCAAGAATTGCTATCCTTAGAGTGTATTATGATCTATTTATGAATAGTTTGTTCAAGAATTAATATCCTTAAATACTAAAAAAAAAATGTTTATTATCAGATATATCTTATTTGTAGCATGGCAGAAGAATGTTGATAGAATTATTCCTTCTAAAATATTATAGCCCCATAATCTTTTCTTATTGTGAAGGAAGGATTATGTAGGATAAAACAACTCAATAAAAAGAGATAAATAAGACAAAATAAACAATCATCAAAAAGTAGAAAACCTGAAGAGAAATCTATTAATAAATAGGAAAGGAGGATAAAGAAGTTTACATATCTGATACATATCCACATACTACCTATTTGACCCTTGTGAGCAAAAAAAACACCAGCACATAATAAGGTTCAAGCTCAATAGTCTACCTAATTTAGACCCTCACATTGAGTTCAAGATAGCTAGTCCGTATGTTTCCATGTAATCACAATGCTTGCAACCCCTCCTGAATTTGGCCCCAGGTTGGTACAAAAGATTGATACTAGTGAGCCACCTCAAAATGGATAAGCATCTCACATCTCATGCCACATCTTACTCGATGACATGTTGGAATAATTTAAATCTTTTAACACACACCTAAGAAAAACAATCCTTATAAGATTGGCTCCACCAATATAACTATTATTTAACTGGTCAACTCGTCAATGTAGTAGAATGTAAAGGAGTTTATAGTCCACCACCACATGAAACATCATTCCAACCATGTAGGCATTTAATTTTCCAACCATGAGTTCATGTCATCATGCAATGACACACCAAGGGAAGAGATAACTCCCACTACATCACCAAATATACTTATTTATAGCATAAATGTCAACATGGATACCCAAATCACAACGCACATCATTACTTCATAATGTATTTAAGGAGAAACAAAATCCCACTATTTCATCATGTTCTACCTCAAAAGGAATCACTCAATAACATTTTGGGACAAAGAAAATCACTCGTTGTGCCACTGAGTGCCACTAGAGGCTGACACATATGCCAACTAGGACAACACAACTATTCTCCATAACATGAGGAGAAAGATGAAACATTACTTTTCACAAATGAGTAGGATCCATGACCACTTAACTAGCCAATTAGACATGAACACTTGACAAAAGGGTTAGGTTATTGTATTAGGAGGAAAACACTTGGGCACAAATTGGGACCTAGGAAATACATGGCTAAAAAATATAACATATAAAATTTAATTGATATAGTAAGGGTAATTGGCTTAAGTCAAATAGAAAATTCTAACCCTTGAGATATAACACTTATAGAATTTCAACTAGATAAGAAAATCAATGTGAGGAAATAAGCTAAAGTTCAAAGATTTAAATTTCTGAAATCACAAAACAATGATTATAAAATCCTAGAAGATGACAAATGGGAGGGGAAGTAGAGAGAGAGGTGAGAGCACTAGGGTTTTAGAAGAGTATGATGATGGAGAAGGAGATTCGAAAGGGGAGGATGAAGATGGTCTATGGCATATTTGGTTCTCTTTTAGAGAGTAGATTTTTCCTTTATATCTAGGGGTGTGAGGTTTTGCTAATGTTTACTATTGCAATTTTTTTGGAGGTAGGTTTGGGTGCTTTGGTCTATGAAGGGTTGGATGTCCTAGTTGGGGACTTCTTTTTTCCCTAATAGTTAAGTATTTTGGAAGATAGTCCCCCTTGCTCTCTCCCTTAAGGATTTTTGGTGTGCTTCAGGCATGAAAGGGGTGGGTCTTTTGACCAACTACTCTTTTATTTTCAACTATTTAGGTCACTTGGGTTGTTATTTCTAGGGCTTATTGTGGTCATTCTCGGCCTTGCTAGGGTGTTCTTTGTGCTTTTCCACATCTTGGTTCTTGCATCTTCCATTGTACTGCATCGTTAGAAAAGAAAGAGACGCGGGCGATGGTGGTTTTCATTGTTGACCTTTTGGGTCTTTCTTTTATGAGACCCGATGCTGAAAAACATCTTTCTTTCTAAATTTTTGTGGGTTCTTGTCTTTCTTTTCTCTTGGCTTATGCTTTAGATTTTAGTAGTTCTCTATTGGTTGTGGCTTTGGTTGGCTCTATTTTTGGGTTTTTGTTTCTTCCTACAATGATATGGGATGGATTCCACTCTCCCCTTTTTGTTTGGAGGATGGATCTCTCTCCTCTTGGGCAACTTTCACTCTATATTTTTTGAGCTAACTAAATGTTTCTTCTGGTTTAGCCTTGCTCTTTGTGGGATCTTGTGGTCCAAGGATGATTGGTTTTTTCCCCTTTCTCATGCGGGTTTTTTTGGCTTTCTTCTGGATTATTCTCTATAAGACTCACATTAAGGTCGAGTCAATCCCTATTGAGGTGGGTTCTCTCCATTTGATTGGTTGTGGCAATTGGATTATGGATTTGATCTAGAGGTTTTCTCCTTTTCTCTCCTTTCATGTTTTGAATAGTGGCCCTTTATGTATAAGGTTACATGATGCCTTCCAAAACTCATCATTTTTCTTCTTCTTCCTTAACCTTTCTTACTCTAGTGCAAGGGGCTTCTTTGGGCTATTCATTTAGGGTTCTCACCTAAATCCTTTTATTTTCAAAATTTAAGTATTCTGGGATTGAGGACCCTTGTAGTTGTTTCTCTATTAAAGAAGCCTTTACTTTCCATCTTCCAGCTTTATCTAATAAGAACAATTATAAAATCCTAACCCCAAACCCTTCCAAGAAAACAAGTCTAACACACCTTATTTACTAAAACAAGCATCTCATCTTAACAAAAAAAGTACTTTATCTTCATTTATATGAAGATCTTCAATTGATTTCCTCTATATGAAAACAAAGGGAATTTCTCTTCAATCAAAGACTAAATCCTAACATTTTTAAAGATTTTTTTATTACTATAATTTTATGAGATCATCTATATTGATAAATGCTGTTTTCTCTTTGACTTGCTTAAAATAACCCTAAGATGGATCAACAAGTTTGACTTTTCATACTGCCATTACAATTCAACTAATCCATCTAAGAATCCTATTCCTCACAAATTATTCATGAGAAATTATTGAAATTATGAATGACTACTCTGGATTAATTACAATTGGACATCTAGTCTATCGCCATTGAAAGGTATAGTGGATAACAAATAGTAACAAACAAATGGTACGTCAGATTAGAGTATTGAAATAAGCAACCAAATAATAAGATCAATGCATTTCATATATCAGCCAAGATCTATATGCTAATTCGTTCTTTGTAACTTGCATCGTTGAACATATAAATTTTATGCTGCTGGAATAACATCAAAAAAATAGAAGCTGCATAGTTTCAACATATAAGCACAATGCTACTGGAAATAAATAAAAGATAATTTTATTCTTTAAGCTACACAATTTTACTAACAAGAATTGGTTACTGCTCAAGATTCCATTCGAGCAGTTTATTACAAATGTCAATGACAAATAATTCACAGAGAAATGACTTTTTCAAAACAATGGGTAAAGATCATACCAAGAGTAATTACAATTATCTTTCTAATTGATTAGCTCCATTTTCTACAAACCCTAGCCTCCTTCCATACTCTCCCAGGCATGCAGAAGTAGCCTTTGTCAGGAGCACAATGCCTATCCTCTGTGCACTTACACACCTTATCCAATGCACAACCATCTTTCTCCTTTTCCATCACTGTCTCTTCCATTCCAAATAGACCATCAGTCCACTCATTGGAAAACAATCCACGTGGGTCATATTTCTCCTTGACTTCTAAGAATTTAATCATATTGTTTGCCCTTGAGGCTTGTCCCTTAAACAGATGACCTCCAGATTTTCCCCAGTGCATTACTCCTCCATACTTCTCAATCACCATCTGTTCAATCTCCTCAAACACATCTCCATTCCATTTAGCCATACCCTCATCTCTAAACCTATAATATATAGTTTCCAAGGCCACCGTATCTTCTGCAGGTCCAAGATAAGCCTCAGATTTCTTAATGGAACGAATCAATGTTCCTCTGAGATCACAAAACTTTTGTGGGTTTAAATCTCTAATCTTCTTTATATCCTGAATAACAGCCTTCAAATGAGACATGCGGACCTGAATCTCCATATCATATGTGAGGATAGTGTCTATCCGACGGTCCCATGAACATACAGTTGTAATATTCTTATCGAAAATGGCAGTAGAATTGCAGGTTAAACTTGAATTATCTGCAAGTGTGCGTACTGAACCCTGGCACCCGCCAGCTGCTTGCATTTTGTGATTGAATCCTACAATTGGGTAGCCTGTGAATCCCGTTGGACCGTTAAAAAATGCACTGCCATTGACAGCTAGTGTGTTCATCTGCGATTCAAGTAGCTCGCATATTGTCTCAGTGGCTGCATTAGCTTGGAGGGATAACACTGCATAAAAAGAAAGAACGGTGGTAAGAAAATCTTATACTAAATTTTAATTTCAATGGCTGGTGGGTAATATAGTAGAGCCTTTTTAAGCTAAGAGGTTTTCTACAGTGGAAGCATTCATCGATCTAAACTTTTAGACATTTAAAAAAAATTGACGATCATTTCAATGTTTTCAGATTAATGCCCCTTCTTTCCATACTGAATGCAAACAGTCTGATACAGTAGTAGTGTTTTTAGTCGTATGCAGTCCAATAAAGCGCAGAAAACATTATAAAAATGCAAAAGGATTCCTGACATAATCATTTGTACCCACAAAAATAATTAGCTTAAAATATCTGACATTTATTCCCCATCTGCATAAATTTTGAATGCCTGACGGTTACAAATATGAAAGATAGAAACGGTTGTAAACTCTTTGTATTTAACATAGACATTTCAGATTGATATTTCCTTCGGATTAGAATTCAGGAGTCTGTTTAGCATATGGCTTTATGTGAGTAGGATTGCATAAGATGAGGGCAACTTCGTTCAGGTTACTATTGAATCTACCTCCAGTGTTCCCACAGAAATTTGGACTTTATACTCTGCATTAGAAGAAGAGCATCACTTTTTCAAATAAGAGACTGGAGCCGACGTCGACAGTTCAAATCTCGCCGCTGCTCACATTTGGGGAGAATGCTTTTCAAATGGAAAATGAGGCTTTTGTGCTGGACTCTATTTTATTCGTTATTCGAAGAGGAAATACCATTCAGTCCATTGCATGTACTCCTATGAAGGAGATGAAATCCTCAAGGACGAAGGTGAGATGGAGTACGACTTTTCCCCTTTCTTGTGTGAAGCCCAGTATGAGATTGAGTTTCTTCATCTTCCTTTCCCCGAAAATGTAATGTCCCCATTTTAGCAGTTGACCAAGTGTGTGTGCGTTAGCCTTGTTCTACATGGTCCCGAGGGCTAACGAAGGGTTTAATGGGATCTTGGAGTGTTTTGGCCTAGTCATTTTCAGTTTGGGCCAAAACGAAGTTGATTTACTCAGTTTCAGGCATACTTACTATTTTTAGTAAGTCGGCAGGACACAGTGCAGGTCAATTTTGGTGATTGGATTCGATACTCCTCGGTGAGAGCTTTCCGATGAGCTATCACTCGCATTATTCGAAGTTCGATTGCTAATACATTTTAATGCCTGAAGTTTTATTAAAGTAACGTCTAATTTAATTGTAAAATATTAAAGTGTTACTTTAATATTTATTTTATGGTGATGTGTACCCAAGGGAGACATAAGGGGTATTTTAATATATGTTTTATATTACACATCTTTTATCCCACATTGCCCATATGAGTTGAGCGGACCCGTGGGAATAGAATAAAAGGAAGCATCTGTGGCTTCATTAGGCAGGTTGAATATGAGAAGAAATTGGTGTGCGAGTTGCAGCTTTGTTCTTGGCATTTGAGGACGTCTATCCTCTCTTGTAACATTCTAGACATCATTCCCTTGGGGTTTGGCCTTTGGAATTCTTTCTTATTGGCTTCATTATCAAGCAGTTTAGTTGTATTTCCGGCTACAGGCAGATTTGATATTTTGCTCATATCTTCTTCACTACTTGTCCGACGCTTATGCCGCTTGGAGGGAATGGTATTATGAAGGTAGTGGACTGATTGGAGGAAAAAGTATTGTAGCAGCAAGTTCGTAAGCATGGGCTGGAGTATTATGACAATATTGCTGAAGTAATTAAGTTATAAGGGGTTTTAAGAAGTTGAATGCAAACTGTTTGACATAGTTCCTTTCAGCAATTTGGTTTAGTTAGTTGGGACATCCAAGGGTGTCCATTACAGTGGTATCAGAGCTATAAGTCCTGCCATCCTATGGAAGTCTTATAGGGAATTTGGAAAAGCCGGATAGAGGGAAAAAGTAAGTAAAAAACACAGGCTAAGCATTTATGTTTGAACATGCAACAGGGGTCTTATAATTTTCGCGATACCAGAGCAAGAAAAAATAGGATTTCAGACTTGCAAAGCAAACAGTCTAGTACATCCGTGCAGGGGGACATTGAATTCAACCATACAGACACAGAGGAGATATTCTGTGATCAGGACAATAATATGGGTGATCGAGATGACAAGAATACAGGATTAGGCGGAGGCAAAAATGCTGGTCCAGATCAGGAGGAGGTACTGTTCCGACAGTTACTGGATACATTAGAGCAGGGGCAGCGTATGCAGCAGGAGCAGAATAGGCGAATGGACATGATGTTGCAGCTCATGGCTAGACAGATGGGTGTCAATATTAATCCAGGTGATGCCAACAACAGAAACAATAACAACGAGGGAAACAATAACAACGGGGGAAACAATAACCATGAAGGCCAAGGCAACAACAATGGTCCTGAGAATAACATTAATGGTAATAATGGACACGACAATAATGGGAATGAGGCTGATAACTTTAGACACGTTGCACGCCCAGCACGGACTGCGAGCTCGAGACCTCTTCTACCCACTTTTCCACCCAGAGATCTGGTTCATCCAGTAAACGAACCGCAGATTACCGAGTTACAGGATCAGTTCAGGAGGGACTAGGAGGCTAGTGGACCAGAGTTTCAGGCGGATATTTCTCTTAGAGATTATATGGACTTGAGGATGAGACACATGCCTAAAGCAGGAGGGAGGAATCAAAACTTTGAGCTGAGGAAGAAAGTTGGAAAACTTTCTTTACCTTATTATGATGCTTCAGGGAAGATGACTGCACGAGCTTGGGTGCAGAAGGTAGATACATACTTGCAGCTAAATCCTATGCCTGAGGAGGAGGCTATCAAGTATGCGGCTATGCACTTGGATGGCATTGCACATGAATGGTGGCATCATGGCATGGTGACTTTGGGGCATAATCAGATTACATCCTATGAGGAATTCACTGAAACATTGATTGGGAGATTTGACACTAAGGATCCCGAGTTACATTTCAAAGAGCTAGCACAGTTAAAACAGTCAGGTTCTGTGGATGTTTACATTGCCGAGTTTCAGCGCTTGTCTGTACTTGTTACTAATATCTCTCCTAGGAGATTGGTGGTGTTATTTTGTGATGGTCTTGCTGATCCATTACGAGGTTGGGTGAAGGGACATGATCCACTCACGTTAGCTGAAGCAACTAAAAAGGCACGAGATTTAGCCCCTTCGGTATACAAAGGAAAAAACCATTCAACAGATTCTTCCTACCGCAAGGACAAAGACAAAAAATCATTTCAGAAAGAGTATAGAAAACCCAAAGAAGGATCAAAAGGACTAGACAATGAAACCTTGAATGAACTTCGAAAGAAGAAGCTGTGCTTCCATTGTAGAGAGCCTTGGGACTTATCTCATAAATGTTCTCTCAAGGCTAAGGCAAATCAAATGGAGTATTTTTCAGCAGAAGAGTCAGAGTCAGAAGGGGAGGATCAGCACTCCGATTCAGATGAGGGTAACACTATAGAGGAGAGAAACATTCCTAAGGATGATAGATCGTTGGCACGCTTGACAGGGGCCCAAAAGGCAATCACATTTAAGGTCAGGGGTACTATCCAGGGGCAGAAAGTGATATCTCTTATTGACACTGGGGCTACACATAACTTCATAGATGCACAGTTGGTAGCCAGGAGAGGGTTACAGACAGAGGAACATGATGGGTTTAGAGTCATGGTGGCTAACGGTGATAAGTTATTATGCACTCGGAAGATATCTAATCTTCACATCAGGTTTGGAGATGGCTACGAGTTGGAGGATGAGTTCTATGTTGTGGACATGGGAGATTATGATGTCATCCTCGGCATGACATGGATGGCTTCACTAGTTGAGTTCACACTCAATCTAGCGAAATTGGAGATGAGATTCCAGCATGAGGGGAGAACTGTGGTACTTAGAGGGCTTTCAGATGGAGGTTGCAGAATAGTGTCCTTGAGGAGAATGTAGAGACTTTTTCGTCATGATGACATAGAGTGGGCGGCAGAGTGCCACATTATGCCAACTTCACCAGAGCCACAAGAAAAGAGTCATCCACTAGATGTCCAGAAGATACTCGATAGACACGCTAAAGTATTTAGCGATATTCCTCATGGGGTTCCTCCTGACAGAGGGATGGAACATGTTATTGAGCTCGAGGAGGGAGCCACACCAGTTATGATTACTCCCTATCGTCATCCTAAGAAACACAAGGATGAGATAGAGAAGGCGATTAAGGATTTGTTGGAGATGGGGCATATTAGGCCCAGTAAGAGCCCTTTTGCTTCAGCAGTAGTATTGGTAAAGAAGAAGGATGGGACGATGCGCATGTGCATCGATTACAGGGCACTGAATAAAAAAACAATTAAAAATAGGTATCCCATTCCTAGGATTGATGAGCTGATTGATGAGTTGCATGGGGCATGCTTCTTCACCAAAATTGATTTGCGATCCGGATACCATCAGATCAGGATGAGAGCAAAGGACATTGAGAAAACAGCCTTCCGATGTCACTATGGCCACTTTGAGTTCATGGTTATGCCATTTGGTCTAACCAATGCACCTGCTAGATTTCAAAGTTGTATGAACCAGGTATTCAGGAAGCAGCTGAGGAGATTTTTCTTGATCTTCTTTGATGACATCTTGGTCTTCAGTAAGACCTGGGAGGAGCACTTACATCATCTAGAGGAGGTGTTATCTATTCTGGAGAGAGAGTCATTGTATGCCAAGGAATCTAAATGTGAGTTTGGCATGACTGAGCTCCTTTACCTGGGGCATATCATTAGTGCAGATGGCGTTCGGGTTGATCCCAAAAAGATTAGAGCTATTGTAGAATGGCCTACTCCCACAAACCTTACATAGCTTAAGGGATTCTTTGGTTTATGTGGTTTTTATAGGAGGTTTGTTAAGGGATTCTCACAGATTGCTACACACTTGACAGATCTTACCAGGAAAGGAGCCTTCGTGTGGACAGGGGCAGCACATAGGTGTTTTGAGCATTTCAAGTAGGTAATGTCTTCATGTCCAGTTCTAGCTCTACCGGATTTCACGAAACCTTTTGAGCTTCATTGTGATGCATCTGGTGATGGGATTGGAGCAGTATTGATGCAGGAGAAGCATCCCATTGCATTCGAGAGTAGGAAGCTCCGAGGAGTTGAAAAAAGTTATTCTGTCTATGACCGGGAGATGTTGGCCATAATGCATGCATTGGCCAAATTTCAATCATATTTGGTAGGTGGACGTTTTGTGATCAAGACTGATCACAACAGTATTAAATACTTCATGAGCCAGCGTGATCTTAATGACCGGCAACAAAAATGGGTGACTAAATTGCAGGCTTATGACTTTGACATAGAGTTTGTCAAAGGTAAGAAAAATGTGGTGGCTGATGCCTTATCTCGGAGACCTCACTTATGTGCTCTGGCAGAGATTTCAGGAGATTGGAGAGATCGGATTATAACAGAGTATGTCAGAGATGCTTGGGCTTCTGGATTGATTTCAGGTACCATAAAGGATGATGGCTATGAGGTGATAGATGGATTGATCAGAGTTCAGGACAGGGTTTATTTGATTCCATCATCACATTTGAGAGAGGCGATACTGAAGGCATTTCATGATGCACCCACAGCTGGACATCCGGGGGTCTTCAAGACCTACAGGCAGATCCGAGAGCGGTTTTCATGGAAAGGGCTCAAGGATGATGTTCAGAGGTATGTCAGGGAGTGTGTGGTTTGTCAACAGAATAAGGGAGAACACACATTTCCTGCAGGTTTATTACAACCCTTGCCCATTCCTGATAGGAAATGGGAAAGTATTTCGATGGACTTCATCACTGGTTTACCACGAGTACAGGGAAGGGATTGCATCTATGTGGTGGTGGACCGCTTGACGAAGTTTGCTCACTTCATTGCTATTCCGTCCACTTACACAGCAGCACAGGTGGCAGAGCTTTTCTTTAAAGAGATATTCAGGTTACATGGGTTGCCCAGATTCATTGTCAGCGACCGGGATAGTAAGTTTATGAGTGTTTTTTGGCAAGAGTTGATTAGGTTGTGTGGTACAGATCTTACACCTAGCACTAGTTATCATCCGCAAACAGATGGGCAAACAGAGATTGTGAATAAATGGGCGGAAGGATATTTGAGGAACTATGTAACTACACAACAAAAGGCTTGGATCAGATGGTTGCATATGGGAGAGTATTGTTATAACACCACTTATCATATGTCCATCAAGATGACTCCTTTCATGGCACTCTATGGTTATGAAGCACCTAGCTTCATGGATTTAGTTTTGGGGGACAGTAGAGTGCCCAAAGCCAAAAACTTATTGCAGGATAGTCAGGACATCCTGAAAGTGCTCAAAGAGAATATACAACAGGCCCAGAATCAACAAAAATTGTATGCTGATCAGCACCGAATAGAGCGTAGCTTCGAGGTAGGGGATATGGTTTACTTGAGGCTACAACCATATAGACAGTCATCGCTCAAGAAGAGCGGAGCTGAAAAGTTGAAACCTAGATTTTATGGTCCATACAGGGTGATTCGCAAAGTGGGCAAAGTCGCCTATGAGCTTGAGCTTCCAGAAGGCAATCGAGTGCACAATGTGTTTCATGTGTCTAGGCTTAAGAAAGCCATTGGTCAGAGTGTAGTGCCTTCTGCAGATTTACCCCCTTTGGATGAGGAGGGGAAGCTTGTGTTAGTACCTGAGGCTATTCTGGATACCAGAGAGAGGAAGCTTAGAAGCAGGATAGTGAAGGAGTATTTGGTCAGATGGAAAGACCTGCCGGAGGAAGATTCTACATGGGAGAGTGAGCAGGTTATTTAGCAGGCTGGACTGAGATTGCTTGAGGACAAGCAATTTCAAGGGGGGCGGACTGTAATGTCCCCATTTTAGCAGTTGACCAAGTGTGTGTGCGTTAGCCTTGTTCTACATGGTCCCGAGGGCTAACGAAGGGTTTAATGGGATCTTGGAGTGTTTTGGCCTAGTCATTTCCAGTTTGGGCCAAAACGAAGTTGATTTACTCAGTTTCAGGCATACTTACTATTTTTAGTAAGTCGGCAGGACACAGTGCAGGTCAATTTTGGTGATTGGATTCGATACTCCTCGGTGAGAGCTTTCCGATGAGCTATCACTCGCATTATTCGAAGTTCGATTGCTAATACATTTTAATGCCTGAAGTTTTATTAAAGTAATGTCTAATTTAATTGTAAAATATTAAAGTGTTACTTTAATATTTATTTTATGGTGATGTGTACCCAAGGGAGACATAAGGGGTATTTTAATATATGTTTTATATTACACATATTTTATCCCACATTGCCCATATGAGTTGAGCGGACCCGTGGGAATAGAATAAAAGGAAGCATCTGTGGCTTCATTAGGCAGGTTGAATATGAGAAGAAATTGGTGTGCGAGTTGCAGCTTTGTTCTTGGCATTTGAGGACGTCTATCCTCTCTTGTAACATTCTAGACATCATTCCCTTGGGGTTTGGCCTTTGGAATTCTTTCTTATTGACTTCATTATCAGGCAGTTTAGTTGCATTTCCGGCTACAGGCAGATTTGATATTTTGCTCATATCTTCTTCACTACTTGTCCGACGCTTATGCTGCTTGGAGGGAATGGTATTATGAAGGTAGTGGACTGATTGGAGGACAAAGTATTGTAGCAACAAGTTCGTAAGCATGGGCTGGAGTATTATGACAATATTGCTGAAGTAATTAAGTTATAAGGGGTTTTAAGAAGTTGAATGCAAACTATTTGACATAGTTCCTTTCAGCAATTTGGTTTAGTTAGTTGGGACATCCAAGGGTGTCCATTACAGAAAATCACAATAATGGTTTGGTAGTATTATGGAAGCCAGCTTCCTTACAAATAGAGTTGCACTGGCTGAAATTTTTAAGAAAATTTGTAAGCTGAGTGGTCTTATGGATTTTGTAATTTGAGTTTCAGCTCTCAATTTAAAGAAAAACTTTCTAACATTTATTTTATAATTAAAGACATTTTTAGTTTTAAAGTTTCAGTTTTTGACAAATGGGTAGATTTTTCCCTAACCTGGTATTTCCAGCCCCACCCCATTGTCATCGGCTTCTTAAAAAAGTGGGGCTCCTATTATGAAGGAAAAGATTCTAATTAAACATGTAGCCCCCCAAAAAAAATCTTATGGGACCTCCTGTACTTGAAAAATAGCCTTGTAGCTCCCCGCTGACTCTTATATTAACTCTAAACAATCTCTTTGAGATCAAATTTAGAATTTAGTTTATGCTACCTGAATTAAAATGTTATGTTTTTCCTCTGTAAATTCTATTTTGCTAGACTTTGTATGCAATGATATATATTGTTGCTAGGCATTTTTTGATATAGCTTACTTGCAACTGTTTTTGCTAGACTTTGTATGCAATGATATATACTGTTAGGCATTTTTTGATATAGCTTACTTGCAACTGTTTATGTTGGGTCATTGATTACTGTTGCCTCTTTGATTAAAATGTTCATTCTCCATATCTTAATTGATGGAAAACACATAAAAATTAGTTGGTTTCTTAATGATAGAGAAATTTAAAATTTATTTCAAAATTAGAAGAGATTTTTCAAAAGTTATTAAAACAATATCAGTACTTTGGTAAGTTTTCTTTTTATTTAACTAGAGAATTTAAAATTTATTTCTAAATTAAAGATTTTTTTCAAAAGTTACTAAAACAATATCAGTGCTTTTGTATTTTCTTTTTGTTTTACTTAGAAATATGATAGAGAACTTTAAAATTTATTTATAAATTAGAGAAGAATTTTAAAATTTATTTATAAATGATAGAGAAGTCCTACTACAACCTTTGCTCTATCGCAAACAATATTATAGCTTTAAGGATAAAACTTATGCTAACACTAATGCAAATGAAAACTCTAATTTCAATCCAAATTTTAATTCTAATTACTTGAATAAAAAATATACATTTTGTTCATACTGAATATTGATTATTATATATGTGGTGATTTTTATTTTTTAAAATGTTCAAAGGGAATCTATAGCATTAAGCATATTTTTGAAGTGAACATATAAAATATATTAGGTATCATAAAATATAATATATTTAATAATAATTATTCATTATTGTAGATTAATAACAATAATGTCTTTCATTCTTTTGTCACGAGTAATATATATATATATATATATATATATATAAAAGCCAAGAGATATCCTTGTTGAGGCACTTATTTTTATAATCTGACTTAGTGCAATAAGTGGCTTAGAAGGATATCTCTCAACTTATTATATATATATATATATATATATATATATATATATATATATATATATATATATATATATCTAAAAGCTAATTTTATTTTACTTAGAAATATTGTATAGAACTTTAAAATTTATTTATAAATTAGAAGAGTTTTTTCAAAAGTTACTACAACAATATTAGGGCTTTTGTAAGTTTTCTTTTTATTATACTTAGAAATATGATAGAGAACTTAAAAATTTATTTTTAAATTAGAATAAATTTTTCAAAAATTACTAAAATAATACGAGTGCTTTTGTAAGTTTTTTAAATTTTACTTAGAAATATGATAGAGAAATTTTAAATTGATTTCTAAATTAGAGAAGATTTTACAAAAGTTACTAAAACAATATGAGTGTTTTTGTAAGTTTTCATTTTATTTTACTTAAAAATATGATAGAGAACTTTAAATTTTATTTCTAAATTAGAGGAGCTTTTTCAAAGTTATTAAAACAATATCACTACTTTTATAAGCTTTTAATTTTTTTTACCAATTAAGAAATCAAAATAAAAGCACATGTATATATTTAATGTTAAAATAATTTAATCTTTATTCTATTTAATTATCTATTACTTTTTTAGAATATAAGTTGTATATATTAGGTTGTGGTTATTTAAATTTCTATGATTTTATATTTTTGAAAATTTCACATACACACATATGTATATATATGTGTGTGTAATTTTTAGTGTATTCAAAATTATATTAAATAGTATAATCTTTTATTTTAATTTTAGTTTTACATTGCAATTGAAATTATTTTTATTTTAAAGAATACACACACACACAAATATATGTGTAAAATTTTTAGTGTATTCAAAATTATATTAAATAGTATAATCTTTTATTTCAATTTTAGCTTTTGCATTGCAATTGAAATTATTTTTATTTTAAAGAATTTTTTTTTGTGTGTGATGTAGTTCAAAATTAGACTATATAATTTAATTTAATTGAGACATGCACAAATATATTCTTTTAATTTTATATATTTAGAAAATGTATCTAGTTCAATTTTGAATTTTAGGTTTGATGAAAATTGAATCTTAGTTTAAATAAACTCTAAACTATTTTCTTAAGGCTAGAGATCAATTAGGGTTATGGATAGAATTAGAGTTTGAGTTGAATAAACACAACCCTAATTATATACATGAAAACCTAATCCTAACACAAATTGTTGAACCCTAATCCTAAATGCCAAATTCTAATTTTAACTCTAAACATAAAGTGTAGCCTTAATATATAATCCATAATCCTAAACATGATGCAAACCCTTAAATCTAACACGTAAACCAAAATAATAGTAATATTAAATTTTGAAGTTCATTTTTAACTTGATAATTGAAAAAACTCTTTATGAAAAAAATAGAAATTTTTTTTAATTATAAAAGATTTATAACATTTGAATTTTAGTAACTAATTTAAAACCTTAATAGGAACACTATAAGAAACAAAATATTTAAATCCTCACCCTAACCCCAAATTTTAAACCTTCATTCCAAATCTTAAACCTTCAATCCTAAATCTCAAGAAAAACCATAGTCCTAAATAGTAAACCTCAATCCTAAATGCTACACCCCAAATGTTAAAACCACCCTAACACCTAAATATGAAATGTACATCTTATATGATATACATTAAATCCTACTTGAAACCAGATACCTAAATAGAAATAGAAAATGATGAAATACAATATAAATAATAATAAACTCTAATCCTAATAATAAAATGTAAACCCTAATTTCAAACCTAATTGTTAAACAATAAAACCCTTATCCTAAATGTTTAACCCTATTACTAGCCCTAATTGAGTGTGTGTGAGAGCAAGGATAATTAGAACTTAGAATAGACATAAAGAGAGAAATGAACACACACAAATATGTATGCACACACATATATATACATATGTATCGATATACATATGCATATGTACACACACACACACACACAAAGCCAAGAGGCTTTCTAAAGTGGAAGCCTTCATATAAGAGGAAATATGGTGAGAGACATGTGCAGGAGAGACTGTGAGAGATAAAGAGACATGAGTGAGAGATATGGGGTAGATATAGAGGGTAAATAGGGGGAAAGATTGTGAGAGTGGGGAAAGGAGATACATAAAGAGATTAAGGAGGTAGGGAGGGAGAGAGATGATTTAGAGATAAATAGTAGTAAAGGAGAGGATGTGGTAAGTAGGGATGTAAATAGGAGAAAGGGAGAAACGTGGGAAGGTATAAGGTAGAAAGAGACAATGTCAAAGGGTAGAGAGATGAGGTAGAGAGAAAGAGAATAATTAGGGCATCAAATGGATGGAAATGATGATGGGGGGAAGAATTTTGGAGAGAGAGAGAGAGAGAGAGAGAGAGGAATATTAGGGGGAGGGGGAGATGGAAAAAGAGGTGGGGAAAGATGAGGTAACTAGGGTCCAAAAAATAGATTTAGATGTGATAAGGAGAGAACTTGGAGAGAGGAGGGATGTGGATGAGACATGAAGTAGACATTATGAGAGATGGTGAGAGATAAAGATACATGAGATAGATAGAGTAGCCAATAATAAAATGAGGGGAGGTGTGTGTGTGTGTGTGTGTGTGTGTGAAGAGAGAGAGAGAGAGAGAGAGAGAGAGAGAGAGAGAGAGAGATGAGGTAGACAAAGAGAGATTGGGAGAGACATTAAGGAGGGGACATATGTGTGAGAGAGTGAGAAAAGAGGATATAGGGTAGGAGACATGAGGTCGACATAAAGAGATAAATTGTGAGAGGTAAAGAGCCATGTGAGTGAGAGAGGATGAGAGACATGAGGTATATATGGAGGGTGAATAGGCTAGGGGGATGACATTGTGAGAGGTGCAAGGGGAGAGAGTTAA
Organism: Cupressus sempervirens; assembly: GCA_028749045.1. Lineage (NCBI taxonomy): Eukaryota > Viridiplantae > Streptophyta > Pinopsida > Cupressales > Cupressaceae > Cupressus > Cupressus sempervirens. Next base: position 331,733,157 of record CM053787.1, read on the forward strand.
AGAGTGTAATTAGGGAGAAAGATAGAGGGAGATAAGAGGGAGAGGGTGTGGGGAAAAAGAGAAAGATAAAAGAGGGGGAAGAGATGAGGTAGAAAGAGACAACATAGTGGGAGAGAGAGATGAGGTGGACAGAACGAGAGTACTTAGGCTCCGTTTGGTTGCTGGAAGATGAGGGCCAAAACCGGGTTATCAGGAGTAAAACCAGGTTTTGCAAAAAAACTTTGGTGTTTGGTTGGTTAAAATCATAACCTGGTTTTCAATTTCATCTTCCAATTTTGGTCAAAAATTGGAAGAAGTTTCTTCCAACAAAAAGGTGGAATTTGAAATTAAAACCAGGGTTTGAATTTTATGACAGTTTTTTTAATAATATTGTGGGGTCCACAGTATATTCATCTTCCGTGTCAACCAAACGGACCATTAGCTTTCCAAACCACATAACCAAGTTTTCGAAAACCTGGTTATAAGATAACCTGGTTATAAGATAACCTGGTTATGGCACAAATTGATCTTCCCCAGCCAAACGGGGCCTTAGGGAATAAAATGGATGAATTTAATGATGATGGAAGAGAGAGAGAGAGAGAGAGAGAGAGAGAGAGAGAGAGTAACACTTGGTGAGATGAAGGAGTGGAAGCGAGTAATTAGTGATTAGGGGGAAGAGATAAAAAGGGAGAAGAGGGAGAGGGTTTGAGACACAAGCTATATATATATATATATATATGGTAATTAGGGAGAGGATATAGTGAGAGGGGGATGGATATGAGAGAAAGCGAGAAGGAGAGAGGTGAGGTAGAGAGAAGGAAAGTGAGATAAAGAGAGAGAGAGAGAGAGAGAGAGAGAGAGAGAGAGAGAGAGAGAGAGAGAGATGGTAATTAGGGGGAGGAGATAGTAAGATGTGGTGGGAAATAGGAGAAAGGGAGTAGAGGGGAAAGAGAAAGAGACAACATGGAGGTAGAGAGATATGAGGTACAAAAAAAATAGGATATTTGAGAGAGAGAGAGAGAGAGAGAGCCGGGGGGATACTTTGTAATAGAGTAATCAACATGTGAGACATATGAGGGAGAAAGAGAGAGAAGAGGACCCAAAGGGTGAGAGAAATCAGTTAGGGATATATGGTCATCAAGAGGAATAGATGGTGAGAGGGGTAGGGATATAAGAGAAGAGGGAATAGGTCAGAGATAGGATTAATATAATAATTAGGGAATAGGATAGATGTACATGGTAATGAAGGAAGGAAGAGAGAATAATAGTGATAAGTGGGGGGAGGAGGGAAGAGGGGATTAAGTAGGAGAACACATGCTGAGAGGAGGGTCAAAAGAGAGGGAAAGAGAGTAATTATGGGGTGAGATATATGTATGTATATGTTTAGGAAAGAGAGATGTGTGTGAGAGTAAGAGACATGATGTAAAGATATATAAGGTATTTAGGGGGAAGCAATGGCTAGAGGGGAAGGGAGATGGAAGAAAAGTAGAAGGGGGAGTGGGGAGAGATAGAGGTAAATATAGAAAGAGGATAATTTAGGCCCAAAATAGAGGGGGGAGAGAGAAGGGAATGACGATAAAGTGTGAGGTAGACATAGTGTGAAGAATGAGAGATAAAGAAATGCGAGAGAGTTGTTGGGACTTTAATTTAATGATTAATACAAAACTATGTATTATAAAAGTTGAAGCCTTTATAACTCTTGAACTCTTGATTTCCTTAAAGAAGTCCTACTACAACCTTTGCTCTATTGCAAACAATAATCTAGCTTTAAGAGTTAAATTGATGCTAACACTAATGCAAATGAAAACTCTAATTTCAATCCAAAGTTTAATTCTAATTACTTGAATAAAAAACATACATTTTGTTCATACTAATTATTATATATGTGGTGATTTTTATTTTTTTTAAATTTTAAAAGGAATCTATTGCATTAAGCATATTTTTGAAGTGAACATATAAAATATATTATGTATCATAAAATATAATCTATTTAATAATTATTATTCACTCTTGTAGATTAATAACAATAATGTCTTTCATTTTTCTATCGCGAGTGCTACTAGCTTATATATATTATATATATAATAAGCTAAGAGATATCCTTCTCGAGGTGCCTTTTTAAATAATCTGACTCAGTACAATAGACGCCTCAGAAGATATCTCTCCACTTATATATATATATATAAGCTAGTTCTTAAAAACAGATAAGAACTTTATGATTACTGTAATAAAATTTAAAACAAAGAGAAAAAGATTTCCATAATCCACTATAATCATCTGTAAGAATTTCTTCATTAGGTTGAATTTTTTCATCAATCTTTCTAATTTCAACCGCTGATATAAAACTATTCAATAGAAACTCTGACAGATTGAATAAAAATCATTATTAAACTCGTCACTATCACTACCTTTTGTTTAACATAACTTTGCACACTAATAAAAGATCAACCTTAAAGCAAAACTAGTTTCACTAATTCCCCCAAAACCCAATGGCAAACATGATTTCATTGCTTTCCATAACCTCTAAACAGACAATCCAATCCAATATAAGAAAAGAAGTGGGGAGAAGAAGGAAAACATACTCTGGGCAGCACTGTTTTCAACGTTCACAGCTATTGAAGGAGTGCCAAGCAAGACATTAAACCCATCACCAGGAACGTCAATAGAAACCTTAGTCATATTCCTAAACAAGGCCTTTCCATGGGAAGGAATCCAGTAAATATCACCAAAATCAACATCCCTAAGAAAACTCTCAGCCTCATTCTCCAACTCCTCATCACCCTTCAAAAACGAAGAAACAGAACGCTTGTACATGGGCTGCAAAGAAAAAGTAATCTCCGAGATCACACCCAACATGCCCAGAGATATCATAGCAGCTTTCAGATCCTCATCACATTCCTTCAAGGTAATCACCCTTGCATAGCCCAACAAGGGAGAAGAAGGAACAACTATTCTCATTCCCACCACGTACTCATAAACGCCACTCCCTTTTCCGACGAGTCCGCTGCCATGGGCTCCGGTGGAAATAACGCCGGCGGCAGAGACTCCATTCCAGTTAATCATGGCCGGCAGAGTGAAACCATTCTTTGCAGCTTCTTCCATGACATCAGACATCATTGCTCCAGCCTGAACAGTGATTGTCATGGCAGCCTTGTTGATTGAAATCACTTTGTTGTAGTTCTTGGTTGAGATTATGAGGCCTTGATTTCCCACACATGAAAGTTTTGTGAGGCTGTGGCCAAGCCAGCTCACTACTCTCACCTTCTGCTTGTTTCTTACTGCCTTGGCCACAGCTTGAATAAGCTCTTTTTCTGATGTGGGCGTTGAAGAAATGGCCGCCATGCAGTTTTCATGGTCCTCCCAGAGTCCTTGGTAATTGTAGATTTGGCAACCATCGCCTGTGCAATCAACTGATGAAGGAGCAGAGCATGGGGCTGCTTCTAGATTTATTGTGAAAAAAAGCAAGAGAACAATGATAAAACCACCGAGACCCATTCTTGTTTTCATGGCTCTTTTCTTAGCTTTTGATGTTTAGTGTAATGGGCAGCGATTGAGGCGGTTATATAGATTTGATTTTGGAGTTAATAGGTTTGTCTGCTCACGGGGCTACCCACTTGACGCGGGTTTGAGGGTTTCCCCGTTGGCTCAGTCAAATGGAGTATTTTCACATTGCACGTTATAGAACATTGTTTTTAATAAATACAAAAGGTGTTTCAAAATCCCTATAGCTATCCCTGCCATTTTAAAAATCCTTGCAGCTATAAGATAAGCAATAGTTTGTACTCAATCATGATCCTTGAATACTTATCGTGGTAGGGAACGCTTCATCCTCTCTTTTAAGCAATACAATCTAAATAAAAACTACTGTTCACAACAATCCTCATGATCATCCTTATCTTGGATAGATAGAGTCCTTCACACTACAACAATCTTCATGATCATCCTTATCTTCAGGGTAAACTTTAAGGAAGCCTCCTCCAGGGAAAGATATAAATTATTGACTAATCTTTCATAATTTTAAAAAATCAAAATTTTAAATTTATTATTAATGAATCTCTCGATTCTTTTATTTTAAATATTATTTACATTGGCGATTATTTTAGAATCATAATTTTTGAGTAGGAAATATTGACGAATCTCAATAATAATAGGAAGTTCGCTAATCGTCATAGAATATTACAAATCAAAATTGAACATGTTTTATCTTGTAGAAATTATGAGGATAATTACATTATATTTTAAATCAATAGTGAAAACTAAATATTGGTAATATATCCCTAAGGTAACTAATAATTATCATAATTATTGGTGAATTAATTTTAATTTCTTTGATAATATATAATATTTAGGTGAATCAGATCTAATCATGTATCGAATAGTGTGGTGAATCTTTGAGTTCAATTTTTTATTTAAATAAATTATTTAGTGATTTTAAATATTTTAGAACTAAATTTAATAAAAATGTGGCAATTTAGGTTGCATTAAATCTTAAAGTATTAGCCAAATTACCAGCAACAAATTTCTAAAATTCGTAAAATTACGAATATTCGCCGCTAAAAAACACCCCACTTATCTTGCATAGAGAGAGTCCTTCACACTACAAGAAAACACATTAGAGAATGCACTTATTCTTTGTGTGTTGAAAGCTATAAGTACTAAATTTAATCATTTCTTTACATTCTTAGCTCTCTCATTCTGATGATAGATCATTTTATATGATTAGAAAGATTAATACTAATAAACTCACATATAATCTTACCCAGAAATATGAATATAATAACTATAAGCAATGCTTCTCAAGTTTTGAAATAACAATAGTAGCTTGTCAATTCTTACAAATTTGGTATGAAAATCATAACTATAGAATCTTTTGATGTTGGTTCCCTTTATTATATCAAGATCTTAAGACCATGCAAAATAGATAGAAAAAGGTATAATAATTGTCTAAGATGCACTACAACTCATACGTCTTGCAAGATTTCTTCAAAGTCACCTTTGCTATCAAATCCTACCTTCCATCATATTGATTTTCAATATGCTATTAAAGAGCCTTGACCCATATAACTTTGCATTCCTTGCTTGTACATCTCAAAACATATTTGTGCATACTACCTATTCTTCCCATGCGAGCCAAAAGAAACCACTAATACATAAGGTTCAAGCTCAAAAGTTGACCAAATTTAGACCAGGCTCCCATTGAGCTCAAGATAGCCATTCTGTATGTTGCCAAACAATCACCCTTCTAAATTTGGCCTGTATTGGAAAAAAATGTGAAAATTCCTATTGCAGTCATTGATTATTAAAATCCTATCTTAAATGATTATGTAATTTCCAAAAAATAATTCACAATTAAAAGATAACACAACTAAAACTTCACCAAAAATATAGAAAGAACTAAGCAACACAATGACACAATATTTTTGGACAAATTATCCTTGGAAAATCCCTAAGGGAAAACTAGTTCTACAGATAAGGAATTATATCAACTTTAGCAAATCAAGAGATACAAAATCCTTGCCTTTTACTAATAGAACTTTGACAACCTCCCAATTTCTCCTACTGATATTCCTCCACTGCTATCCCCAACATTGTTATTGCGCCCTTGCTAACACTATACAAGACTATTTTCTATCATGGCAAATTTATTTTCTAACATTGCAAATGCTTCTCCAACTTGTGTTCTCCAAATCCCCCCTAAACCCCTTATTTATGACTCTCGCTGAAAAATCAAGGATTGAGATTGATTCTCAATCAATAGTTGAGATTAAAAATAACCCAACAACCAATAACATAATTGGTTTCTAGTTGCTTCTAAAGGAGGTCAAGGGCCCATCGATTCTCTCCACAAGGGCCAACACGTCGAGAATTGAACTCACAACTATGACTGCCCATCCATATTATCTAAGTGACTCCCCAACTGAATTGTAGGTGTAGAATAGTAGGGGAATTATTATTCTAATATGTTATTTAACAAATAATTGCCCCTACTCTAACTAATTAGTTATTGAAATTATTATTTGCTAAATATTTACATATGGAAGAACAACTATCCAAAGCTACCAAAACTAACACTCCCTCTTAGTGGGGAAATTGTTCTTCATGACACCTAACTTATCTCTAAAGAAGATGAATTTTGCTTTCCCCGATGCCTTAGTCAGAATGACTACTACTTGCTCCTTTGTAGTCATGTAATATAGCTTGAGCAACCCCCCATTTTACACAATCTTTGATGAAGTGATATCTGATGTCTATATGTTTAGACCTCTCATGAAATACTAGATTCTTAGACAACTTGATGCAACTCTAATTGTCACAATGTATCACAATAGTCTCCTTCTTTTGATCAAATAAGGCCACTAACAACTTTAGAAGCCATATAGCTTGAACATATGTCACCACATGCTAGTTATTATGTATTATGCTTAGATGTTGAACTTAGAGCCACAAGCTTTTACTTCATGCTGAACCAAGATACAACTCTTGATCCCAAACTGAAACAACACCTTGAAGTGCTCCTTTTGTCTATTGTATTTCCTTCCCAATCTATGTCAATAGAGCCCAACAACCTGATACCTTCACCTTGAACATATATGATTGCAAACTCAATTGTACCATGTAAGTAATGCAACACATGCTTAGTTGATGTCCACTACATTCTCTTTGGTTCAACTATGAACTAACTAAGAGAGTTTATTGCAAATGTTATATCTAGCCTAAAATTGACTAAATACATAAGGGAACCAATCAATTGCATATATAAGGTGAGATCTACATCCTTCTCCCTAGATGTATCTACCTTCCTCTAGTTTGTGATCATGGGTGTAGACATGGCTTTGCAATCCTCCATCCCGAATCTCTTCAAGATTTCAATTCAATATTTCCCTTGACCAAGGAAAATCTATCCATCTGTCTGCCACACTTCCATGCCTAGAAAGTAGTGCATAAGTCCCAAATCCTTCATCTCAAACTCCACTGCAAGATCCCTCTTGCAATCCTCAATAAGGCCAAGTCCACATTAAGAAGAATAATGAGAACCTCACCCCTAACCACTAAGTAGTAGTGGTTAGCATCCACTTCACTCTTCACAAAGCCCATTTCCTACACATACGTATCAATTCTCTCATACCACACTTTGGGAGCCTGCTTGAGCTACACACTTGGGTCTCTTTGTTGTGTCCTACAAAGCCTTTTAATTTCTTTATATATGTCCTTCCCCTTCAATTCACCATTTAGGAAAGTTGTCTTGACATCCATTTGATGGATTTTTCATCCCATTTGTATTGCAAATGAGATCACAACTCATATATAAGTATACTTGGCCATTGGAGAAAATATATCCTCATGGTCTATTCCCTCCTTCCAAGAGAACCCCTTTGCCATGAACCTTGCCTTGTATTTATTGATGCTACCATCTGCATTGTGCTTTATCTTATAGATCCAGCATGATCCAACTACTGCTCCATCTGTTGGTCTAGGCACTACCTCCCACACATCATTTCTCATTATTGAGGAATATTACTCAACCATAGCATCTCACCATACATGATGCTCTTCAACCTCTTGATTTTTGGAAGGCTCACTATCTACCGACTGACTACCTAATGCCACATAGTCTTTAAACTTGGTTAGTTGTTTGAGCTACTATCTAGTACTCTTCTTAGGAGCTCCCCCAAACTCTTGAGTATCACTATGTGTCTCTTGAACCTCATGGTTCCTACTGCCAACTGTAGAGAATGAAATATCAACCTCTATGTCTTCTTGATCCATTTCTTGTTGAACTAGTTGCTCCATATTCAGTGAACCTTCACTACCTGAGTCTACACTTGTACTGGTAATTGTACTTGAGGTTTGTTGCCCTTGACTTGGTCTTGGAGCTTCTGTTGGCTGATTACTCTAATTATCTACTGGTAAATCTATGGACCTTCTAAATGCCTTGTCCTCCATGAATTTGGCATCATGTTTGACAATAATTCTTTTGGTCCTAGGAATAAAAATCCTATATGCCTTAGAGGTTTCACTGTACCCAACAAGGTACCCTCTCTTTGTAGTTTGATCTAACTTTGAACATGTATCATTTTAAATATGAAAATATGCCAAACTCCCAAATATCTTGAACTGGCCAACATCCAACTTCTTCGCTATGAAAGCTTTCTATGGTGTCATTTTCCCTAGCACCTTATGTCTATCCTTATTCTGAACATAAACTAATGTACTACACACCTTTGCCCATAAGTAGTAGGGAATGTCCTAGTCATGTAGAATAGCCCTTGCTACCTCTGATATAAAATGGTTCTCCCTCTCAGCTACTCCATTCTATTATGGATTGCAAGGGACAATCCACTCTCTATTGGTCCCTTCCCTAGAATATAACTCCTAGAAGACATTTCCTTTGTACTCACCTCCATTGTTTGACCGATGATCCTTTATCTTCTTTCTTTTCAAGTTCTCCACAAGAGCCTTGAACTCTTAGAAGTGGCTGAAAACCTCATCCTTGGTCTTCATGAAGTATATCTAGATCTTCCTCAAGAAATCATCAATAAAAGTAACATAGTACTCATATCCTTTGAGAGATTTTGTCGACATGGGTCCACATACATCTTATTGTACTAGATCAAGAACACCCTCAGATCTGGTGTCACTCCTTGGAAAAGATGCTTTCACAAACTTCCCCAACACACATCCCTTATGTACATCATCATGCTCTATGCTTACCTCTGGAATACCTGTTACTATCACTTAAAGCAATTTAAGTGCTCCATAATGAATATGGCCCATCCTCCTATGCCATAGATCTCCAAGATCTCTAGGATTAATGCTACTCATGAGTGCCTTAGGAGTATCAAAATGCAACCTATAAAGGTGACCATGCCTATCTCCAATAGTTATGAGTGATTTCCAATCCTTATGCTTGAGTATATTATACCCCCTATCCTAAAGAACAAATATGGAAACTAGATTCATACCTAAGCTTGAAACATGCAACATATCATGAAGTGAAATTATCTTTCCCCTCTCCCTCTGAAATTGAATAGTTTCTCTCCCAGTTGAGTTGAGTTTGGACAAGTTTCCCATAGAAATTTAGATATTGGTGTTCTCTTCCTTATAATTGGAGAAGTACTCTCTAACTCCTATCATATAAAATGACACCCCACTATCTATATACCAAACACACTATGAGGTTGAGCTAACCATACAAGCTATGAATGCAAACTCATCTTCCATTCTACTAGATAGTACTTTTGCACTTGTTGAAGCTGCCACCTACTTCTTTCCCTTCTTCCTTTCTGGGAAATCACTGATAAAGTGACCATACTCTTGAAAACCAAAGAACTTGACCTTAGAAATGCCCTTCTTCTTCTTCTTCTTCTTCTTCTTCTCACTTTTTGAATTTGATCCTTTGCTAGATCCCTCCCTTTCTTTCCCTTTTCTCACTAGTGAAACATTCTCTTGCTACCTCACTTTTTTTACTCTTGTTGGCTCCATTAACAAGATTTAGTCTAACCTCCTCCTGAGTTAAGTCACTCCATAGTAAGTCCCAACTTAGTAAGGTGTCTTGTCCACTAACAACTTAAACAAAATCCATTTCTTAGTAAACCTATTCAGGGCTATTCTTACTAGATTGTAATCAATAGTGCTATCTCCAAAAAATGCTAACTTATCCATGAAAAGTCTAAGCCTGATGAGGTAACTTGTGACATCTTCTCCCTAGTTCATCTGAGTATTCTTCAACTTTTCTCTTAGAATCATCTTCCTATTAATGGCAACATTCTAGTATAGATTCAAAATGGTATCTCATACCTTCTAAATGTTCTATCTAGCTCTAAGATATGTGGAACAATATGATCCTTGACACCATCAAGGATTACCCTCCTTATCTTATCATCCTTCTTGTATGCTCCAAGTTGTGTCATATCTATAGGTACAACTACAACAATAGTAACATAACTAGTTAGTGAAACTAATATTTGTTAATATTTACATAAAGATGAACAATTTTCCAAAGTTACCAAAACTAACACAAAAGATATATAATGGTGAACGAACTCACAATAGATAAGTGTCCCACATCACATGTTGCATCATAATCAATGATGTGTCTGAATAATTGAAAGCTTTTAACAGGCACCTGAGAAAAACAACCCTCAAAAGACTAGGCCCATCAATATAACTATTATTTAATGTATAAATAATTTACATAGTAGGCATAACCAACAAACATAGGATGTAAGCTTTACCAAAGTTTTTGGTAAACTAACAAATTTTAACAATCTAGATCTAGCACTTAAATGAGTTTCAACCAGATTTAAACAAGCCAAGATAAGGAATTGTGAAATCCTACACCCAAACCATTTGTTAAAAAATAGATCTAATACACTTTATTTTCTAAGAAATTTAATTCATCTTACAAATGTATTATACCTTCATGTATATGAAAATCTATAATTGATTTTCCTTTACACCAAACAAAGTGAAACTTTCTCCAATCAAACATTTAATCTTAAGATTTTTAAATTAATATCATATATAATGGTAAATACTAATTTCTCTTTAACTGACTTGAAAAATCCTTAAGATGAATCAAGAAGTTTGACTTCATTACAATTCAATTATAACATCTAAGTGATCATGCAGTAGATCACCTTAGAGGACCGCTTTCAGGTAATCTATTATTACCACTTCCCTATTTTGAATCACTTCAAGAATCTTGACCACATTTCACTAGTACATTAGCACTCAAATTTTGACCAAGATTTTGACCAAGCCCTAAATGGGCTTCTTCAAACTTTTTTTTGATTTTTTTCCTAAGTTGGTCTAAATTTTGACCATCTTAGGGTTTCCCAATTTGGTCAAGATTTTGACCAAATCGGGCCCATAATAAAATATAAATAAATATGATTTGGGTGTGTTGTGCATTTAGGTTATTTTGTTATTTGGGCATTGTATGTTTTTCACACTGGTCTGTAGTAGCATGGGAGCCATTGAAAGGTTAGTGCAAGATAGTCCATCCATGTTTATAGGCAATTTTTCTTCTTTTGTTAATTGAATAGATTGCATGAATTACTTCTTCTGAATTGACTTGTATTTATAGAGCTCACCACACATGACATAATACCTAGAATATAGTCACCTCTCTCAAGTCTATAACAAATTTTACTTTGATAAGAAGATCCTCCGTTACATCTACCTTCTCAATAAGAAAGTGCTAAAGATACTTGGTTGCATGCGTTTCTGGCCAAGTGCATTCAACAATAGCTAGTAGATTTTGATGGTTTAAAGCAACTTTATAAGCCTATGTCTGTGTACTAGTGAATTTATGAGAAATCCTATATAGAAAATGAAATTGTAACTTTACTAAAGTTTAAAACAAAAAGTGAAGTGATAATTCAGTCAAGACAATCACTCCACCATGTAGATTATAATGAAAAAATATGATGTTTCTATTTTTCAAAAGTTGTATTTTTAGATTGTTTATCTATTTATATGAAGGTGTATCATCAATTGTTAATGAGTAGATCAATTGGTCAACTTAAGGCACTTAGAGATCATCATCATGAAAAAGGTAAACTAATGATGATTGTGACAAGTAGGGCCCTCATTTATATTTGTCCTCTCAATAAGAATTTAGAAATATTGAACATTACATAGGAACACTGAGAGTCTAGTGTCTAGGAAATTGGATAACATTAGGATCCCACAGTCCACTAGATGGTCTTATAGTTTGACTAAACACAACCTGATACAATTAGCCTATTAAACAACTATTAATTCTAGGCAACCCTTATTACCAAAAGTTATGCAAGCTATACTTTTAGTTTGTGAATTCATTCAACACATAATATAAGAGAAACAATTGATCAATCTAAGAACATTATATAAAATAGAGATAAGCTATGTTTTAATTGTATTCCTTATGTTACTATGTAGGAATATCGTAGCTCCAAATAAATTTTAAAGCTCTAGATGTCTTGCTTCAAAACAAAAAATTATGTTCAGGTCATAACCAACTGAATAAGCCTCAGTCTAGCTACCATCCATGTTGCTTCTGTATAGAGGATTATCTTGTCATCATATGCATCTTTATTATATCACTTATCCTTATCCACAAACTCATCTATCATATTCAATACTTTAAAAAAAACACTAAAACTCAATATACATCATGTTTGCACTAGATGAGTAAATAATAAATATAAATTTGTGATTGTAAAACATTCTAAAACTTTATCTAATTATTGTCATTACTATTAGCAGTGCTATTTTGCATTGTATAAATAGAGCTTGACATATGTAAAATATTGGAGATAATATATAACCTCCTCTGTAACAGTTGGAAATGCCTTCAAAATTAAGCAAACTACAGGTTATGTCTTGTGATTCTTTCAATTTTTCAATCTTTTATTGCCTCACCTAGAACCTACCTGCCTATTTTTAGCCTTTGTTATCTACTATGACCTTGAAATGAGATGTCATTAAAATTCCCACTCTTAATATATCTCCTTGGTGCCCAAATCAAATCTAGGCCCATTCTTCTAGAGACATGTCACCATTGTTGATTGTACCAAGAGAATGAGACCCAAATTTGACCTAAAGGTCCATGCCAAGATTTGGGAAGGATATTGGGTCTCTTGGTCAAACCAGTCAAATTTAACTCCATGAAATGATTTGAGATGTATATAAAGCCCCCACCTCTCCTCATTCTAAATGGATTCATTATGCATTCTTGCATTAATCATTTTGACTACACAATTTAGAATTGTAGTCTAGGTTTTAAGCAACATCCTGCATCTACAATTATGCCTTGAGCTATTCATCCTCTAAGATTATTTATGTCTAGCACCATAGTATCAATAGCCTCGATCTTCGATCAGCTACAAAGTGGTTTTAGCTCTTTGCAGTGCCACAACCTAGGGTGGGAGGCATGTTGCTTGTCTATCAACCATAGATGATGAAATTTGTAGGTAATTTTTTTTTTCTGAGTTATTATAGAAAAATATTTTGGTTAATTTTAGAATTTGGGTCACACATTAGATAAATATATGTGTGTGATTCTTAATTCTCTATATTTTTTTAGTAAATTCCATGACTCTCCATTCCAAATTCTATCTAATTTATTATAAATAACTTTCAGATAGACATTTAAATAATTTTTATTTAAAATACTGATCTATGTGTTTTGAATGCTTTCTTAGTTTTGTAGATCCTATGTTATGCACAGTGGAAATTACTAGGGTGAAATCTTAGATTCAAATTCATAGTTTACCTTTTAAGTTTTCAATATGCACCCACATGACCAACATTTTTACATTAATGAATTGCCTTTCCTGTAAGGTATTTTTTGAGGATGCTATAAGAATATAAGAAGCTTGTTTATTGCTCCTACCAATATGGCCTCTAAGTTGGTCTAATTTGGTCATTCCAAACCTATTGGCATTAATAATTACCAATATTGTTGCCTTGGGAACATCATTTCCAATTTCAATTGTTCAAGTTAAAAGAATAATTTGTGTTTCTCTTGCTCTTAACTTTTGCATTGCTATTTTTTTTATAGAAATTTTTCATACAACCATGAAGAATGTCACATTTGTAAGCACTAAAGATTTCATATTTTTTTAAAGTTCTTTAGTGGCTACATGAAGTTATGGTACCACCTTACTTTCATTTATGACAACATAAACAGGAAATGTTTTTACGCCATTGCAAAGATCTTCTTGCATCATCTATGATTGCATAAGATGAGGATAAACTTTATCTATACTACTTTGTGAGATCTTGTATTTCAAAAAAATCTCTTTCTAGTTTAGTAATATCTAAGCTGAAACTAAGAGAAATACCAAACCTTGATCTAGTCAAAGATATATCTCCCAATGCATTTGTTTCTTTCTTGGGATGAAGTGGTGGCCCTGATAAGTTCATGCTTCTAGGAAATAAATTAGTTCAATTTGACATGAAGAGTGAATCTTGGTTCCCTTATGCTTTTTTGGAGGCCATGAAGGAGAAGAACAAGCATGAAACATATATTTTACTTGAGCAGTATGAGGAGGAAATATTTGGAGGTGTGACACCATGTAATATGTATGCACAACATGCAAGGAACACAATTTTTTAATAATTGCCCCAATAGCCTTTGAGTACCTTTGACACATTTGAGAAACATGTTCTATGATAATTTTGGAGTTCTCAAAATGCAAATATTTCTAGAAGTCCTCATGGGTGCTAGCAGCCCACCACTACTTACAAACCATAGCTACTTTATACAAATTTTACTAGTCAAGGAAAGGAAATACCATATGCAGCAAATCATCTGTAAGGTCTATTCTAACTTCTAGATCTTCCCCATAGTCCAACAAGCTTTCATGCTCATTATAATCACACTGCCACTAGTAGAGTCCACAAGTTCTCCATGCAAATCATTTCTAGTAAGTGAATTGCCCCCTCCACTTGAAAAAATAAAAGAAAAATCCAATTGGGTGGCAGATAAAGAACTTATATAGTTAAATGTTACCAATGCTTTTAATAATTTTTTTTTGGATACTCATGGAAATAATTATAAATCTTAGAGGAATCAACTTTAGAGTCATTAGTTATGATAGCCAAGTTAGAAAATTTCTTTGCTTCCTTTGATTGAAACAATTAAGAAGAATCACATTCATTACCAACACCACAACTAGTAGAAACACTCATACTAGTAGGTTTTAATTAGGATTCTGAAAAACATAGACCTCTTCTTTCTTCCTTATGAGATGAAATGGGGAGGCTTGGAGGTAACCCATTTCTTTCATTGCTAGAATAGGGTGATTAGATGTAGGATTTTCCTTTTCCTCTAAAAAACGTAAACCTATTCTTTCTTCCTTTTGAGATGAAATGGAGAGAATTGGAGGTAACCTATTTGTTTTTATTTTCTTGGAAAAAAGATGATCAGAAATGGGATGGTGCTTGTCATATGAGATACCCAATGAACTTAATTACTATCTAGTACTATGCATTCTAGTTCTCTAGTTGTAAGTGAATACTGACACTTTTGGTCCAAATTTGAAGGTCACTTTCCCTTCAATTATTGATGGGATAGAGTCAACAACCATGTTAATACATACATGAGACATGACTCTTTATTGTCATATGTATATGAAGTTGTTCCAAATACTTTGCAATGTACAAAAACCATTAATGTAGAGCAAAATTAGTATATAGTAGATCGATTAACATATCTCAAAAATATTGTACTAGATAGATTAATTTTTATAAACATATCTCAGTGATATTATTGTGAAGTAAAAAGATCCATATTTCCATATTATTGAACTGTGTAGAGTTCTATTCTTGTTGATTATACATTCCTATATAACAAATATAATAAAATAAAATTACCCATCATATAAATCAGATCATAATTAATAGTAATGACCCCTTTTTGGCTGAATTGTAAAACTGAGTCAATTACCTAATTTATCCTTCTTAGTTAAACAATTACAATCTAAACATGTAAAGATTTACACACAAAAGAATGTCTGTATGTGTATACACAATTATTGACATTGAAGGGACAACAATGTCTAATTTAAAATATGCTATGATAGTAAATGCTACTAGTAGTGATATGTGGATGATGTTATGTTTAATGTACATGATATGCTCCTAAAATTGATATTTATTTCTTTAGCAATTTGATTGCTAGATCTGATATGACAATGATTCTTCCAAGAGACATTTCACTCAAATAGAGCAGGTCTAATATAGGACTAATTAGAGAGGTAATGTTCAATGATATAAGATATTAATTCGCTAAGAGGTCAAAAGTCTAGACTCAATATTGGTTATATATAACAAATGAAGAAGTTTCCATGATGGTGTTGAAAGAATGATTTATACCTTCCTAATATATCTTCTCTCACCAAAAGGTACATTTTAAAGAGACATCTCTGTACACACCATTTAGAATTTGTGTCATTTCACAACATACTCAATAGTGAGCCATCTCATGATTATCATTGATTACTCAGTTTGTTTTAACAAATTCATTATGATTACAATCAATCTAAACAAATTGATGAAATTCTTAATATATGATAATACTAAACAAATTGAAATATTTATGTAGTGCATGTTTTGATTGATAATTTTTTGATAATAATCATTGTACATTTAACTGGTAATTGGAAAATAAATAGAAATTGTGGCATTACTATAGCCATAGCAAGAAGAGTGGGTGATAAAGCTATAAAATTTTCTCTAATCAATTCTATTTTATCATAAAGGAGCTGTAACATAACAATATATGTATGTTTTTTAATATTTTGCCTTATATGAATAACACTTTTGAAGCAACCACTACTTGGATGGCATCTTACTTTCTATATCTCTAAGGTTAGAAAAAAAAAATCATTCAAATTTAATCCTTTATACACAATATATGGTTGTCATTCAATGTAATTGGTTACAATAAATTCTTCTCCATGTAACCAAGAAATGTATTGTGGAGATTATAGTTCCAATAAAGCCAAGCATTAAGAGAACATTTGTGTCAAACATTTATCACTAGAGGATACTACAAATATGAGTTACAGTGTAGGTTTGAGTTAAATTTTCAGCCTGAGTTTGTTTCTCGGTGGTGGTGGGTTTTTTTTTTCTCTCTCTCTTTTTCTATATGTAGAGCATATGTGGTTTAGTCTAGTGATTCAACCTATTTTATTTTGGTCTTACATATTGGTAAGATGAGGTTCCAAAAGGCGTAGCTCATAAATAGTCCCTTTGGAAGAGGATCAAATTCAAAATCTATGGAAAGAAAATCCCACAACTCAAACCAACTCACCTATGATTACAAACTCTGGATTCTTTAGCCACATCAAAGGATCTCTGAATGTCATTTTATTTCCTACTACTTATTTTTTTCTTATGTAATCTTAAAATATTGAGGAATTATGCCCACATAATGGCTACAAGTTTAATTGGTACTTTGATGATAAAATTCAAAGTTTCCTCAAGATTGTGAGCTCCACTAAGAATTTTGACCAAGAACACAAATTGATTGGTTTTATGTATAATGAAATAGGAGTTACTCATGATATTGAAGTATGTATAGGCCTCATCCACTAGACCTAGATGGTTGCATGCAAACAAAACAGGTGTGAAGTTGACATGGTCAGGATATGTTCTAGAGTGCTTCATTTTTCAAAGAGTTTGGGAGCATTATTACAAAACCTATTTTGTCCATTTCTTGTAACCACGGTATTCCATGATATGACATCTTTTTTTGAGGTATTTATAGTCAAATAGTTCGCATGCCTTGTGTATGTTTCCATATTTTTCATACATGCCTATCAAGGCATTAGTAACTGCAACATTTTTAAATAAATCCATTTTATTAATGAATCAATTTGTATCCATACTTGAAAGATCCTTTTTTTAGTTGGTTGGTAAGATATTGGTGAAGGTTCTGAAGCTTGCATTAACATCTATAAACAATATTTTCTAAGACCCATTTTGTGCATATCCTACAACAATGACATTCTATGAGATGACATCTCTTTAAGGAAGTTTGTCAAACATTTCACATGCTTTGAGTTTGATGACATCTCTCTAAGGAAGTCTATTAAACATTTCACATGCTTTGAGTTTTCTTCCACTTTTTGCATACATGTCTATCAGGGAATTTACAGTTACAACATCTGACAGAAATTCACTTTTGATTATGCTTTGATGGAAGTTCATATTCAGTTTTAAAGCTTTAATTTTTCATAGGTTGTTAGGATGCTCACAAAGGTTGTAAAGTATAGGATTACATCTGCCAATAAAATTCAATGAAAGGTTTCTATATCCTTTTCAATGAATCCATTATGTACATATTGTGCAACCATTGAATTCCATGAAACCACATCCCTTTAGAAATTTTTTTCAAATACTTCACATGAATTGTGTATCATTTCACATTTTGCATACATGTCTATTAGGGTGTTGGGTAAAAGCACAAATCTGTGTCACCCTTTTATCAAGGAAAAGGCTAACAAAAGTATAATTGTTCATCTTTAATGACATAAAAATGGTAGTATTATTTAGAATTTGATAATGAAGTAAACTAATAAAATGTGTAGAAATGGACAAATTTAATGACTATAATTTTTAATAATTATTTGGAATAAGAATTAATATATTTTTCTAATTTTTAAAGATAAATGTTTACTTGCTAAAAATTAGGGGTCTAGTTCCCACCACAAAATAATGTGGCAATAAACTTATTTCCCTTCAATCTTAGACTATGTTATAGATAACATATATATCTAGAACGAAAAAAATTTAAAATTGGCTTTAGACCTATATTTATCTTTTATAATGATTTGAAATTAACTCGTTTGAAATCAATAGTTTTCATCTCCCACCACATTTTTGAAAACAAATCTTTTCTAACCAAAAGAAAAATTACACATTATTGAAGAGGACTCTCTCTCTACAATTTCATGTGATTTTTGAATATTTTTTATATGATTTAATATTTTTTCCTTTCTCAAACTTGACATCTTCTCGAGTGTTCAAATACATACTTGTAGAATTTTTTAATTACAATAAACTATATCTAATTAAAACACTATAAACTCTATATGAGAATATTCTTGACTTTGAACTCTATAAAATGGCATTTATAAGCTATTAAAAAAAAATCATAAAAAATAGTAAGAGGTATTGAAACGTCAATTTTTTGAAATAATTTTATTTCTTTAGTAATTGGATACAAACTAGTATAAAACACATATTTAATAGACATTTCCAATTGGAAAAGTGCGAGACCATATATAACTTAGCTTGAGTGAATTTGGCTAGATCATATGTCTAAAAAAAATTGATGTTTAGGTAGAAATACTCAAATTTAGTCGTTCTGATAAGTCAACTTGAAAGGTGACACAACTTTGTATTTTAACCTATTGCAAAATTTGACATCTTACAGAAATCTTCTTACAAACATGTCATGGTGGAGGTTTATTGCTTTTTCTAGAGCTTCCAATCCAACATAGTTGGGAGTAAGTTGGCATTTTCTTAAAAGTTTCCAATGCATTTTGAAAAAATGCAATTTGTGCATATTATGCATTCATCAAGGTCCACGAGAGTACATTTTATTGAAGAATTCCATCAAATAATCCACATGCTTTGTGCATGATTCTACATTTTAAGCTCACTTCCCACTATGATATCTTAATATATTCCACATTTAATTATATTTTTATGGATGACTGCATTGTTTTCTAAAGCTCTAATTTGAACACAGGCTGGGAGAACACTTGCACAAGTTGAGGAGTTTGTCTTTGCTCCAACTAGTTGCATTTGATTAAAACCTTGTAAAGCCTTTTCAAAAAACCCACTTTGTGTTTATCTTAAAAAAATGCATGAACATTAAGAAGAGCATATTTCACCCAAAAAAAAAAAAGAAACTGCATACTTTTCCATGGCCATCTCCATCTCATTTATTCTCATCGTCAATTTTTATTTTCTTCTTCCCTCATCTTGTATATAATCCATTATCCTCTAATAGATTTCCTTCCCATGCATCCCATTCTCTACTTCACTTCAAAGTTACCTTCAACGAGTCCATCTTAATGAGTATAATGGTAAATGGAAAAAACTATTGCATAGGTGGCTTGTCATATCCTATGAAAATCATGCCAATCCTGTGGTCTCTATTAATGCATGTGATTTCTTGAATTACTACAATGGTATATCTAAGGGCCTATGCCAACTTTATTTTCTCACATCACTTAGCATGTAGAAACATTCAACCGCTATCATTTCTCCCTGTTAATAAATTTCTATTATATTTACTTATTTGATTTTCCTTATAATAAACTTGGTGGGATGATTCTACCCTTTCCCTTTTCACTCAAACACCTTACATTCTTCAATTTGTAGGTATCTTTTAATTTCTATATCATTCATCAATCTCCTCTCTACATGAGTATCTTTCAATGTACCTATTTCTACATTCAATTTTGACAAAAGAACATAAGTTGGGTATGTGCAGGATCACGGTGTGCCAAAAAGTGGCAATCTGAAAAATATATAGTTCTGAAATGCCTCAAAGAATTTCAAAATCTATTCCAACTTTTTTCCCACCCATCCTGATACTAAATGAAAACAATTAATACCTTTATAATTCCTACTATATCTTTCGATACCAACCTTATATGGTCATCTTTAAAACATCCCGAAAATGTGTTTTTTGCATGTTCTTATGTGTTTTTTACTTCAAGCATGTAGCTGACAACTTTTTTAAACCAAAATTTGATGTAATGAAAAGGGTTTCTTAAGAATGTTCTTAGCTTTTCATAAATGTAAGGTTTGTCAAATTACGAGTTCAATAAGTAATTATTACTTGTTTTCTAATGGAGTTAGCTGCAAAGTGCTGATTGACATACTGGTTGAAAAATAGCTATAACTTTCAAACTGTATAAGATTTGTGAAATCCAAAAGATGCATCACATTCTATGCTTCAACTAGTATAAGAAAAAAAAAAAAAAAAAAACTTAATTTTGATTTTTTTTGGAACTAGTTAAGGTGGTCAAACACGAGAATTTTTTAATTCTAAAAATAGTATAGTAGAAAATTCATAATTAATTATTTATTTGGAATAAAAATTCCAAAAAATATGTGTCACATCTAGGCATGAGTCTACTTTTTATATCTAAAATTATATTTAAAAATATTATCATTTCATTATGATGAAGGTGGTCAGACATACACCTACTTTTTTATTTTCGCCCTGAAATTTTTGTAGTACTCCATTAAAATCCAAACTTTTGACCAATCAAATATTTTTTTCTCCAGATAAGGCCTTGTATTTTAGAAACTAGATTCAATTTCCTATAGATTATTTTCTTACAACTTTTTGATATAAAGTCTATAACCACTTTAATTATGTGTCAAGTTGACATAACCCTGATTTGTTGGTTTTTCACTGCCACTTAAGGCCATAGTTTGGTACACCATGATCCTGCACATACCCAGTTATGGCATTCTTCGATCCATCTCAAAAAGAAGACTTTCTATAAATAATCCAAACTATATATTCTTATGTAGTTTGCACATTGAGGAAACATGTCCATTGGCATTTTGATGATAAAGTTTAGAGTTGCCTCAAGATAGCCATCTTGGCTAAGGAGGTCAAGCATGCATACATAGTGCTTGGTTTTAGGAATAATGCAATAAGATTCAATCATGCTATTGAAGTATTTAAAGCCTTCATCCACTAAACCTATGTGACTACATGTAAACAAAACCCATGTGAAGCTTGCACGGTAAGAACTTATGTTTTTCAATGTTTCATTTTTTCATAGAGTTTGAAAGAATCATAAAAAAATCAATTCTATGCATATCTTGTAACAATGGTATTCCATCTGCTAAGATATTTTTGAAGCATTTTGTCAAGTAGTTCACATGCCCTGTATATGTATCTATGTTTTTCACACATGTCTAGCAAAGTATTGGTAACAAAAAAATCATAGGAAAATCCACTTTTTATAGATTGATGTATTTATATACCCTATTATAAAGCTTCTAATTTTGCACAGGCTAGTAAGATGCTAGAAAAGTTTGCAGATCCAAACTTTACATTTGCTAATAGCATTTTCTTAAAGATATACAATGCCTTTTCAAGAGATCCATTTTGTGTGTATCTTGCAACCCTAGTATTCTATGAGATGGCACCTTTATTTGGTAGTCTATCAAACACTTCATGATTTGAGCATGTTTCCACAATTTCTATAAAATTCAGTTAGGGATTTTATAGCTATAAAATCTAACAAATTCCACAATGTTGGTGGGATGTTGGCAAAGGTTGCAGAGTCAAACTTTATATTTGCCAATAGCATTTGTTTAAAGGTATACAATGCCTTTTCAAGAGATCCATTTTGTGCATATCTTGCAACCCTAGTGTTCTATGAGATGGCATTTTTTTGGTAGTCTATCAAACACTTCATGCTTTTATCATGTTTCCACAATTTCCATACAAGTCAATTAGGGATTTTATAGTTATAAATTCTAAGAAATATCCACATTTGGTTATAATTTGATGGAAATCCATGTCCAATCCTAAGTCATTCATTTTTTCATAGACTATTAGGATGCTAGAGAGGTTATGAAATATGGCATATGCCAATAGCATTTGATTAAAGCTTTCTAATTTTGCATACCCTTTTTAACAAACCCATATTGTGCATATGCTACAATCATTGAATTCCATGAGACTACATCCCTTCCAAGTATTTTTTTCAAACAATATAGATGATCTCTGTATCCTTCCATATCTTACATACATGTCTATCAAAACATTGGTAACTATGACATTTGACCAAAATATTTTTTCAAAATTGTTGATGGTAGTTGATGTGTGTTCTAAAAGCCCCATTTTGGCACAGGCTGGGAGTAGGCTAGAAAAGGTTATAGAGTCATGCTTTACCCCTTGCCAGCTACATATGCTTAGAATTTTCTAAGGCTTTTTGAACAAATTCATCCTATGCATATCTTGCAATCATCTCAATTGATGAGACTACATATCATTGAGGCATTTTTCAAATAGTTCACATGCCTTGCACATGCTTCCCCATTTTACCAACATGTTTACCAATGCACTTCCAACTTTAATATCTAAAAAAATTTCACTCTTATTTATGTTCTAATGGAAAACTATAACCAGTTCCAAAGAACCAATTTGAGCACAGGTTGGGAGAATATTAGCAAAGGTTGAGGAGGTTTGTATAAAATCTGGTAAGGCTTTTTATGAAAATCCATTTTGTGAATATCTTGCAATTATTGCAATCTATTAGAGTACAATTGATGCTTGAATGTTGCCTTCACATCTTATCTTTGGTGTTGTGGTTGTAATTTTTTTTGAAGTTCCCTTACATATGATGTTGACGTGAGCATCTTTATCATTTTTGCATGTTTGCCTAATAGCACGGGTTATGAGAATACTTTGTTGTATTCATTTCTTAGACAGTAAATTTTGCATGCTGAGGTATTTGATTACAACAATATGTTCTTCCTTACTATCTCATGGTTTAGATGATTATTTAACTTCTTTATGAAAGTTATTGAAGGCATGGCAACATTTTTATATAACTAACATCATTGTTATTTAAAAGTAATCTATATTCATGGATTGCAACAAGTTACATGTGTTTTTGGAATAGATAACTATATATTATCATTGTAGAATGTTGGGAAGATTGAAAGGTTCTTTTTGTTTGTTTTGTTTGCCTTCTTATGAGTTCAAGCAAAATATCTTGGTGTCTTGTAATGGATATGCCATAAAATCAACAATTCCTACTATTACAAAGAATAACACAATGGATTAGCAATTTATGGGTGTGGTAGAGGTAAGTGAAGGAGTTGCATGAATGTTTAAGGTTTTCTTTCAAACAGAAGATTCTAAAGAACCATTTGGGAGAGAAGGAAAGGCAGTCAATTGGAGTGTAGGAACCAGTTATGGTGGTTAGCAAGGACAATCTCAGCAATACAAGGGTTTAATAGTTTAAAGATCTCCTTAATCAGAGGGAACCTGAACACCAGTAATTTGAAAGATCTTAATAAGGTAATGAAGTATTCAAGTTCATTTGGTAGAGTTATTTGGGATTGTTGAGAGTTGTATCTCGAGTGAGGGTTGTATGCAAAATAGCATAGACTAGGGTCTTCGAATGATATGCCTTGAGGAACTAGTTAGAACCTAAGGTTTTAGAATTTGAAAGAATTCAATAATGGATATCTAATTCTATTTTTAGTATTGATAGATGTTTTAAGAGTTTGAGTTCTTACCCTACATTCCAAGGTAGGTTATAAGGGAGAGTCTCATAGTAAGAGTTTGTATTAGAATTTTTAAGCCCACCATAGAATGTAGAAAAAAATTAATGGTTGAAATCACTTAGTTGGCTAAGAGTTAAGCCTTTTAGAAGCTTATGGGGATATGGTGTCGATAAAGATCTTGGAGGGTGTAAGGTGATGGAGGTTTTGATAGATGTTTTAAATAGTTTAAGTTCTTACCCTAAATTACCCATTTGCTATTAGCATAGGCACATAAGTGTGACCTATGATCAAAGGGTAGCATTTTAATATTTGTCTCCATCATTGAAATAGTGATGATGATCCATGTATCTTTATGAACAAAAAACTTTTGATCTCTACTAAGTGGTACAGGGGCCCTAGGTCCTGAATAAGGTGGTCAAACACCAAGGAGGAGAATATTGAAGGTCAATAAGTATCCAAGATGACACAAGATATTTTAGGAATTCTTATTATGCATATAAGCAAGTTGATTTCATGTCATAACAAGACTTGTGGTACAACTTGAGTACTTGTCTTGGAGAGCATGTTAATTATTTGTAAGTTTTTGAGTTGGCACTTGTCATCATCCTTTTACATTAGTTACATTATGGTGATTAATTTTGGATTTTGAAGCCTCAATGTTGCTTTTTGCAACTCAAATGGAGTTTTTAAATTATGCTTAAATTTTCATCTAAGTTGCCAATTTGGGTTCCAATTTTGGTACATGGGTTCAATAATTTTTTCCCCTTTGGAATAGGTTTGAGTTCATTCATACCTACACATATTGCAAATACATATAGATATGTAGAGGGAAAGGGTTGAATTTTGGGTATAGGCTAGTAGTGTTACTTTAGTGGTATAAGAACTGGTTATCATGTTTTTTTATGTTTCTTTTGAGTGGAAGAGAGTAGAGATATTTGCAAAAATAGAGAAAGTGGTAGTCCTAAGAAGTTCCAGACTAATTTATAGAGCTGAAGACCATATGAAAATGACTTGCAGAAAAAGGTTGGCAAATTGATCCTCTTCTACTATGATGTGTCTAGCAAGACAATGTCAAGAACATGGGTTCTAAAAATATATACCTATTTCTAGTTTATCCCCCTGCTAGAAGATGAGACCATTTAAATTTGCTACTATTCACTTGGTTGTTAATGCTCATGATTAGTGGCACCCCAAAATGATCATAATGGGACATGATCAGAGTACCTTTTATGAAGAGTTCTCTAAGAGGATTATTGACAAATTTGACCCTAAACATCATTTTAAGAAGTTGTCTTAGTTTGAACAATGTTGTTCAGTGGACACCTACATTGCTGATTTTTAGAGTTATCAATATTGGCCATTTATATAACATAGAGGAGGTTGATGGTGCTATTTATAGATGGATAAAAGCTCCTAGTCCTAACTCTCTAGAGACAACCATTAAGAATGCTAAAGACATGGATTAAACAATTGCCAAGAATAAACTTTAGTCCAAAAGATCTATGTTACAAACTAAATCATGTAGAGGGAAAGGATTGGTTTTTAATGTGAGCACCAATCCATCAAAACATATAATAGAATGTTTACAATTTTTGGACAAGTATGGACAAACTAGGACTTTCATAGAACAATTCAACACATTAGTTATACCAAATATTATTTCTTTCAAAACCATATATGTAGATATAAACATTAAGTACAACATGTCCAATTTTTTTACAGATATACACATTAGTTACACCAAATATTTCTTTCAAAACCACATGTGCAGATATAAAAATTAGGTACAACATGTCCAATTTTTTTGTAGATATACACATTAGTTACACCAAATTTTAGTTTCAAAATCATATGTGCAGATATAAACATTATGTACAACATGTCTAATATTTTTGCAGATATACACATTAGTTACATCAAATTTTTCTTTCAAAATCATATGTGAAGATATAAACATTAAGTACAACATGTCTAATATTTTTGTAAATATATTTTGGTGAAGAAAGACCATGCCTGACAATATGAACCTGAAACAAAATAATGAGACAATGGCTACATTGTGGTCTTACTTTTGAAGAAAAGCTAATAAATGTAATTGTCTTTGCAAAAAGTGGAAGGGCTTAAAGAATCAAAGAATTATAATCACAACAACCCAGAGTCATTGTAGGCAACATGGTCACATTGAAGGAGGCCATGATTTTCATCCATTGATGAATGTGAATTTCTTACTAGAGGAACATGGAGGTGTGAATATCCAAGCTAAGGATAACATTCCCATGGAAGAAGATGATAATGTGTCAGAGGACACGATTGAAGAATATGGTATTGGCGCAGGTGACGAAGATGCTCACGATGATGGTACTAGCACATCTGATAATGATGATGAAGATGGTCTTGATATACCTTTACTTGAGAAGGAAAACAAGCCCCTATACAAAGGCTCCCAAACAACTCTTCTCTCTGCTATAGTTTTGGTGAACTTGAAGGTTATGAATGATTTTTTCCAATGTAGCAATGTCATGTATGCTAAGGTATGCCATTTTTGTCATCTTCAATGTTAACATACCATTAGTATTCATTATTTTAATATGCATATTTTTTGTTGTAGGTTGATAGGTGCATTTTTGTTACCAACATCAAACATTTTTCCTCGTTCATATCAAGAATTATCTACCATTATGAATCAAGCTAGAATGAAGTATTAGACAATACATCCATGTCCCAATGATCACATTCTATATCATAAACAACATGAATTTGCAATAAAATGACCTGATTGTTATATTAGTAGATACTGGTTAGATCAAATAACAAAAAAGGTTCCTCACAAGGTTCTTTGGTACATTCTCATTATTCCAAGTCTTCAATGATTATTGAGGTGCACTAGCTCATCACAATTTATGGATTACCATGCAGACAATAGAAATCAAGATGATATTATGTGAATATCTATGAATGGTTTTAAATTTACAGAGATAGAAGAAACATGGTCACACTTTAAAGAAGAACCTCTTAATCTGAACCTTTCAGTGGCAACAGACGGTGTGAATCCATTTAGAGATATGAAATTTGTTTACTCAATGTGGCCTATTTTTTTTATTAACAATAACATTCCTCCTTGGATTTTCATAAAGATAGAGCACATAATGTTGTCAATGATTGTGCTAGGTATTTTTTTCATTTAATAATTATCTAAATTAATTTATAAATAGTGAATGAAAATGGTCATAATAATTATTTAATATTTATGTTCATTCAATTACTAGGTAAGTACCAAGTTAAAGATATGAACGTGTATATTAAGCCCCTAATTGATGATTTGTTGAAGTTATGGAATGATGTCACTACATGTATGACATCTCTAGACCAATAGGACAAAGACAATTTCAATTCCATGCAATGCTTGTACTGACAATACATGATGCCCCTAGGCTAACTCATTTTTGCGGTATGTTATATTGTTAAGGGTGTAATCTAATTTGGTATAGCTCTGATACCATGTAAAAATTTTCCTAAGGCAATAATTCAACACCAAGATCAAGAAGATCAATAGATAGCACAAGAGAGACTAATGATAATCGAGATAATAATGGATATATGATAATTGGATATGAGATGAATACACACTAGAAGTGCTCTATATATAAAGGCAACTAGAATGACTAGGAGTTAGCAAAGTGATAAGCCTCACACCTAAGCACATGTCCACTAAGAGTGGATTATCTTCCATGGAGCATAGGAGTTTGTGTGATGATGAGAGGATAACTTTACACAGGGGTATCTCGTAAAGAGATGTTGTAGACACCATGTGCTCAATTGGAGTGCAAACAACTATGTTGTCAATATGACAACTTAGATGAATATGCAAACTCCTATGTTGTCAACAAGACAACTCATATGACTACACATACTCTTAGGTGTCTACATGAAAACTAATATGATAATACATTAACCTAAGTAAACTTAAGTAAAGTGTAATAATAATTAATTATTTACACTAACAAAGGTCACATATTTTTGGTCTGTTATAGTGCTTTCACATTATTGTTGAATGCTTAAGTTGCACATGATAATTATAGATGATCTTTTAGGTCTTTAGACAAAGGAAAAAATTTCATGTCCATTTTGTGGTCTGAAGATGAAATCTCATCATTTAAGAAGTTTAGGAAAGTAGGTGTTCAATGAAGTTAGGCACTTTCTCGACAATAATCATAAGTATCAAATTATTGAAAAACATCTTTTTAATGGAAAAAAGAGACAACATCAAGACCAAAAAGAATGACACCTCATCAATGGAATTTGGAATATGATTGACTAAATCATTGAGGTAATTTCTACTTTGTGATTTGAAGTTTGAAATTTATATTTTGATATTGTCTTATATTTAGTAATGATGTAATTGATGCTCATTAAGGTCATCAAGGCATCAATGACCAACTTTCTAGAAGAATGAAAAGTTATCCTACTCAATTTAGTAGGTTACCATACTATAAGAATCTTTCAATCATGCATTTTTTTGGTGCTATGCATATTGGGAAGAATGTAATAGAGACACTATAGAAAATATTGGATGGAAGGCGTGATAGAGAAAAAATTGCCAAAATTTGTACTGACATTCATGAATCCAATCATTCACTAAAAGATTTTATTGAATCAAATAGCAATGGAGGCCTCATAAATATGAGTGCCCTTCCTTGGTTATTAATGAAGCAACAAAGTGATGCATTAAAAGAAGTCATAAGAAAAAAAAAATCATAGGATTTTCTAGAAATATAAGCATTCTTATATTAAAGAAAGATGATTTTTGGCTAGGGTTGAAAATACATGATTGGCATACCTTCATCAAGGTAAGTCATGTTTTCTATTTACAATATATTTGTAAAATTGAATGTACTACTTATTTCTTAATTTAATATTATATTGAAATGATCATTTTTTAGTGTTTGTAGTATGTCCTACCTCTATCCCTCCCACACCAATTTGACAATAGTATTAAAAAAGTTATATATGATCTTGAAAAATGCATGAGGTTAGAAGTGTTTTTTATTAGATTTGTATAATTTTATCTAAAATCTTGTTTATATGTTCTTGTGTGTTGAATCTCTTTTAGGTAGTTATCATCTAAAAAAACTGTTTAAAAAGATATAAAATATTGGAAGAGAAAAATTCCATAGCTTATGTATGAAATGCAAAAGTGTCTATCTTAAACCTTTTTCAATGCTCAAGAACACTACCTCATATATCAGGTTGAGGAGATTGAATTGTATGGGACTATACAAACTAGGTCAATGTGAATGGTTGAGAGACACTTGAAATTTATAAAGGGCTTTGTTTGATAAAGAGTATGGCTTGAAGGTTCTATGGTAGAGGGATATATGGTATACCAGACCATGGTGTATATTAGTAAATATCTTCCAAAGTTTGCAGCGAATATCCATGTAGATCACATTTGGAATCCCAACTCTATTGACAAATTTGAAGGAGAGCACCTGACGGGGAAAGGTAGATTGAGGAGAGTGAGAGGTAATTATAAGTTTTTTTTTTTTTTTGTAGTTAATTAATTCTTATCCATCATCAATATAAGTTGTTTCTAACTAGTCTAATTATTTTCTTTATAGTTGATTATGAGTGAGATGCACTACATTTGTATATTGCAAACAATCTTGATTGGATGATGGTATATATTGAATAGTCTCAAGAAAATAGTTTCTCATTAACATGGGACGGTGTTCCATCATTGGTTAAAGAAGCTCATCATAAAGGAGATCCCAATGTTACACCAATGGTACTTGACTTAGCATATGGATTAAGAGATACAAAGGTACATAAAAGATTACAAATCATGAGCCATAAGTTTAACATTAACTCATAGATCGATATAAATAATCTTGACATGTTTAAGTAATTGTAGGTCAAACACTAAAAAGCTATGCACTACCATGGCCGTAAATTTTGTATAAAAAAGTTAGATAAAACAAAGAAAACTTGTGATTCTAGAATATGTGTAGTCTTCACGGTCACCAATATTTCTTCTAGAACTAACATACGTCCTCGACAATCTAAAAATTGATACTGTGAAATTTTGAATGATATACTTGAGTGCAATTTTAATTCATTCAAATCAACTTTCTATTTGTCGTCAAATGATATAGTCTATGACTGAATCAAAGTGATCTAGATAGTACTATTATCGAATATGATAGTGGATTTATAATGATTAATACAAAGTCCTTTGAGCCAGCTGGAGATGAGTGGGCTATGTTCTTCCATGCCAATGCAAGCAAGTGTTTTACTTTGGTGTTCCACACAAATCAAGTTGGTCATTTGTTGTTAGACATGATCCAAGAGGAAGGTCAATAAAGTATAATGTGATGGAAGAAGAAGATATTAAAGAATCATAAGGATGAAATAAAT
The DNA here is from genome assembly GCA_028749045.1 of Cupressus sempervirens. Taxonomy (NCBI): domain Eukaryota; kingdom Viridiplantae; phylum Streptophyta; class Pinopsida; order Cupressales; family Cupressaceae; genus Cupressus; species Cupressus sempervirens. The sequence goes on from CM053787.1 coordinate 331,763,328, forward strand.
GATGATCATGAACAATTGTTACCCAATAATGAAGAAGAAGAAGAAGAAGAAGAAGAAGATTCTGGTCATGTTGATGATAATGGTGATGATGATGATGATGACAATAATGATCATGCTGATGAAGATGGTGATGATCATGACAATGATGGTCATGATGATGATGGTCATGATAATGGTGATGATGGCGATGAATATGGTAGTGGTGATGACAATGATCAAAGTGACAAGTATGATGATGGTGATGATGATGACATGGATGAAGATGATGATCAATGAAATGATCAATGAATTTTCTATCGAGGTACAATTAATACCAAGTATGATGGGGTCATGATTTTTATTTATAGATTTTTATTTTATTTTGATGAATGTATTATGTAATTTTTGTCTTTTAAGTAATTTTTAGTTTATAAAGCATTTAAGTAGATGACTTTTCATTAATTACAATATGGGTGAATTTGATAAGCAAGGTGACCAACTTTTTCTTTCAAAACCATATGTGTAGAAATAAACATTAAGTACAACATGTCCAATATTTTTTTAGATATACACATTAATTAGACCAAATTTTTGGCTAACTTAAGATAAATGATTTACATATGCAGGCTATTCAACACCTTTGACTAGGATCTTGCACAATTACATGGATCAACAAGCATATGCCAATAGACCCTATAGATACAAATATTTTTTATTTGAATATCTTCTCTTTACTATAAATATGAACTTTTTTCCTAGTGTGTCTCTCATTTTATGGATTTTAGGTACCACCAAATAGGTATTTGTTTGATTTGTCTTCCTCAATGTGGTAATAGAAGACAAAAGTGAGACATCTAGTAAGTCTAAAATAGGGAGATCAACTAGAGGTCAAAAGACTCGAAGAAAATTCAACAAAGAAATGCATTTTTTTCTCGTTGAGTGGGGGTCATATTCTTATGATAATGAGAGCGAAGGTGACAGGGAGGTACACACTTCTTCAGAAAGAATGGGTACCCAAGGAACTACCTCTAGTTAACACTAATTTTTCTGTAAATGAAAGGATATATCGCATGGCTCCATCTTAATTGCATGGTTTGGGCCTATTTTCCATGGATAGCATAAAAGTCTATTACAATAAATTTGTTGAATTGATTGAGTATATAGGACCTTGTTACAATTACAATAATTAGATGCAGATTGTGTAATATAAAAAAGGTATGCATATGTATGCATTGTCACCAAATTATAAACAATGCAAAGAAAATAATCAAAGTAAAGTATCCACTATGTATATTGATGGAAGGCCAAAATAAAAAGGGAATATTGCAAGATTTATAATTAGTTCTCAAACTGTGTCAACTAATAAATAGGTGAATTGTATATTCGAGGCACGTGAGGGAAATCATGTTTTTGTATGTGCGATAAAATCAATAAGTATAAAGGAAGAGCTTATGATAGATTATAATTTGAATCGTATAGATAAAAAAAAATTCCATATCATGGGACTGGTAAGTATAACATTTAAACCAATTGCCTCAAATTAATATTGACTTCAATATATAATCTACTTTATTATTAATATTTTTTTTGGTAATTCCATTACTTTCATTTTGTTATTGAATAAGAATTACTAATCTTTTTCATAGGAAAACATGGATAGACTACCATGCACATGCGAGGATGCACCATCTCACACACCTTCTTCAGTGAAGGTAAACCTTGATTATTTTAATTGTTCAAATTATATATAGAAAAAAATGTCATATTATTATGTTCTTTTCTTTATGGCTTTGGAGTTATTTTGATGGAATTTTATTATATTAAATTTTATTGATATTGAATTTTGTAGATATACACATTAGTTACACCAAATTTTTCTTTGAAAACCATATGTGCAGATATAAACATTAAGTACAACATGTCAAATACTTTCATTTCATTGTTGATTGCTAAGAATTACTAATTTTTTTCATAGGGTGACATGGATATATAGGCCACCACTCACAGGTGGGGATGCACCATCTCACACACCTTCATCAGCCAAGGTAAACCTTAATTATTGTAATTGTTCAAATTATATATAAACAAATATCGTATTATTATGTTCTTTTCTTTATGGATTTGGAGTTATTTTGATGGAAATTTACTAATATTGAATTTTGCAGATATACACATTAGTTACACCAAATTTTTCTTTGAAAACCATATGTACAAATATAAATATTAAGTACAACATGTCAAATACTTTCATTTCACTACTGATTGCTAAGAATTATTAATCTTTCGTACATGGCAACATGAGTAGACCACCACACACATGCGGGGATGCACCATCTCACACATCTTCTTCAGCGGAGGTAAACCTTAATTATTGTAATTGTTTAAATTATACAAAAACACATGTCATATTATTATGTTCTTTTTTAAATGGATTTGGAGTTATTTTGATGGAATTTTATTGATATTGATGTCACAAATGATAGGAAAAAGCTAGAATGACAACAGATCAAATACGATATGAAATATGCGCATCATTTCTACATGACATTGCCCTTAGTGCTGACCCTATGTTCATGGACCAACAACTCAAACAAAGATACAGTCATAATGTTGTTAACATTATCTTTGAGTGTGACACAAGTGAGGAGAAAGATGCATTGAAAAAAGAATTGGCCATAGGGTCAATTCTTTGAAGGTAAGCAATAATTAATCTAAAGCAATAATAAAATTTCAATAGATGTTTATATTTTATAGTATCTTATGGATCATGATCTAAAATATTATGTGTGGGTATGTATAGGATCACGGTCAACCAAACTATGGCCTCAAGCGGTAATGAAAAACTAGCAAATCAGGGTTATGTTAACTTAACACGCAATTTTAAAGTACTTATGTGCTCTATATCAAAAATTTGGAAGAAAAGAATCTATAGGAAATTGAATGTAATTTCTAAACTACTAGGCCTTATCTAAAGAAAAAATAATTTGATTTTTCAAAATTTTGAATTTTAATGCTATACTACAAAATTTTTAGGGCGAAAATAAAAAGTAGGTGAATGTCTGACCACCTTAATAAAAATAAAATGATAATATTTTTTAGTATAATTATACATAAAAAAAAAAGTAGACTCATAGTTGGATGTGATGCATATTTTTTGGTATTTTTATTCCAAATAAATAATTAAATATAAATTTTCTACTATAACTTTTCCAGAATTAAAAAAACTCTCATGTCTGATAACCTTAACTAATTGAAAACTTTACCAAATTATTAATTTTTTCCTTATATTAGGTGAAGCATAGAATGTGATCCAACTTTTGGATTTAAAAAAAGTTATATTGTTTAAAAGTTATAACTATTTTTCAATCAGTATGTCAATTAGAACTTTACAAACATCTTCATTAAAAATTAACTAATACTAAGAATTTGACAGAAATTATATCATGGAATCTTGAGAGTGTTATAAAAAAGCCCCTTTTGTTTCATTGTATTTTGATAAAAACAATATTGTTAGATGGCTACTCAAAGTCTGAATGTTAGTGAAACCTTTCTCAAACATGTTTTTTTGAGTTGACCAAATAGATTTGGTAAATACCAAGCCTAATCGGGTACTCGATTTCAAATTGGGTACCTAATACTAGATTAGGTACTTGATATCAAATTGGGTACCTAATATCAAATCGGGTACCTGAAAAGTGGGGGCGAAAATTCTTTCAAACATTCATAACCCAACCCAAATTTTGGAAATTTTGGAGCGAACCCAATATTTCGGAAGTGTGGGCATTATTATTATATGTGATTATGATTATGATTATGATTTTATATATATATATATATATATATATATATATATATATATATATATATATATATATATATATATATATATATATATATATATATATATATATATATATATATATATATAATTATTATATATAGTAATATATATGATTATTATTATTAAATATAATATTATCATGAAATGCATCACCTAACCCCTTTCAATGCATTCGAACCAACCAAATGGGTCCTTGGGGGTCCTAGGACACCTAAGGACATATGGTGTCATGAAATGTGTCAAAATGGGTCATAGGATAACCTATGACTCGTTTTAACATATTTGAACCAACCAAATAGGTCCCTAGAGGTCCTAGGGCCCCTAGGGACATATGTTGTCATGAAATGCTTCAAAAGGGACCTATCACCCCTTTCGACGCATTCAACCAACCAAATAGGTCCCTAGTGATCCTATGTCCCCTATGAACATATGTTGTCAAGAAATGCATCCAAAGGGGTCATAGGATAACCTATGATCCCTTTCGATGCATTCAAACCAACCAAATAGGTCCCTAGGGGTCCTAGGGCTCCTAAGGACATATGTTGTCATGAAATGTGTCAAAAGAAGTCATATCTTATCCTATGACCCCTTTCGATGCATTAGAACCAACCAAATAGGTCCCTAGGGGTCCTAGGGCCCCTAGGGACATATATTGTCATGAAATGCATCGAAAGGGTTCATAGGTTATACTATGACCCCTTTCGATGCATTAGAACCAACCAAATAGGTTTTTAGTGGTTCTAGGACCCCTAGGGACATATGTTGTCATGAAATTCATTGAAAGGGCTCATAGGATAACCTATGACCCCTTTTGATGCATTCAAACCAACCAAATAGGTCCCTAGGGGTCCTAGGGTCTCTAGGGACATATGGTGTCATGAAATGCATCGAAAGGTGTCATAGGAAAACTTATGACCCCTTTCAACACATTCAAACCAACCAAATAGGTCCCTAGTGGTCATAGGGACCCTAAGGACATATGTTGTCATGAAATGGGTTGAAAGGGATCATAGGTTATCCTATGACCCTATGACTCCTTTTGACACACTCGAACCAACCAAGTAGGTCCCTAAGGGTCCTATGGCCCCTAGGGACATATGTTGTCATGAAATGAGTATGAAGGGGTCATAGGTTATCCTATGACCCCTTTCAACGCATTTGAACCAACTAAGTAGGTCCCTAGGGGTCCTAGGGCCCCTAGAACATATGTTTTCATGAAATGGGTCAAAAGGGGTCATAGGTTATCTTATGGCCCGTTTTGACACATTTCATGACAACCTTTAGGAACATATGTTGTCATGAAATGCATCAAAGGGGGTCATAAGATAACCTATGACCCATTTTGATGCATTCAAACCAACCAAATAGGTCCCTAGGGGTCCTAGGGCCCTAGGGACATATGTTGTCATGAAATGTGTCGAAAGGAATCATAGGATAACCTATGACCCCTTTCAATGCATTTGAACCAACCAAATAGGTCCCTAGGGGTCCTAGGGACCCTAGGGACATATGTTGTCATGAAATGCATCAAAAGGGGTCATAAATTATCCTATGACCCCTTTTGACACATTCGAACCAACCAAATAGGTCCCTAGGGGTCTTAGGGCCCCTAAGGACATATGTTGTCATGAAATGTATCAAAAGGGGTCATAGGATAACCTATGACCTCTTTCGACACATTAAACCAACCAAATAGGTCCCTAGGGGTCCTAGGGCCCCTATGGGCATATATTGTCATGAAATGCACCGAACCTGTGACCCCTTTCGACACATTCAAACCAACCAAATAGGTCCCTAGGGGCCCCTAAGGACATATGTTGTCATGAAATGTGTCAAAATGGGTCATAAGTAATCATATGACCCCTTTCAACACATTTCATGACAACATAACTTATGACCCCTTTCGATGCATTTCATGACAACATAAGTCCCTAGGGGCTCCCAAGGACCTATTTTTTGGTTCGAGTGGTCGAAAGGGATTGTAGGATAACCTATGACCCATTTCAATGCATTTCATGATAACATATGTCCCTAGGGGCCCCTAGGGACTTATTTGGTTGGTTCAAATGCATCGAAAGTAGTCATCGGATCCTTAGGGGTCCTAGGGCCCCTAGGGACATATGTTGTCATGAAATGCATTGAAAGGGGTTATAGGACAACCTATGACCCCTTTAAACACATTCAAACCAACCAAATAGGTCCCTAGGGGTCTTAGGGCCCCTAGGGACATATGTTGTCATGAAATGTGTCAAAAGGAGTCATAGGATAACCTATGACCCTTTTCAATACATTCAAACCAACCAAATAGGTCCCTAGGGGTCCTAGTGCCCTTAAGACATATTTTCGACTCCATCTTTTGACCACATGAGACATGCTAATGATCTTCATGCTAGCATAGCTTTAGACACATCTGTGATAGTGGCTACTACTCAGGTATGATATATATACATGTTTTCATAGTGTATGAAAAATGTAGTGTACAAATTATGTACTTTTTAGTTTACGTACTTTATAATTCATGTATATATAATTTTGACTCAACGTTTATGTATCTATAATTTTAGGACTATGTCACCATGTGTGTTGTTGAGAGTACAGGACTAAGCCAGATGGAGGTACCTACATCATCCTTTGATGTCAGTATTGTGATTAATGTACATACATAGTTCATTACACTCTTTATCAAATTTTTAAAATGTATGTATTGTGAATTACAGGACCTTGCGACTGCCGCATTTGGTAGCTTTCACAATGCACTTCCTCTCGTTACAAAGGGAAACCCATCTCATGTGGTATTATTTTTATTATGTAGTGAATATTTAATTTATTTGTAAGCTAGATTTTGAAACCCATTTCAATTAAGCATGTACACATGGTGAGACACCTTATGTTACATAGGATGATCCATCTGAGCCCTCTTCGTGTGGACTAAAGAGGACTGTAGATCAGATAGATTAGGTCTTTTGGCATCTTTAGATTGTGTTTTTATGACACATTGTTTATTTTGATACACTTTGTAAAAGGACACTTAACTGTAATATATGTATTTTTTGACTTTATAGATAATGTTATGTCATGTTAGACCATGTACTATTTTTTATGACTTCTTATCATGCTAGTGTATGTAGTATATATTATTATGTTAGATCATATTTTATTCATGTTATGACACATTTTGTAAGTATATGATACATGAACAATAATTTTAACTATTTATATATACAAACATTAATTTAAACATGTTTGAATGTAAAGGTAATGGAAAAAATTAGGAGGTCATTACTTGAATTGACAATTAATTCATAATATCAAGTGCACACCTTTAACTTTCAAATAGAAATAAACTCATGTTTTTAAATGTTTACAACATGTTTCACAATATATGTAAGACAATGTCAATGACATATTTATAGAAGTGAACTCAAAATATAAAATTGGTTCAACACATTTCTTCAAATGAGATCTTGTAAAACAAAATTGTAAAACAAAAACACATGTTAATAAAAGAATAAATTAATATGAGCTATTTGAACTATGTAAATATGTGTAATTTGTATGTACTCATTATGTGTAACTATACAAGATGTTGATGTTCGATCCACCTTAACATTTAAATTTGCATAAATTGTAATTAAGACCTAAATAAGAGGGATATATAAGTTCTCTAATTTGCTATTGACAACACATACATACATGTAATTAAATTATATAAGTACATATATAAAAATAGCACAATAAAAAAAAAACTTACATGTGTTTGATTTAAATGTAGTCATCCCATTGTACCATCTGCACCCTCTCTCTTTTGCAATGCATCTATGATTGTCTCGTGCTTGTCCATTGAAATTGTCCATAATACCTTATTGGTGGGTCTCCCTTTATATCTTTCTAATTTGATATTCATTGCCACAACCCAAATAGAATAGTGTAAAATCTTCTTTTCAGATTGGTAGTCTTCAAATGTTGGTAAACTATTCCTTCTTGTTAGGTATCTTCGTAGCCAGGTGCCAGCTACAATGACAGACCCAATTGGGTACTCAAAACCATCATCATCTACTTGATGACATATCCATTTTTTCTTAGGTTCCACACATATAGCTAGCCAATACTCAGTTTGTTCATCATTATCATTAGGTGCAATAATAGCATAAACATGCCCTACAAGATAAGATAAAGTACATAAACACTTTAATCACATGCATACATAAGATGCGTACACTTGAATTATATTAATGACATGTACATAAATAAATAATTTAAATTAAAGCATGGTCACAACAAAATCTAATTAAATTGTGCATACCAGGTTGTATGAGCTCTGAAATACGACCATAGTCTTCTGATGCAAAAGTAATATTCTGACCTTCATTTACTATATCATCTTGAAAATGTATGCCAGTAGGTGCTAATGATTTTTGTTGCCAATATTCAATCCATTCTATATTCTTGCATTCTTCCCATTCACCTACAAGACACAATTGACAAAAACAAGCAAGCCCCCTAGTCCATATAGTTCAATTGTTACAATCTAAACTCCTAAATGAATGCCATTTAGCTGACCCACTAATTGTATCACAGTCATATCTTGAAAGGATATTCTTCTCTTCAAATAGGTAGAAGAAATGTTTGATTGTAGAGTTCTCACTTGATCCTGTCTATAAATATTTGTTACACCATTTGACAATCTCATGTGCATTTTTGAATTTGGCTTTTTTCTCAAATTTTAATCGCTCTCTACTAAGGTCTCTCTTCATGCATGCACTAGCACCATCATGTTCTCCTTTACCATGTCTAGCCTCAAAAAAATCCACACATGTTGGATATTAGTTTTCCTATGTGTCCTACTCAACCAATAGAACATTCTAGCATTCTTGAATTGTCCTGTATAATTATCTGACCAATATCCAATGTTGTACCATTTGAATTTGTCTCTCTTTTAGACTATCATAAAAGACCTTGAAACAATATTGGACAAACTTAGATGAATGAATTTTATTATCACTCTTATAAAAATGATACTCTCTCAATATTTTTTGATCCTCCTCTGTACTATTAGGTGCATGCCCATAACCTATATGAACATAAATTATTACTTGAATTGAATTGTAATATTGTGGTTGTATCTCATCTTGTGGTGCAGGTGTGTAGTTCTTTGCAAAGTCAACAACTGAAAGTATAGTACCAATTGGAAATGTATTCTTAAATATGTGAAATTTTCCATCAAGCCATCTAGCATATTGAAAGTGTTTAACATATTTTGGTATGATCACACTCTTAAACTCATCCATAAATGCGTGACAACTAACTTTATCTATAACTAGATGACACCTTCTTCCAATCTTCCCATCCTTCAATGGATATTCAATAGTTTTGAATCTTTTTACATCAACTAATTATTGTCCAAAAGTAGTCAAAGCATTTTCATGCAAACATTCATCTAACAAAGAAAGATTGCCACAAATATCACATGTACTAGAAAGACATGCATTGAAAAGAAAGTATGGATCATTAGGTGGCTTACAAAACAAACCTGATATGAAATCTTTTATAGTTTGAGGTGGTATTTTTATACCACATTCCTACAACATTTCTTTACTATCCATGGTACCATGTATAGATTGAAATACATCATAATGGTAATGAAATTGAATATGAGTTTTGCAACAAAATGTGATTCTTTCCTTGTTAATCCTTACATATCATGATGTACACTTTTCAAAAGATCTTTGACTAATGGTAATATTTAACACCTTACAATCTACAAATTTTCTAAATAATTCAGTTTGAGTCATGTCCAAAAGGTGTTTAGGATGTGGATCATGCATTTTTGACCCAACTCTCAATTTAAGAAAATCTCTTGAATTAGGTGATACTCTTGTATTATCATGCCAAAATTTTCAACCAAACTTTGGACTTCACTAGTAAGTCTCATATCACATCTCAAGAGTCTACTACTAGAAGTCCACAAATATTTGTTCGATCACATTCAAAGTTAACCCTTATCTTTATAGCTCTTTCTAAAGTCTTACAAATCACATTAAGATATCCACTTATGTTTATAATCAATCTTTTGTTAGTTGTTGATTTGTTAACTAAAGCTATTGTTATTGCTCATCATGCTCATTCTTATCTATGGAGTGACTTTTCTTTCCGATAACATCAAAGGCACTAGCAATAGTGGATACAACTTGTTTTAAAGACTCATTTTTATTCTTGGGTTTTGCATACATTCCTAACCTTTTCATTACTTTTGACATTTTAGACATTTTAATTAGTTGCAACATCAATTAACATTGAAATCCAAATTTCTTATTATAAAAAAAAATGTCTATAAGATCTATTAGCATGTGTCCTAATTTGTCTCCATGAAACCAATCCTTTAAGATTATCTAGCACATCATTAAGAAATTGAAAATTATGCTTAGGCACTTTAATATCATTCTAACATGCTTGTTTAGTAATTGTTGTTTCTATGTCTACATTCATACAATTGTTATTTTCAATTGGCATTTCATTTTCACTGTTATTTTGGATTTGAATCTCATTTTCAATTTTTCTTGGTATTTCTTTCAGGGCATGCATTTCCATTGGAGTTTGTTGTGCATGATCATTTGACAATCTATTCTCATGAAGAAAAGCTAAATCAATTAAATCATAACCTACTTCTAAAAAATTACCAATTTCATCATGAGAAAAAATTTTAGTGTTTGGAGATACACCTATATTGAATGTTTGAGTAGAATGTGCACCTGAATCTCCTTGTAATGGGTTCTCTTCTTCAGCCTCTTCATCCATTGTGGTATACTCAATGTCTTTCTCCTTTGAATCATTGCTCAATTCTCTAATTCTTTGTCTTATCTCTCATTGATGTTGTGCTTCACGCTCTTTATTTTTTGCAATCTCCTCATTTGTCAGAACTTTTAATTTCTTCTTTCTTCATTTTTTTGATCCCATGTTTGTACTAGTTTTGAATTCAAATCAACAACTTGCAAATTGTAGAAAAAGACAAGAAAATATAATAACTATGATAGAATTCACTATTGCAAATTGAAACTATTATTGAATCATTGCAATCATTGAAAAGTGGTTTGTGGGGGCATCTTTTGGGGCTAAATGGGTAGATCAGAATTGGGTACCTTTTTTTTCTATAATCGGGTGCCCGTTTCTATCAATGGCTAAAATTGAATTGGGCACCCAATTTTTGAATTACAAATCGAGTGCCCAATTCTAGTTGACATAGGTTGGAATTTGGAATGGTCATGAATTTTCTTTGGGTTTTACCTTGGAGAAATGCATGGCATAGGTTTGGTCCCACCAAGCCATGCCTTCATGAACCATTTTTTTCTAAGGCTTTTAATCAACAATTTCAGGGATTGTTGTAATTTTTATATGGTCGTCCCCATTGAATTTTTTGACAAAAAAAAAACTCATTATAGGTCTTATTGTTTTGATTTCAAAAATGTAAATTTTATAGTGTTATGAGCTCATTTGCTATTTTTTCATTATTTATTAATCAAAAGTATCTCTTAAATGTTAAATAATGACATTCACTAAAACTTCAATAACTTTTTAAATTTTTCATATTTTGTAAACTAATTGACATGTCATCAATCCTCATACAATTCTTGTAAAGTTTTAAAAAATAAAATTAAAAAAATTTAGATTAAATTATGGCATCTGTACACGAGATGTTTTAGAAATTAGCTTAATCATCAATTAAAAATTAATAAAAAAATATTCATTAAAAATTTCAAGATAAATATTCTCATTAATCTTTGGTGTCTTAAGTTACTTTTTTAAAAAAGATTCGCAAAAATTCATTTAGTTGTGTCAAATTATGGTGTCCATACACGAGCATGGAATGATCTTGAAATAAGCATTTTGAAAAAGTGATTTTTAAAGATCCATACCAAAAAGTAATCTATCATATGGGTATACAAATAAATTACATATTCAAAAAGAAGATCCTAGGCACTACAATTCTTATTTATAAAGTTTTTTAATATTTAATCTCTAAATGCCTCAAATTTTGGCATCAATTGACAAAATATTTCAAAAACAAGAAAAACACTTCCACTTTTTGGCCAAAAGTGAGACCCAACTTCTTGCACTAACCCATAACATTTCATTGCAGCCTTTATATCCTATCATAAAACCTACTTGTGATGAAGGCCATGATGTGAATTATAGTGGTGGAGATATTAATTTGCTATTGGAAATTAATTATGCATTTATGGATACAATTTAACATCTTCAATTGGAATTTCATGTGTAACCTTTTTTTGAATATTTTAGAGCATGTTGAACATCATAGTGAAGGAGTGGAGCATGTTCCAAGTGTTTAGCATGTTGACATGGTAGTGGATCAAAATGTTAATGTACATGATGTGGCATTGTCAGGTAAGAAAAATGCATGTTATGATGTACTACTTAATTAAATACTTGTAATAGTTTTAAAAAAAAAGATTACGCCAATTTAACCCATTTACTTGTTCTTGCAACAAAGCCTCCTTTAGTGCAGCAACTTCCTACTCCTCCAAAATAGGAGGAGGCATCATAATTTGACATTACATGTGCCACAAGAGGAGGTGAATAAGGAAGATATTTATGCTCCTATCAACCTTTTTCTTAATAGAGCTAAGAAAAAAAAATTTAAAAATGATTTTTTTAAAATGCTCTTTGATAAATCTTGTTTGATAAACTTTTTTAGATGATGAAAGAACTTTTTTAAAGTAATTATTTATGAATGTTTCATATTAATATTGATTTTTATTTCATGTTAATGAATATTATTATGTGTTAATGAAGTCTTGATTAGTATTGTGTGTTAATGAATTTTATATCATATTAATGAATGTTATGTGATTGTATTGATTGAATGTTATAGTTCATAAATGGATGAATGAATGAATGAAGAATTTAATTAGATGATAATAGGTAATTTAGATTGATGTTAGGGGGAGGGGAGTGAGGCACGATGAGCTTCCACCTTCATGTGGTTAGTCTTGTTAAGTAGAGAATATTAAAGCATTCTCGAAATCAAGTGAAGCTCAAACTAACATACCAAGGAATCTTAAACCCAATCCATCTACCTCTCATCTTCTCATCCAAGTAAGTCATCTTTTTTGCCACTTTTTGCATATTCAATATTCTATTATTCGTAATCTTGATAATGGCAGCCTCCATCTTGTTGGTAAGGTGTTTCTATCCTATCCTTTTATTTTTAAAAATGCATCTATTTCTCCCCTACCATAACTCCCATATGACAATAGATGGTGTTGTAGTTCACAAGCCACCATACGAATAGTCCTTATTTTAAATAGGCCAAGCTTGAAACATGCTTAGGATTGACCTTGGTATTGTTGAGTTCCATCCAAGTTTGTTATGTAACCAACTCCAACATTGGTGAGAGTATTTGCAGGTTCATAATATGCACCTTCTTAGACCTGCATATCCTTTTTCTTTGAATGTATCAGCTATAAGGATTTTATTTTGTAGTGCTATCCATGAGAAAAATCATGCCTTAGGTAAGCACTTTTTATCCCAATACAGTCACAATTAGATGTTTGTCTTTGGTCTTAGTTGTTTTATAATTAGGTAAGTATAGCCCTTCTTAGTGTTCTAATTTCCAGTAGTCATTTGATAGTTGCTCTAAACACCTCACATCCTCCATCAGTGTCATTTACCTCGACCACAACAAAAATCTACAAACCATAGTCAATGAGGACTACTAGAGAAAATTTTAATTTTTGTTTTCAAGCTTGATTCATAATTGATTAGAATTTGGAAGGTTTTCAATTTTTGATTTCTTCTCACATCAGATCTTATGTTGGTTAACATTTATTATACATTAATCCTTGTCTAACTTTTCTGCTATCCTTAGCTTGAGAAGTTTTAAATGACAATTTTTGTTGCAGTGCTTTACATGATCACCACTTTCTATTTAGGAGAGTGAAGATGCTAGTAGCCCTATGTATCATTTTCACCACCTATAGCTACATAGGTTTTTTTTCCATGGAGTTGGGTCCAATCTCTCAAGATACCATTGTTGCCATCATCATAGCTATCATTTATATGTTTTTCCTTGCAATCTTATTCATTTTCTCTAAATTTGAAGTTACAACTTTGACATAGATGTTTTTTGTCTTTGTATAAATGCTATACTAATTCAATACACAATAAAATGCCAATGTACAAAAATTGTGGCCATGCATGCTAAAAATTAATGATTTATGTTTCGCTTGGCTTGTAGACTTATCCATTTTCTTGCATAACTTGTTCTTTGATCTCCATCTTCATAATCTTTCATTTTCATCTTGTCCTTGATCTGAAACTATTTTCTTATTTGCCTTCTTGGATGGATGGTTGGCCATTTCTATATTCTTGCTTGAGGTTTTGCTATGTTCTCCAAACATAGATTCCTCCAACACCTTGCAAAAAAAAAGAGGAATTGCATTAGGCTCGTGAAATATGGAACTTTTTATAAATTCGGCACTTTTAACCTTCAATTCTAAAATCAGCTATTTGAAATCAGCTTGAAACTTTCTATTTGTTTAACCCAAATTCAAACTATTTTAACATGTGGGTGCTAGAAAGTATGAATTTAAAAGGGGACATCTTAATTTCAAGTTTGAACTACCACCCTACAAGCTGGTAGAAATTAGAGCCATGAAGTTACAAGTGGGACATGGATTGGTCAGATTCTAACCTCTCCAAGTCCAATTTCACTCAATATTAAATATAGTTTTCTTGCCTTCTTCACTCAAATGAATTAGTTCTTCCCTTTCTTCTAGGAATCTTGAGATTTGAAACTCCATTTTAATAATCATTTTCCTTTGAAATCTCAAGCTTCCTTCACAAACTCTCTCCTAATTTGAGGTCTATTTTTTCTTGTTTTCATTAAAAAGGAAAATTTTTCATCATTTGGTGTTTGATTTTCATAGCAAAAACATTGCAGAAGCACTTTGAAACAATCAGATTCATGCAGGCAGTTACTATGGTGTTGAAATTTCCTCAAGCTAGAAGGGTAGAACAACCTCTAAAAGTTCTACCCTCGAACAAAAATTACTTTCATTTGCAATTTGTACTTGTCTCTTTGCAGATGACTTCACTTAATTTTCTCTTCGTTCTCACTTCAATTTCTTCTTAAAATTCCCTTTCCTAAGTTTATTGTTAATGGTTTCACCTTAATTTTCAAGACTTGGTCATGAATTTTTCCCAAAGTTGACTTCAATTTAGGGGAAATTATGTTGATTTTCACCTTCAAATGTCTATTTCTCAATGCCAAAATGCCTAAGGGACTAATATTTACCTAAGGCAAGAGGATGGCATTTTGGGGTCTAATATTCCATGCATGGGAACATGAGAGGGTTGGAGTTCAACTTGCTCATGTTCTAGCTGGAGCATAGGATTGTCAAACTTTGACCTTCCCAAGCTCCCATGATAAGTCTGTCAAATGACCTTGCACTTCCTTTTGTTTTGCTCTAATTCCACATCAGAACTCCCTTTCTTGATGGATTAACTTTGATTATAATTTTGATCATGGCTAACTTTTAAATCTATTTTTTATATTTTATTAAGAAGTTGGCCCTTTTACTTGCTTTGAATTTGATCATGTTTAAGAGAATAATTGTTTACCTTAATCCAATCTATTTCCAATGCCCTCAAGTATATGTAAATGGTAATTTTACTTCGAAATGAGGATGGAGACTTAGGCTATCATCCTGGTGATATGAGAGGGTTGGAATCTGATTTGCCAATGTTCCAGCTGGAATAAGATATGGTCAAAATTGACCTTTCAAAGTTCCCACCTTAATTGTTTCTCATGATCAACTTTCTCTATTATCCTCAACTTGCAACTTATTTCAACTTGTTTCCATCTCAATTATCTTCCTTAGTAATCTTCTTTTCAGATCCACCTTCATGATCAAATTGCAATGACTTTCCTTTCTACTTTAAAGATTAATCAAAGCTTCAGGTCTAATCTGCATGTTTTATTGAAAGATTAGTCCCCTCTTACTCACTCAAACTAGACTTGACTTAGGAAAAAAATTGATTTGCACCTTTAATATTTCATATTTTCAAGCCACAATGTTATTTGAAGCACAAACATATCCAAAGTAGAAGGGCAGAAATTTTGGGATGAAAGTCCCAACTGGAACATAAGGTGCTTGGAATCTGACCTGCTCATGTTCTAGTTGGAACATGGGATGGTTAGAATTTGACCTCCCCAAGTTCCAATTTAGCATAAAGGTCTAGACTCGAATTTTCACTATTTCCTGGCGATTTCATTCTCATTTTTTCTTCAATTGTCATTCATCCAATTCTTGTAAAGCCTCATGTTTTCACTTCTCATAGTTGCATCATGTTGGTTTTTCCCTTTATAGTTATCTTAATTCATCTTTTCCCTAGTTCCAAATTGATTAAGCACTCTCAGTAAGGGTTTTTTTTATATATATAGAAAACCACTTTTATGTTATATTTTATATAATACTATCAAGATGTTTGAGGTGGTTTCAAATTTGTAGGAATTATAATAAAGATTTTAGATTTTCAGAGTTTCTAAAAAAACTCGCAATAAGCCAAATTTTACAAATTAGCACATCTCCATCAATGTTATCCTACACAACTTTCCTTGACTTTCTAGGATAAATTTGATATTGGAACAAGGATTTTCCAATGATTCTAATCCATAGTTAAATCCTAATAGCAATATCACAATTTGACTTGCTATGGAAATTATCTCCTACTTATTGATTCTAATCTAATTTATCAAATCTCTTGACTCTAGTCCTACATCCTTGACTAGCTTGGCCCAAATCTCACCGATATCTAAGAGACTCGATTTCCTAATGAGCCAAAGTTTCACAAATTCATCTCTTAGACTTGGAGAGTTGAAAATTTCATTGAACTAAAACTACCTAGGACAACCACTCTACTGCCAAGCGAAAAGATGGGGTCCTTATTTGCAATGGGTGATGGTGTAAAAACCTTACAAATAGGAGGTAAAGTTGTTTGGGATCCCAACATTGATTTGACTAGTACATTATTTTACTAGGATCATGATGAGTTGTTTCACAACTCTAGGCATAGTGATATTATATCAAATTAGTGCAGAAAAAGCCACCCTTGCATCCAAGATCAATATGGATCCAACTATTGATCAGATTATTTGAATATACTACACAACTAACACATTTAACTGCTTGTGTAAAATAAATTTTGAGGAGGGCATATTGTAATGTCCCCTTCTTAGCCAACATAATTTAGTCCACTGCCAGGTCCTTATTAATAGGATGAATAGAGGATCTATGAAGCTAGGCTCTAAATGTGATGTAAACTTAAAAGTTGATTGCTTAAGGATTTTTTAAAAAGATTAATTTTTGGCCATGCAAGTGATATGGACTTTGTATATCTCTTGCTTCCTGTACTGATGGAATGATAAACTGGATGTATTGGTGTTCTTTCATGTGGATGCTTTCATTTGCATTTTCTTAGTGTGAGCCCTCCTTTGTGTCCAACTATGACAGTCACTACAACTAATTTTGACCAATCACCATAACATCACTAATTTGGTAAATCATTTTCCTTCCATCCTTTGGAACAATCTTAAGGATTATTCATAAAAACTATTAATATCAAAAAATCTTTACAAAGTACTCCAATAATCAGATCTAGATTTTAACTAGTAGTCATTACCTATCACAGTTTGAGATGATATTTCTAAACTTTTCAAATAAAATTTTAAGTGTATTTTAATAGAAACCAAAAGATGTATTTAAAACCTAAGGGAAGGTTACTTTGTATCTTTAATGTAAGTTTTGAATGTGATTTTCCTAACAGTGATATGACACTTTTTGGTGAATGATGACAGTCCCATGACTAACTATGATAAGTACATGTTTCTAAGTGAAAGGTTGGGGATTCATACCTTGAGGCATATTTTTACTATTGTATACACTAAAATATTAGATTTCATTTATAAATGAAGAAATTATTTCATTAAGTGTTTATCCTTTTATCAGACCTATGCAATTTTTCGTGTTTTGATTATTTTATCACTTGAATCTTTAAAGTATATATATGGATTTCTTACACTAATAAAAAAAGCATTTATATCTGGTGTACATACTTTAGGAAAATGATAGGTAGGTAGGTCTAAATCACTTACCAACATTTTGATCTTTCCACATTGTTCACTCTCTCTATATGAATTCTAGCATCTACTTGTTCTTGTTGGTATCAAGGTTGTCTCATTTTTTCCATCATTAGGTCTTTTGATATGCAAATTAATTATAGGTGTAACTGAAATAGAGTTTCCAATCCTCACTTGGAATCTCCAAGTAGGTCAATGGTTTTGTATGGCTCAATACGTCTTAGTAGAACTCCATCAAAAAAATTGGAAGAGGAAACCATTGATGAATAGTATTAAACTATCTACAACATTAATCTTATTTTCCTAGAAAAATAATGACCATGCAGGTTTTTACCATCTTCCAAATGACTAGTCGTGTCAAAATCAACCTATTTTTGTTGCTTGGTAAATTTAGGTATAGAGTAGCATCAAGTCATTCAACATCACTAGCAAAACTATCGTTAGAAACATGTTCAAGCAATTTGACATAAAGAACAACAAAATTAGATTTCTTAGAATTTAGAGAAGCCAAGATTATTTTACATCTGACTCTAGAAATTTGTTAGAAAACATGGATGTATAATGTGGTCATCTTTCATTTACAAAACTAAAATTGTATTATCCAAACTCGCAAGGACTTTCTCATTTATTAGCCTTTGAAATAGTGTCCATGGCCCTCGAAATGTAGCATTAGCATTAGGTAGAAAAAAGGGCATTCTCTAATGAGCATATATATTCTATTTTGATGTCCATACTATCTTATGTTGATTGTCCTCTCTTACCCAAGTCTAATTAAATAAAAGTTATCCACCAAGCATGGAAAAAATATTTGAGTCTAATTATTATTTAAATTCTTTTGTCCACTGGTAGGAATGGATAATGATCTTTCAATTATTCTTTGCTAAGGTCCCAAAAGCCAACAATGGTTGGTCACAATTCTTCTTCCTAACTTGATCTAGATTAGC
Source organism: Cupressus sempervirens (assembly GCA_028749045.1). NCBI lineage: Eukaryota > Viridiplantae > Streptophyta > Pinopsida > Cupressales > Cupressaceae > Cupressus > Cupressus sempervirens. The sequence continues at coordinate 331,782,247 of CM053787.1, forward strand.
TACCTATAGAATGTTTGATTGGGAATATGATATCACCTTTTATAATACATTTAGAGAGCTTTTCTTGCATTAAGGGTTCTATCATAGATTTTCCAACCTAAGTTTTCATAATGGGTTAGCTTCAACTTCCAACTTAGAAGTATATTGGATAATGTTCCATTTATAATCCTAGAGCTCATCATATGATGCAAAAGAGTCCTAGGCCAACAAACTATATTGCATCAAACAAAATATTGAGTTTTTGTTTTTTTTGTATGAAATTTTGCAATTTATATTTGTTTTACAATTGTTGTGGCTTGTCATAGTGGAATTTTTTTAAAACAATAATCGGATGAGCGCTCAAACTAGAAAACTAATTCATCTATGTAGTAACACATAAGCATTCATTTTCATCAAATCTTGACTAGATTGTCAACAAGTCATTTAAAGCATGTCCACATGTTTCATTTGTATTTCATGTTTCTTGTAGAAGTTGAATTTCCTAATCAACTCAAGGGCTCTATGAGACATGTGCCATAATTTAGAGCCTTATACCAAATGATACTCATTTGTGAAGTGTTATTGGTCCCATGGTAGTTCATGTTTGAAGCTACATTGATTTGGAGTAATATTAGTTGTTCATTGCACCAACAAGAACATTCTTTGTCAACTTTAGATTGAAAAAGGAGGGAAAATTTATTTGAGCATAGTTTGTAAAATCATTTGATTAAAGTACTTTCTCAACATCATATCCACACTGACCTACCAAACAAGAAAAATAATTATTTTTTACTCCTTTTTCTTACATTAAAAATGATATTACATAGATGACCTTATGCAAAATATAAAGTAAGGCATTTCAAAGGATTAGGTATATCACCAAATCAGCAAATATGTGCCTATCAATAGACAACTAAGAGTGATCTAGGTATTGGATACTACTTTCTGTGTCTGATATAGAACTGATAATATGCACACCATTATAAAAATAATAATATACTTTGGATATTGTGGTAGGATATTTGATATGAAAATATTATTATGTTGTTAAATAGTACTAAAGTTGTAATGCAAGGAGGAGGTGATGATCGTGTTTCTTATTACCAAACTCTCAAGCTACTAGGTTAGGCTTCTTCCAACCTTACCTAAGCATATCATATGCTATCCCTTAGGATTCTCCAAGATTAGAGACAAGGTGATTGGCCTATTCCTTATACCAGCTCACCTATTCCAAAATTATAGATTTCCAACTATCAAATAAGGTATATGACTTGAAGGCCCTATTCTAGTTAATAGGCCTAAAACTCATAGGGTAAGTGCACAAAGTTGTGGTGCCAAAAGGGGGGTATAAGTGGACATCTTTTCCCTGAAATCAGAAAATTCTAGACTTCAACAAGAATTTGAAGATAGTTACACTCAAAATTTTAAGATATGACAAAAATAAAAGTCGTAGTCCTTTGAATCTAGTTTCTAAACTACTAAATTTTTTTCAAAATGGTTTAGTTTTAGGTCCTCAAAAAAGGGGGCCACAGAAAGTGGTACTGTTTATTCCAAAAAAACATAACATAGTACAAAGTGTGGCCCCCCTAAAATTTTAACTTTTTTTTTGAAATTCTTTAATCGCTCCAATCAAAAGTTACCTAACACTATGTAGTTTATCCCAGATTTTTTGGGTAATTTTATAATGTGTATATTTTTTTTAATAAATTTTTTAATTAGACCCATCCCAAAAACATGAAATATCTATGTGCTCCCCCTAGAAATGATTGAAAACTAATCTAAAATCAAAACTTCTTTTTTTCAAAGTGTGTAGAATGGAGTCTAGTTTCTAAAAAACTAAGTTGTTACAAAATTTGATGAATGAGCTAAAATCTATAGCCCAATTAGTACATGGTGGTTTTTGACAAAAAATGAACATACATTCAAAAGAAATTATATATGAAAGACTTAAAATAGTTCAAATTAAAAATAAATTATATGGTTAGATAGCTAACATAGAGACCTATAATGTTATGAAACCTGATCTTATAGATACCCAACCACGAGGAATCTTGAAGGGGAGCACACAAGAAAAATCAATCATTTTTTGTATGTTTGTTGGAAAACACGTCTCAGACCTGTTTATAAACTCCAAACCTTTGGGTTGGATCTCCAAGGAAAAACGAAGCCTTAGGCTTGGTTTTAATGCAAAGCTTTGAATAGCGCATGTTCCCTATAGCGTGCACACACTATTAAAATGCTATTGAATTTGAGGTAGTGCGCACGCACTATTGAGACCTAAATTGCAAACCAAAACCAAGAGAGAGCTAGGGGGGTGGGGCGAGGGAATGGATATTTGTGTGTGTGAGAGCGATAGAGAGAAAGTAGGGGATGGGAGAGGGGAGAGAGGAAGTGAGAAAGAGTAGGGGTGGCAGAGAGAGTATAGGATGGGAGATAGAGGAAATGTGAGAGGAGTAGGGGTGGCAAAGAGAGTACAAGATGCAAGAGAGAGGAAGTGTGAGAGAGAGAGTAGAGGTGGCAAAGAGAGAGTATGGGATGGGGGAGAGAGATTGAAAGTAGGGGATGGGAGAGAGAGGAAGTGTGAGAGAGAGTACAAGTTGGGAGAGAGAGATTGAGAGTAGGGGATGGGGGAGAGAGAGAGTAGGTGGTGGGAGACGGAGTGGGAGAGGAAGAGCGAGAGAGAGGAGGATGGGAGTGCATGTGTGTGAAAGAGAGAGAGTAGGGAATGGGAGAGGGGGAAGATAGAGTAGCTTGAGAGAGAGTAGGGGATGGAAGAGAGAGTAGGGGATGGAAGAGAGAGTAGGCGATGGGAGAGGGAGTGGGAGAGGGAGAGAGAGAGGGGGGATGGAAATGTGTGTAAGAGAGAAAGAGAGAGAGTGTGAAAATGTGAGAGAGGGTAGGGGGTAGCAAAGAGAGAGTAGAGAGGGAGAGAGTGAGAGAGAGAGAGAGAGAGAGAGAGAGAGAGAGAGAGAGAGAGAGAGAGAGAGTGAGAGAGAGTGAGAGTAGGCAGTGGGAGAGGGAGAGCGAGTGAGAGAAAAAGTAGAGGATGGGAGAGGAGAGAGGGGGGATGGGTGTGTGTGAAAGAGAGAGAGTAGGGAATGAGAGAGGGGAGAGAGAGATAGAGAGAGTAGGGGATGGGATAGAAAGAGAGTAGGCAATGGCAAAGGGAGTGGGAGAGGGAGAGAGAGGGTGGATGGAAGAGAAAGAGATTAGGCAATGGCAGAGGGAGTGGGAGAGGGAGAGAGAGGGGGGATGGAAGTGTGTGTAAGAGAGAAAGTAGGGGATGGGAGAGAGTGTGAGAGAGAGTAGGGGTGGCAAAGAGAGAGAGTGAGAGTAGGGGATGGGAGAGAGAGGGAGAGAGTGAGAGAGAGAGAGATAGTAGGCGATGGGAGAGGGAGTGGGAGGGAGAGAGAGGGGGGGAATGGAAGTGTGTAAGAGAGATAGAGTTGGGGATGGGAGAGAGTAGGCAATGGGAGAGGGAATGTGAGAGAGAGAGAGGGGGGGGAATGGGAATGTGTATAAGAGAGATAGAGAAGGGGATGGGAGAGAGTGTGAGAGTTTGAGAGAGAGTAGGGGGTGGTAGAGAGAGCTTGTACAGGATGGGGGTGAGAGAGAGAGAGAGAGAGAAGAGGGGATGGGAGAGAATGTGCGAGAGAGTAGGGGATGGAAGAGAGAGAGTGAGAGTAGGGGATGGGAGAGAGAAAGTAAAGAGGGAAAGAGAATACTTGAGAGAGAGAGAGATAGTAGGTGGTGCAAGAGGGAGTGGGAGAGGGAGAGAGAGAGGGGGATGGGAGTGTGTGTGCCAAATCTAGAGAGTAGGGGATGGGAGAGGAGAGAGTGAGGGGGGGGATGGGAGTGTGTGTATATGAAAGAGAGAGAGTAGGGGATGGGAGAGGGGAGAGAGAGAGTAGGGGATGGGGGAGAGAAAGTAGGTAGTGGGAGAGGGAGTGGGAGAGGGAGAGAGAGAGAGGGGGGATGGGAATGTGTGTAAGAGAGATAGAGTAGGGGATGGGAGAGAGTGTGAGAGAGAGTAGGTGGTGGTGAAGAGAGCTCGTACGGGATGGGAGAGAGAGAGTGAGATTAGGGAATGGGAGTGTGAGAGAGAGTAGGGGATGGGAGAGAGAGGGAGTGAGAGTAAGGGATGGGATGGGAGAGAGAGAACTTGAGAGAGAGAGATCTAGTAGGCAGTAGGAGAGGGAGAGGGAGAGAGATAGGGGGGATGGGAGTGTGCGTGACAGATGTGGAGAGTAGGGGATGGGAGAGAAGAGAGTGGGGGGATAAGAGTGTGTGTGTCTATGAAAGAGAGAGAGTAGGGGATGAGAGAGAGTGTGAGAGTGTGAGAGAGAGTAAGGGGTGGCAAAGAGAGAGTACGAGATGGGAGAGACAAAGTGAAAGGATGGGAGAGATAGAGTGAAAGGATGGGAGAGAGTGAGAGAGAGAGTAGGGGGCGGCAAAGAGAGAGAGAGTACAGGATGGGAGAGACAGAGTGAAAGGATGGGAGAGAGTGTGAGAGAGAGTAGGGGATGGGAGAGAGTGTGAGAGAGAGTTGGGAATGGGAGAGAGAGAGAGAGAGTAAGAGTAGGGGATGGGAGAGAGAGAGTAGAGAGGGAGAGAGAGAGATAGTAGGTGACCTGGGAGAGGGAGTGGGAGAGGAGGAGAGAGAGGGATGGGAGTGCGTGTGACAAATCTAGAGAGTAGGGGATGGGAGAGAAGAGAGAGGGGGGATGGGAGTGTGTGTGTGTGTGTGTGTGTGTGTGTCTGTAAAAGAGAGAGAGTAGGGGATAGGAGAGAGTGTGAGAGTGCGACAGAGAGTAGGGGGTGGCAAAGAGAGAGTACGAGATGGGAGAGACAAAGTGAAAGGATGGGAGAGAGTGTCAGAGAGAGTAGGGGATGGGAGAGAGTGTGAGAGAGAGTTGAGGATTGGAGAGAGAGAGAGAGTAAGAGTAGGGGATGGGAGAGAGAGAGAGAGAGTAGAGAGGGAGAGAGAGAACTTGAGAGAGAGAGAGAGAGATATAGTAGGTGGTGGGAGAGGGAGTGGGAGAGGAGGAGAGAGAGGGATGGGAGTGTGTGTGAGCGATCTAGAGAGTAAGGGATGGGACAGGGGAGAGAGAGAGGGAGATGGGAGTGTGTATCTGCAAAAGAGAGAGTTTAGGGGATGGGAGAGGGGAGAGAGAGAGAGTATCGGATGGGAGAGAGGGGCAGATGGGAGTGTGTGTAAGAGAGAGTAGGGGATGGGAGAGAGTGTGAGAGAGAGTAGGAGGTGGTAGAGAGAGAGAATGGGATGGGGGAGAGAGAGAGTGAGAGTAGGGGATGGGAGAGAGTGTGAGAGAGAGAGTAGGGGATGGGAGAGAGTGTGAGAGAGTAGGGAGAGGGAGATAGAGAGAGGGGGATAGGAGTGCATGTGACAAATCTAGAGAGTAGGGGATGGGAGAGAAGAGAGAGGGGGGATGGGAGTGTGTGTGTGTGTGTGTGTGTGTGTGTGTGTGTGTGTGTGTGTGTGTGTGTGTGTGTGTGTCTATGAAAGAGAGAGAGAGTAGGGGATGGGAGAGAGTGTGAGAGTGTGAGAGAGAGTAGGGGGTGGCAAAGAGAGAGTATGAGATGGGAGAGACAGAGTGAAAGGATGGGAAAGAGTGTGAGAGAGAGTACGAGATGAGAGAGACAGAGTGAAAGGATGAGAGAGAGTGTGAGAGAGAGTTGGGGATGGGAGAGAGTGTGAGAGAGAGTTGGGGATTGGAGAGAGAGAGAGTAAGAGTAGGGGATGGGAGAGAGAGTAGAGAGGGAGAGAGAGAGCGAGAGATAGTAGGTGGTGGGAGAGGGGAGAGAGAGAGAGAGAGAGCCCGAGAGAGAGAGAGAGTAGCGGATGGAAGAGAGGGGCGGATGGGAGTGTGTGTAAGAGAGAGTAGGGGATGGGAGAGAGTGTGAGAGAGAGTAGGAGGTGGCAGAGAGAGAGAATGGGATGGGAGAGAGAGAGTGAGAGTGAGAGTAGGGTATGGGAGAGAGAGAGTAGAGAGTAGGGGATAGGAGAGGAGAGAGAGAGGGGGATGGGAGTGTGTATCTGTAAAAGAGAGAGTTTAGGGGATGGGAGAGAGAGAGTAGCAAATGTGAGAGTGTGAGAGAGAGTAGGGAGATGGGGGAGAGAGAGAGAGAGAGAGTAAGAAGTGGGAGAGGGAGGATGGGAGTGTGTGTGAGAGATCTAAAGAGTAGGGGATGGGAGAGGAGAGAGGGTGAGAGAGATAGAGAGAGTAGGCGGTGGGAGAGGGAGAGGGAGAGAGAGTAAAAGATGGGAGAGGGGAGAGAGAGTAGGAAGAGAGAGAGAGTAGGGAGAGAGAGAGAGAGAGAGAGTAGGGAGGGTGGAGAGTGATGTGTTCTCACATAGTGCGTACGTGCTATAGCACGTATGCACTATGTGAAATCACCTATAAATGGTCAAAAAGCAACTTTGGGGCCCGTTTCATTCATTCTCTGCTTTTGTTCTATTCTGCACTCTGTTATCCTGACAGAAATTGCGGGTTTCAACACAGAAAACACTCTTTCAAGGTGGCAAACACTATCTCAAGCTAACAAACACTATTTCAAGGTGGCAAACACTTTTGGAAGCTAGCAAACACCAAATTCAATCATTGGATACACAATTTGAAGACTTTTTGAATATTCCTTGTATAGAAAAGGTTAGTGCAATCTATTTTAAATATTGTTTGTTGATATATAGATACAAATGTAAGAAAACTTGGCAATAAAGAATGTAACCGTTTCCACATAACCCATAATAGATCTAAAATAAACATGAAATTAAAATCCATATGCAAGAGAATAGACAACATACCCACAAAATGTGACACAAGATATACCCTGGGAAACCCTCATTGAGGGAAAAACCCAGCCTCCAAAAGCATCCATCATCATGTATTATTCAGCAAAAAATACCATTGCCATACAACCATGGAAGCCTTCATGGCCATAGCCACAACTGAGCAAACTATGTAAACAAGCATGAACCACACATCCCATGCCATGCTTTCAACCTTCACAAATGCTCCCTTGGCTAACCTGTCAAGCCTTGTCTCGCTCGACTTTTGCCTTTTGTTTTCCCCTTGTCACTCTCTTTCTCTCTACAACAACTACCCTTGTGGCTGCTTATATAGTAGCAAGTCCCACAAAAACCACCAAGTGGTATTACATAAACATGTGCTAAAACCATGTGCTACCTAACCCACTGACCCCACATTTAATATTGAGCATTTAATTCTTTTCCCCAATATTAAATAATTACATGAAATATTTTCACAATGTTACAATATAACTCATCAAGTATATCCCATGGGAATCTTTACATGTTGCACGTCCATCTAGGTACAACATTACATAATAAAATAAATTAATAAAATAACAATATTATGCAATGTGTGCAACACCCATTATCTCAACAATCTCCCACTTGTTGTATACATTGCATAGGGTCAATTCGTAGCCACACAAATGAACAAGGGAACAATCCCTCCAAGCACATCCACCATCATGGATCAAAATACACCAAGTGCTCCATCCTGGTACCCGCAACAAAATCAAAGTATCCAGCATCTCGAATATGAATGATCTCACCTCCTATTATGCCACTGCCACTGGACATACATAGAAGCCATCCAAAGAGAAAGCCACCCAACCTGTCGCATTAGAAGATCATAAAATCCTGTACCAACTGAAATTCCAAGCACAAAAACCTGATCCAAAGGTAATCACATGTATCTGTAGTTGTCAAAATATCCATAGCTGAAATAGCACCCACAACAAAGTGCCAAACCCATCCAACTATCCATACCTCAAAGGTATAACAAGTGAATCTCATATCACCGACATATCCAATCTATAACCTACAATCACAAGCCTCAAGAGCAATACCTGCCACATATATACCAAGAAGCTCCCACTACAAAAGATAATGTCAAATCTATAACCAATCCACTCACAACATCTCAAAGAAGTGAATCCATGTAGCATCAAGGACATCCACAATACATAAACTAATATCTTGCAAGAACAACTCTCATAACAAGTCTCCAATAGTCTCCCAAATTCTCCACAACCAACATAGGAAACAGATAAAAGAATAACCATGTCATCTCTCACATGACATACATGAGCACAAACCAGTGATCATAATCTCTAACCAATCTCAAATCTAATGTAAGAAAAACTGAACATCTAGGAAGATAACCAAGACCAGAGAAACCATGCAAATCATAACCTATATCATGTCCTTCTACACACACCTCTAGATGTAAACTGTGCAAGTATAATCTCATCCATAAAACCCCAACAAGAAGCCTCAACAACACCCAAACCATACCATATAACTCATCATGGATGTAAGCCTCTCACAAGAAGATCAAACTCAATAAAACCATTCCTAAACCAAGGAAAATGCCCAATATAAAACCATCTCCCAAACTCAACCAGCATAACAACATATGCACATGGAGATAACCAATGCTAAACCATCTCTCAAATGAACCCTCCAGAACTAACTCATGTACCATAGCTCAAGATCCATATCCATGAAAGACAAGCATAAATATAATGCAACTGAGAGAAAACAATGGGCTATACCTCTCAAGTAGCAAAATTGCCGAGTAGACCAAGAGTGGGGAATGAGAATGCTCATCAAGATACCCAAGTCTCCAACCAAGACTCATCTAAGAACAATCTCCTCTCAAGTCCATATCAGGTGACTGCCCCTTGGACTTCCTGTTGAAACCATCAACTGTCCCAACAAATACTTCTCTAATCCAAGAGAAATCAATGTCACCACCATCTCTAGGTATCCATGAGCACCTGCAACCAATCAATCCATGCCAACTCCAAATGCAACATAGCAATATCATGAAGTATCCAACTTATGATCAGTGTACTCAATACCAAGAAACTAAACCAAGATCAATGTCAAAGTTCCAACCATGGCCCCAAGAATATAAACATGACAACATGATCTAACCATCTCAACCAAAGAGATAACATGCTCCATATGAACATACCATAACATGCCACAACTCTAAACCCGTATCAAGAGTATACCATGACATAATAATGAAACCATCCTCATACCAAGGATAACATGCCAAATAAAAGCATAAACCGCACCTTTGCCAAGAACCCTGTGAGTCCTCAAGATGCAACCATCTCCACACACCATGAAGAAAAACCATCTCCACACACCATGAAGAAAACCATCTCCACATAATAGGAAGAACCATCTCCATACACCATGAAGATAACCAAGAACTCCATGAGTCCTCAAGATCTAACCATCTTCAAACATCATGAAGATAACAAGTGCACCATGCAAATGTCAAAGATGCTTCTGCAGCAACAGGATCTAAGACAAACCTCCAACATCTGCAAACACTCAATAAATATATCAATGCTAAAAACTCCCACTCAACTGTGGTACCAAGTCACCTATGGCATCATAAAATCCATCTCTTATATGAAGATCCAAATCAAACTAGGAACTAATCCTGCACTGTCACCCCATCACTGTCACAAGCTCCCACTAAACCGTGTATCCAAGCTATCCATGACATAATGATGAAAAACCATCCTCTAACCATGAGAATCAACCAAGGTATCAAACCATAAAAGAACTCAAAGTGCACATCATGAGCTCCTCAAAAGAAAAAAAAACCAAATAACCATGATCCTCAACCAAAAAGATATACCACCATAACCAAATCAGAAATTCAAGCTAATGAACATCAAGGATGTACCTGTATAACCAATCATGCCATGCCAAAATCCATGGCAACATAATCACATCCATGAACTGAGCATCTGTCTCTCAAAGTGTCCAACCTGTCAGCATAAAATAGTCAACCACAATCCTCCACCATGACTGTACCTAGTAACAACATCTCATCCCTTCTACATGAAGAAAATAGTAAATCATGTGACTTAGGGCATAGACAACCCAAATCCAAGCCACCAATCTGAATATGCATCAATAATGAAAGATCAATGGGCAAAGACAACCCATAACCAAGCTATAAATGCAACTTGTAAGTATAGACCGCTTATAACACTACACAACTTGTAGATCCAACAAGTCATCATGCATATCCAAACCAAACACTGATAACCATATCATCATAAGACCAATCTGAAATATGAACTGAGTATACAATGACATCAAAACTTAAATCTCCAATGTCATAGACTCACAATGTTACCATAGTCAAAATATATTAATAAACTATTCAGATCAATATATCACCAAATAAATCATGCCAAACTTGCACCAAATCTGAACCAATGTGTAGAGCTCTCCAAGAGCTTTCCGTTGACTACTCGAAGTCCGAAATTCGACTCCGTATGCCCAAGTTATGCCCTAATCCGTGCTCAAAATAAATAACATCTGACTTTAGGGCTCTAAAAACTTGACAAAATTTTTAAATCATAGAACCAAACCTACACCATGTTGTAGTGCTCTGAATTAGCTTTCCAACACCTATAAGAACTCTGAAATCTGATATTCTGAGAGAAAGTTATGGTCATTTTACTAAGACAGTCTTTTTACCATTTTCAGTACGATTTTTCATTTTTAATTTTTTTCAGTGACGAAAATTCCGACGGGAGTAAATTTGACGGCCATCATGGGCTGAAACCAAAAAACTCTTTCATTTCCTCTTAACATGGCCAAACTAGGGCATATTATATATCAAATTTTATAGAAATGTCGACCCGGATCCAATGGTGAGGTCTGTTTTTACCCAAGAGGTCGTTTCTGCATGCTACCCCCAAAATCCTCATTTAAATGAAACATCCGAAAAAATCTTTTTGTCCAACAATTTCACATGCCCAAATCTTTTAACATTCCATCATAACAGCAAATCCAAAACCCTCAGATTTGCAATAAATCATTCATATATCTTGCCCTTTTCTTTTATCCTCTCATGCATTCCCATGGATTCAATCTAGGGTTACAATAATAAAACGATAGCTCTGATACCACTTGTAAGGAAATTTGGCAATAAAGAATGTAACCGTTTCCACATAACCCATAATAGATCTAAAATAAATATGAAATTAAAATCCATATGCAAGAGAATAGACAACATACCCACAAAATGTGACACAAGATATACCCTGGGAAACCCTCATTGAGGGAAAAACCCAGCCTCCAAAAGCATCCATCATCATGTATTATTCAGCAAAAAATACCATTGCCATACAACCATGGAAGCCTTCATGGCCATAGCCACAATCGAGAAAACTATGTGAACAAGCATGAATCCACACATCCCATGCCATGCTTTCAACCTTCACAAATGCTCCCTTGGCTAACCTGTCAAGCCTTGTCTCGCTCGACTCTTGCCTTTTGTTTTCTCCTTGTCACTCTCTTTCTCTCTACAACAACTACCCTTGTGGCTGCTTATATAGTAGCAAGTCCCACAAAAACCACCAAGTGGTATTACATAAACCATGTGCTAAAACCATGTGCTACCTAACCCACTGACCCCACATTTAATATTGGGCATTTAATTCTTTTCCCCAATATTAAATAATTACATGAAATATTTTCACAATGTTACAATACAACTCGTCAAGTATATCCCATGGGAATCTTTACATGTTGCACGTCCATCTAGGTACAACATTACATAATAAAATAAATTAATAAAATAACAATATTATGCAATGTGTGCAACACCCATTATCTCAACAACAAATTTGATTATAATCTGACATGTTGTTTAATATATAGTGAATTCATTGAAATTTGTATGTTTCAATGAAATTTTATTTCGAAATGGTTAAAAATTTGACAAGTCATTATATATATATATATATTGTGTATTCATTCAAATAATTATAATTTTTATATGTATTTGAATAATTTGTAATTTACACATTTTAAGTAATTCAAATGTTTGAATAATTTGACATGTAGAAATCATCATCATGCCAAGGAAGAAACCAAAAAATCAAACAAATGAAGATAGGGAGAGAGATTTGGCAATTAAAAGAGATAAAATAAAATTACTACGTGAGTAAAGAAAATTGCAAAGCAATAATGAAGAATTTACTTTCGAAGATGATCAAGAACCACCGGTACCAAGAAACAAAGAGGAAGAATTGGAAAGACAAAGAGAACGAATGAGACTATTACGCTCAAGAAGACAATTGAATTGTGAAGCTACACCATCTTCTAATGTTGGAGTCATATCGTCCGCTACACCATCTTCCAATGTTGAAGTCATATCGTCCTCTCATGTTGAAGAGACACTGATTTGTAGATCCGATGATATACACACTCCATCATGTCATCTTGAAGGCACAACATCAACACATCAAGTAGGTGATATTCCATCTTTTGCATCTTATTGCCAAGGCACATCATCTTCGGTTCAAGGTACGCAATACACTCAACCTTATGTTGATGTTCAAAATGTTGAGAGAATTGAAGAGATTATAACACCTTCTAGAATTCATTTTAGAAGACCAAAATATTTGATTGATATTGATAGTAACATTTTGAAATCAATGCCTGACAAGATTAGCAAGCATACTTGTCAAAGAAAAGTTAATCGTATGTGGAGATTATTTTTTGATGAATTAAATATTACAGGTCAATGCCAATTATTTGTTGAAATGATGAGGAATTTAAAATTTAGGCCTATCATGAAGATTCTTGGGCTAAGAACAATGGATGATTCAAATGAAAAAAATATTGTAAAGAATCTAATGAATGCTTATGACAAAGTGGGTTCTAAATCACGCACCAAAGATAGTAATATCGCAAGATGAGTACTTACATCGACAATAGTAAGTAGCCAAATGAAGAAAGCTTGACTCATGAGAAAAATAAGAAAAACATTAAAATTTGGTAGAGGTACTCTAAGGAGAGCCATGCTAAGGCGTGAGAGATTGGAAGATCCAACAAAAAATGAGTTATGGACATTTAGCGGTAGACTACCGCGAAAGGATAAAGAAATTAGTGAAGCCTTGAAATCATTGATCGAAGATTTTTGGAAAAATAACACACGTGTTTCCCCTAATGAAAGAGATGTTGTAAGAAGGAGGATTGGTAGCCAAAATCGCGAGCCACATGCGAAACATTTTTTGGACACAACTCAGACACAATTTTTTGCAAAATTTATTGGTATGTATCCTCAAATTCGAATAAGTCAAAGATTTTTTGAGATGGCTAAACATTTTTATGTGAAGATAAATCACACACGCACAACTTGTTGTTGTAGGATACATATTGAATTTTCTAACCATTTTGATGTTTTTAGGCATATATGCATAATTTTGCATTCTCAGTTTGTTTTGCAGGATTGTGACATAAATGAGCCACCAAGATCTTCAAGGGAATTCATATCCAACATTTTATGTGAAATAAGGGACGGCCAACAATTTTACAAGACATCATGCTTGGATGGTACGTGCTTATTTTGTGGTTCTTTGCAAATTTTATCAACTTGTCAACATATGGATAGTACACATGCAATTGGAAATGAAATAGTAGATTACAAAAAATTTAAGACAGTGACATATGCTCTAAAAGATGCGAAACATGGTAAAAGATGTGATTTAGTCATTGAAAAGATTTCATTGTATGAGTTCATGAAGATTTTTTGTGAAAACATTATTTACGAGTATGCAAGGCATACCCATAGAGCTCGATGGCTGGATTTGCAATTCAAGTTGTGCAAGGATACGTTTCCACTGGATACCATTGTTTCGGTTGTAGATTTCGCAGAGAACTACACACTACAACCACAAAATGAGGTGCAAGCAAAGTATTATACTTCTCAACAGGTTTCCATATTTGTTCACATAACATTCATGCATTCACCTACAAGTACAGAGGATGACAGGAAGATTTTGAGGGAGTACCATTTTTACATCAGCGATGATCGATCACATTCTACGGAGTTCGTACATGGTTGTTTTCAACTATTTTATGGAGATTTGGCTAATAGAGGCATCACATATCGTCAGCACATTATTTCGTCAGACAATTGTGCATCTCAATTCAAGAATGCACGGATGTTCTATTGGTTGAGCAGGATGCACAAGTTGTGTAGAATTCAATACATGTGGAATTTCACAGAGGTTGGTCATGGAAAGGGAGAGCACGATGGTGCTGGCGCATGCATCAAAAGAGTCTTAGCTCATGAAGAACTAAAGTACAAAGATGGAGCAATATTGACAGATGCAAAATCCATCGTCCAGTGGTGTAACCCTACAATGGGTCCAGGTAAGGAAGGTGAGTCTACGGTTTGAAGATTTTTTTGGTTTATAGATAATACTAACATTGCACCATATCAGGATTGTTGCACACTAACAGGATCCAGTGAGTTGCACTATTTTAGAAGCATTAATGCAGGTTCATGGAGTATCCACACACGAAAAATGGTATGCTATTGTCCATCATGTGCAGAGGAAAATTGGGATGACTGTGAGTCGACTGAATGGGTGGACAAATGGGATATACGGGTTTGGGACCCAATTGACACCTATCGTCCCCCACAAGACTAGAAATGGTACAGATGGAATCGTCTATTGACTTTGACCGCTTGTCTGATCTAGTGCAACCTGGTAATATATATATTTATATATCTTTGTAATTTCAATATGTAACTTTATAACTTTTACGCAAGTATTTTCTAAATTAATGACCGCATTTTGTACATTTGTCACTGCAGGCCATGTTTTTTCTGTTATTGCACCTGAAGACAATGAAGAAGGGACAAATTATTATTTGTGTCATTGTGTTCAAGCCAAACAAAAATTGGATCACTCGATTATAGATGGTGAAGGTTTAGAGTACCATGTCGGTGCGGTGGTTGTAACCGGCACATGGCTTAGACGATATTCTATGAAGAACCCTAACTTGTGGTTATTTGAGGATTGGCAAACAGAGAGGAAGATTCTTCATTATTCAAATCTTGTTGTCGCATCAAATGTCCACTTGATAAAATATGGTAGAAAACCACATAATAAGAATCTTTGGAAAGTTTGTGAGTCAGACCACGAGGCAATACTTGAGACATTAAAATGTCGAGCAGATCCAGTTGGCTCATTAGATTGAATACAGAGAGAGGGAGAGAGAGAGAAAGAGTGATCAACTAGATCCAAATACATTGTTGCAACCTCTTCCCCAAGACTGTCCACATGACTAAGGTGGACCATATTGTTATGATGCGTAAGTGATGAGATTTAGTTTAAATCATAGATTTTATGTTTTGATGTCTCCAATTTTTTTAAAGCTAGAACAATATTTTTCATATTTTCTTATTGTGACAATATTTTTCTTTCATTGCATGTTCTCTTGGATGACAGGAGGGAGAGAAGAAAAATAAGTAGATTTTCAAACAGCCAGCCACCCTTCTTCATGTAATTTATTCATTTAAGGTAAAAGTCTCATTTCCTTTGTTTGGCTTTGGTATTTGGTTATTTAAAGTCATTATTCTAGTTGGACCTTCGTATGTTTGAATTTGGGATTGTTTAGTGTCTATTTGTTATGATTATACTGAATTATTAATTCTATGATGTTTCTATTATTTAATTATTTAAAATAAATTAAAACTTTTTGTATAATTTTTTTTTTAAAATTTCTATCTATTTGTTATGATTATTTCTATTATTTAAAATAAATTAATTATATAATATCTCTATGATGAACTATTTATATTTCTAAACTTTACATATTTTAAATTAGATATCTCTCGACTTAATTTATCAAAAAAATTAATTAAAATTTTAGGTATGCTAGTAGTACACCATGACCAACAATCAAACTATTATAAAAATACAAATACATTTAAATAGTAATGTAAGAATGGTTTAGTTCACATAAAAAATAAGTCTATATTAGACATTCTAAATACATCACAAAACTTTATCGCTTCAAAAAAATTCGAATTTCTCCCATCTACTTGAGTTCCCATCAATTGTCCATAAAACTGGGAAAGGGAATAGGTGCTATGCTCCCAATCCCAACATCCTCCTGTCCACTACTAGGAGATGTGTGTAATGTAGGATTCAGCTCCATCAACTTAGTCATTTTTTTCACTAGTTGATTGGGACTCTCACCATTTGTTGCCAACTATGGTGACAATGCTTGGGGTTACATTTATTAAGTAAGAATATTTCCTAATCTAGGGATTAGAGCAATAAACATATCAGAATGTGATTTATGCTATGGGAGAAGAGGTATGTTGGGCATTAGCCTCAAATATTTCTTCATGTAAAGGTATATCATAATATTTCCTTCATGTAAAGTGCATTAGCCTCAAATAACTTCTTAGTCTCTCTTGTTCCTTAGAATTTTGTATCCTTTTCTTTGGTAGCTATAGGAATCTACTGGGTAAACCACTATGTTGTTTTCTGTCTAGTGGCATGTAACGTATAAAATCAACATCTCCATCATAGTCATTTTGGGTTTGGGTATCAAAAAATTGTTAACTATTTATTTCATCATGGTTGCCACCATTTGCAAAGCATTAGATGACGTCCTTGGGGTCAACATGTGGTGGGGATGGAATTAAAAGGGAAACATTTTCATCCCCACAAGTATTTGGTTACCCAAGGTTTGTGACAACCTCCTACAACCAATCTGGTTGTGAATCTTGCATTAGCAAGCTTAATCTAATATCAATGTTTGTTGTATGCTCAAGGTTTTATCTCCTATAATAGTCCACTGGCTGGTTCAGGTTTTCTAGTTGGGTATTTTTACGTACAATTGTACCTAGTCCCTTCATATTTTGTCCATAACTCCTCAACAAAGTGTTAATTGGTTCATCTAATAAGCCATTGATTTTTAGGAAGGATTCAATAGTGATTTCCTCCCCCTCACTTTACAACTCATCAATATTTGCATCATCTACAGTAGTTGTTTCTTCTGATCCACTACTTGTGGGTTGTGGTTTAGATCCCTATTTTCCATTCTCATCAACAATGAAGCACTTTCTTGGGCCTATATCATTCACTAAAACCTCCCTATTCAAAGACCATATCCCTATCCTATGGAAACCACTCATTATATTATCGGGTGTAAGTGCCAAATTGGAGGCTTTGCTGGATAACATTCCTAACTCCTCATGACCAATATTGATTTGAGGGTTCCTAGCCAACCACACATTCCAAATATGTTTTAAGTAAGATTTTAATGGTGAGAAAAAACTAACATCCAATGATTGAAACCTATAGATGGTATACGCTACAAGTGACACACAATCTATGCCCAACTTCTTTGCTTTATCAATTATTTTCCATGTCATATGGATTCCATGATCATCAAATACTAGAAGACAACTTTTTGAGAGAAACACCCCACATGGAATTGTTCTTACAAAGTGGTCTAGCCAATTCAAGAATAATTATTTCATCATCCATCCATGTACTTGGACTGCCATGCAAGCCTTGAGATCATAATTGAAAATGTAGTTTTTTATATGTCTCTTAATGTAAGGAGACCCACCCTGCTAGTTTAGGCCACTATGCCCAAACTAACCAATGACTTCTTCTGATCCTATAGGGTTTCTTCCTGACCCTATTCCCAAGAGGATATCTCCCAACTATCCCCTTCCCTAGGATCTATGCACACCAATTGACTATGTCAACTTCAATAACCCCAATATTCAAATGAAGGCATTTTTCTCTCTACTAGGAAAAATTGGGCACGAACCCAATGCAATATCTAGGGTTATTATATGGTCCTCAACTTGATATTTCCAAACTCTCCTAATCATCACAAGACTCCACTCACCAACCCAAATCATAGATGTCCTTTTCTTTCTTACTTGACCTACTAGGTCTAGAGCCTCAATTAGGCCAAAATTTTCAAACTCACTAGGTGCTCTTGCACCATTCTCCCCATGTGACAAAGAACTCATGGTGGATAAATATGAAGGAATTTTGTAGGAATACCTTTCTTTCCAAAATCACTCTCATCTATCCATGTTACTTCAAATTCTGGTTGATCCTTCCATTTGATAAGATGCTCCATATAGGTGCCATGACAAGTCTTCTTCTTGATTCTTGAATCCATAACCTTTTCAGCTTTTGGCTGAGATTATAATGGGATAGTGACTTCTTCAACCTTTGATTTTGTTTGTCCTTCTATGAATGTAGGCCCTTTATATTGAATTTAGTCCTTGACATTAAAGATAAGGTAAATTTCCAAGTTTGGTGGGAGTTCTATTTTGTCAGCATTAGAACCATAATTTGCAAGTACCTTACAAGGTCCTATCCTATGCATTTGTAGCTTGGTTGGAACACCCTATGCAAGTACCAAAACTCGTCCTTGGCATCATATCATGGCCTCAACACCTTGGATCATCTCAAAAGATCTCATCTAACATGTTCCAACTCCTTGCACACTCTCAGCAACTCATCTCTTACACTTTCTCAATTTTGTCTCTTCTAGGCTTGTTCCAACTAGCCCTTGCCAGTCACTAATTTGTTGTTTTCTCCAAAATTTTCCACAGAACTTCCTAAACTATTGGGTGATTAAAATACCCTTTTCCTCACTCTAAAATATACTCCAAAACCAACTACACTTGTTTTGTAAAATATCACTCAAAATTGGCTATTTCAATCTGCCAACTAGGCCTAGTTTGAGGCCATTTACAAAGCAACTCACAATCCCTTGACTTTTGGAACTCACAATCCGTTTTCATTTTACGACGCCATCTCGGGTGATGCTAAAACTTGCAATGTCGGCTAGTACAAAGTTGCCAACTGCCAAATCTCTCTCACCTTTCCGTGTGGGATCAAACTATCTGCTCTGTTAGCTCCGTGTGGCCAAGTAAATCCTATCCCCAACCTCATCCTATCCCCTTCAGTGCTCGAACGTTCTCAGGCACGCCAATCCAGAATGTCCCCAAGGGTCACTAAATGCCATAGGGCTGCGATCTTTGACGGGTCATATCTCGAAGCTCGTACAAGGTATGGATACAATTTTAATTCCTACAGGACCGTGTTGCGGAGACCTACAATAACCTCTCTCACTTTTTGGAGATCACACTCCATTTTTGTTTTACAATGCCATCTCGGGTGATGCTGAAACTTGCAGTGTGGGCCAGTACAAAGTTGCCAACTGCCAAATCTCTCTCACCTTTCGTCATGGGATCGAACTGTCCACTTTGTTAGCTCTGGGTGGCTGAGTAAACCCTATCCCCAACCTCTTCCTATCCCCTTCAATGCTCGAATGTTCTCAGGCACGCCAATCCAGAATGTCCCCAAGGGTCATTAAATGCCATAGGGCTGCGATCTTTGACGGGGCTATCTCGGAGCTCGTGTGAGGTATGGATGTGATTCCAGTTCCTACAGGACCATGTTGTAGAGACCTACAATAACCTCTCTTTCTTTTTGGAGATCACATTCTATTTTCATTTTACAACGCCATCTCGGGTGATGCTGAAACTTGTAGTGTTGGCCAGTACAAAGTTGCCAACTGCCAAATCTCTCTCATCTTTCGTCGTGGGATCAAACTGTCTGCTCCACTAGCTCCGAGTGTCCAAGTAAACCCTATCCCCAACCTTGTCTTGTCCCCTTCAATGCTTGAACATTTTCAGGCACGCCGAACGCGAATGTCCCTAAGGGTCACTAAATGCCACAGGGCTGCGATCTTTGACGGGGCATATCTCGGAGCTCGTGTGAGATATGGATGAGATTCCAATTCCTACAGGACTGTGTTTTAGAGACCTACAATAACCTCTCTCTCTTTTTGGAGATGACATTCCGTTTTCATTCTACAATGCTATCTCGGGTGATGCTGAAACTTGTAGTGTTGGCTAGTATAAAGTTGCCAACTGCCAAATCTCTCTCATCTTTTGTCGTGGGATCAAACTGCCTACTCCATTAGCTCCGGGTAGCTAGGTAAACCCTATCTCCAACCTTTTCCTGTCCCCTTTAGTGCTCGAACGTTCTCAGGCACGCTGAACCAAAATGTCCCTAAGGGTCACTAAATGCCATAGGGTTGTGATCTTTGATGGGGCATATCTCGGAGCTCGTGTGAGGTATGGATGCGATTCTAGTTCCTATAAGACTGTGTTGCAAAGACCTACAATAACCTCTCTCTCTTTTTGGAGATCACATTCCATTTTCATTTTACAACACCAGCTCGGGTGATGCTGAAACTTGTAGTGTTGGCCAGTACAAAGTTGCCAACTACCAAATCCCTCTCATCTTTCGTCGTGGGATCAAACTGTCTGCTCCATTAGCTTTGGGTGGCTAGTTAAACCCTATCCCCAACCTTGTCTTGTCCCCTTCAGTGCTCGAATGTTCTCAGGCACGCCGAACCAGAATGTCCCTAAGGGTCACTAAATGCCACAGGGCTGCGATCTTTGACGGGGCATATCTTAGAGCTCGTGCGAGATATGGATGAGATTCCAATTCCTACAGGACTATGTTGTAGAGACCTACAATAACCTCTCTCTCTTTTTGGAGATCACATTCCATTTTCATTCTATAATGCCATCTCAAGTGATGCTAAAACTTGTAGTGTTGGCCAGTACAAAGTTGCCAACTGCCAAATCTCTCTCATCTTTCGTCGTGGGATCAAACTGTCTACTCCATTAGCTCCAGGTGGCTAGGTAAACCCTATCCCCAACCTCTTCCTGTCCCTTTCAGTGCTAGAACGTTCTCAAGCACGCTGAACCAAAATGTCCCTAAGGGTCACTAAATGCCACAGGGCTGCGATCTGTGACGGGGCATATCTATGGGTTATCAATACTTCGACTATACTTTAAGTCAACGATTATCAATATGTGAAAAAATGGAACTTGTTTTATTTTGAAGTATTGAGAAGATGGCCTTGCCCTTCCCCAGGAGTTTCAAAAATGGGAGACATTAGGTAAGAGAGTGAAAATGTTACTATCGCTTCAATGCACATGACGCAATTAGAAATGCAAATTTTGATGGTAATCATTTTGTGATAAGGGAGAGACTAGGGATGATCATTGTTACTATCTCTTTAGTAGTGGAATTTTGTTTTCCCTTGAATTTGGTGGTGGGGGATCAGTGGTAAGTCTCCTTGGATATTCCTTCTTATGATGTTAGTGACAAGTGTTACTCTTTGAAAACAATTGTACAATCTTTTTTAAATTATTAGATAAAAACAGAGAATTGTAAGTATTAAACATAATTAGCCTTTAGTTCCTAGAAGATCTTTATTTCCCCATCAATGCATTTAGAAAGTTAAGTTTTAAGAAGATCATAAATAGAAAAAATTAGAGAAGTGATTTAAACATTTATATTGATTGGAAACACGTAAGTCTTGAGTTTCCTCTACCTTTTAAAGAACGTTCCTTAGCTAGCAGACCTAATTCCACATTCCATAAGACTGTCATTGCGCTAAAGATTTAGGAAACCAACTGCTCTAAGATAAAGCTTCCCGGTCAATAATAATCTAGCCTATTGAGGAACATAATACTTCTCAATTAAACTTGTGTTAATTCAGTATTAATTTTGTAATTAACTACAATTTTAGTATCTGTGTACAGGGGGTGACTGAGAAAACTATTTGAGGTCCAATTTGAAAATATATTTGTAAGGATCTCGACCAAGGTTCACAACTTTGATGATTAATACATTCATTCAGGCCAGAACCTCACTACAAAAAAATAATATATAAAAAAGGTAGTGAATAACATCATGTCTAGACCCAAATCAACCAATAAAAGTCAAATTAGCATAATGTGGAACAACAATATATGCATTGAGTGGGTTGTCATAAAAAAGCTTCATAATAAAATTCATGTCTAGAATTAAAAGATCTTAAAGAACATTTATGCTTGTAACACAAATGGCCATTCAAAACTAAATATGATTACAATATGTTAAATAGCATTACAAGAACTTGTAATGCTCTTGTGAACATCGTGTTAATTCTTGTAAGAATCCCTAAGATGCTTTTTATACTCAAAATTTTGTTGAAATTGAATTAATTTTTATCCTGTCGGTTAATTGGCTTAGGATGATATATGCTTCTTGGATGGAATAATGAGTTCGTGATTAACTCTGTATTAAGATTCATAGCATCTTCTAGTTATTTGCAAAGGAAATTTATAAATTACTCGCTAATGTCATATGGCTTGCTTGAGAAAGATGTGTGTGTTCTTATTGATGGGTACTAATGACTATCCTCAATTAGTTCTTCAATATCCTATTTGACAAGCTTTCCATAGACATTTCTTTGCCATACTAAGTATTTTTGAAAACATATTTGAGTAGAAGGACTACAGTAGATACTACATGATGTTTTAACAAATAAAGTAATGGGTTAAAGACTATTATTTCCAAGGTATTATGTCATAGTATTTTAATTGTAATGATCTTAGACTAATGATATTCTTGAAGGTAACTTTGACATGCAGCAAGAAAGATAACCTATAGCCAAGGCTATATTGTGCCTACAACCAAAGCCATAAATGCTCACAGCCAAAGCCACTAGTGCACATAGCCAAAGCCATGGATGCTTATAGCCAAAGTTACAAGTGTTCACAGCCAAAGCCATGAGTACATGAAGTCGATGATCACAATTGTTTACAACTATTCACCAGAAACAGCTTCTTTGCAGTTTTTGAGAAATACTAATAAAGAAAAAAAGAACATCTACTAGTTGGTAGACATAATGGCAACTCTCTAGCAATTGAATTTAATTTCATACATGCACATATCTAATTTAATTTCATACACGAACATATCTAATTTAACGTCATACATGAACAAACATATAATATAAAATGATAACCAATAATGTCATATACATTAACAAACACATAATATATTATGATAACCAATAATGTTGTATATGAACAAACATATCATATATTAACCAATAATGTCATACATCAAATATAGAATGTCATATGTACATCAAATGTGTATCGAATATGTCTCTCAGATGCCTATAAATATACATGGGGAAGGAAATAAGTCTCTATATATATATGTATCAAATATCTCAACTACATCTTTTCCTTCCCACGAGGGGAAGGAAACAAGTCTCTCGACGTCCTCTACCGTTGTGTGGAGGGAGACAATGGAGATGATGGGGCCCTCCTGACACACTCACTTGACCTCTTGTTGAGGCTCTTCTCTAGGTCCAACTGATACAAAGAAAGTAGATATGAATCAATATTTATTATACATTGAAATCAAATATATGTACTCACAAAATCAATTATTTTCTTACCGCCAACAAATAGTCACTTTGTAAGTCTACCTCAAATGCTCATGGACAATCAGGCGTGACAAGACCCAACAACAATTCAATAAATATAATCACTTATAAATAACATTAGAAATTTTGAGATTAACTATTATAAACAACAACTAAAACAAAGAAAATTCTTTCATACCTTCGTCAGTGGCTGTGAGCTAGCCACAGCTGCGGCCACTCCACTATCAACAGACTGTCGCAGATGAGGAGGTGTGTCTGACATCATGAGCTGCATGTCATACAATACACGTTATATCTAACATGAAACATGGAATAAATATAATTAAATGAATTAAATTAACATGAAACAACTGTACCTGTGTGAAGCTCGTATGATGTCTCTACTCTGCGTCTATGGTAAAGGTTGAGCACACATGCATATTTTTTTTGGTCAATCCTTAATATGATTACGTAATAAATATATGTATTAATTAAAATGATTAAATTGATACATACCTCAGGACTCGTCGAAGGGACAAAAAATGGGCCTGGAGGATCGCTGCTAGGCCCAGGAACACTTTGACCCTAAATTTTGAACAATGTCAATAAATCCTAATTAATTAATAATTCACTATACGTATGAAATGTGATCAAATTAGTAATTTACCTGTGTGTCAATGCCAAATGTCTCGTTCAGGAACTGATCGGTGACAAGCCCATCATCTGCACCATCTCCGACATGAGTGCCAAATGTGCATAGGGATCCGCATGAAGTGCACATGTGACCACGACGTATAGAAGGCTCCCCCTCAACTAATGGGCTCGTGGAATGGATGAGGGTCTACGTCAAAGCATTAATTGTCCCTAGAGTGCTGGCCTCTACATGTTCCTTCACAACTAAATATATAATCACATGCTCGCGCTGTGGATGGACCAAGGCTGCCCTAACTACATTAGGGTCACGACGTGCTCCTGGCCTCTCAAATGATGACCCCCCACCTCTACCCTGGGAGTCTAACATATCAAAATAATTGGGGATCTCCCCAAGGACAAACTCACAATATAATTTCTTCAAAAAATACATGGGGACCTCGTGATTGTTGCAAGGAGGGGCATCAAAAACCATCCACCATCTATCCCAAAAATTATTTCTAATAGCATCATGTATGCACCAATGGATGGGGAATCGTTTAGTACCCTCTCTAACAGTATTTTGCTCACCGAGTTTTCTAAATAATGCACATATACTACCTTTTGGTATTTCCTTTTTTCTAACATCTTCATATGACAATTTATTTGCATAAAATCTTTTTTGTTCATCCCTCTTAGCCTGCCAAATATCTAACTGACCACTAACTAAGGCTATCTGAGTGTTAATGGATTCGAGGGATGATGCCAATTGAGCCCTCATTGGATTGGTTTGTCCGAATTCTTTCAATCGAGCAATGATTCCTTCTAATTCAGTTTTGCCTCTCTCTATTTCATTTCTTATATTTTCTTGTGTGCTTGGTGGAGGTCTTGCAATTGGTTCGGGTTGTGGAATTTGTTCTTCTTCTTGAGGAGGGTTTTGGTTTTGGGGTTCTTGAGGGTTTTGATGTTCTTGTGGATTTTTTGGTTGATTATGAACATTTCTTGATAAAAAATCAATTGAAATTCAAATAAATAAACAAATCTAAATGAAATTTGTAAAAACCCTACAAAAGAATATAAAAAACTTACAAAAAAATATGAAAAATATATCAAACAATGCAAAGTTAGGTTTATATCACTTAGGGTGTCGTCGTGGGTGCGCTTGTGGTCTTGGATTTCGTCGACGAGGAGGCATTTTGGCAAATGGTGGTGCAAATGTTGAGTCTTCAACTTGTGTACGTGTTGCTCGCTGTAGGAGTAGAAGAAAATGCTGATGAAAATGATGGGTTGTGGGTTTGCAGCCCATCATATATACTTTTTTTTTTTTAAAAAGCGCGTACGCACTATAGTGCATGCGCACTATAGTGCGTACGCGTTATAGCGCATACGCGCTTTTAAAAATAAGAAAAAAAAATTTCCTTGTCACCTTTTTGGCACCACAACTCAGTGCATATGCCCCATACTCATGTTACAAACTCTTAAAACTTTCACAAAACACCATAAATGAACTTGAAGTTATCATTACCTTATTAAGAATCTTCAAACTGTTAATTCTTGGGCTCCTTGTCTTTGAGTAGATGATTAAACTTTCAAACTCATCCTTGGTGAGGGTTTCATTATTGAGTGTAATTTCTAACTCCAAAATTCAATATCTCAGTTATTCCATACTTTTAAAAAATGTTTCTTAACATCCTATAGATTCCTACCAACCTTCCAATACTATGAAACTCTCATAAAACTTTTGTCATGGTTTCTTTAGAATGTTGATTCATGTTTTTATTTACAACAACATTTACTTGCTGATTTCGGGTTCATAACTTTATGGGGGATTCAGTTATGGTGTAAACTCCTACTAGTACCATCTTAACAACACAAAAAACTTTCACCATCTTTTCTACTTCTATGAAAAAAAAAAAAACATGCATTCACTATCACACCATATTCTGAAATATACAAAATTTACTGTCCAAACAACAAGTAATGCATACTTGGTAATAATATAATGATAATGGACAAATGCTCAATCAACCATAGAAGTACTATGCTCTTCACCATTAATAGGAACCTTTAAATCATCACAACCATGAATTCTAGAAGAACATAGAAGGACTGTAATTTAAATACCAAAATAACAACAATATTACACCAAAATGCTGATTTATATTTCACAAACATATACTAAACACTGTATTCTTCTTCTCCACACATTCTCCCCCTATCTTCTACATGAATATGTAATGTTTTACAACCAAAAAAAGACCTTTCATGCCTCCTTTAAGAGGTCATTCAAGTGGATGGTTGTTCACCTTCTAACACTTGCCATTTTGCACAAATTGTTGATTGCAAATTTTGACAATTTTACACTTTTTTGTATATTTTGCATTTTATTATTTCTCATGCTTTCTAGACACCCTAGATAGATTTAAAAGCTTATTAAGACCTTTTAAACCTACATTATACCCCATTCATTCCCTTGCATAGAATTTTCCTACTTTTGACTCACTATGACCCATAATGGTTAAAACAAGAAATCGGTCAATGTAACCTTAATTTGAACATGATATGAAATAACTAAATCCCTAAACTAACATGAAATAAGAACCTACTAATCATGACCCAAATTTTCATGGAGATGGTCAGGGTTCCCTGCACCAAGTTGTCTCTCATATGACAATATCCATATGCTTCAATGGTGATGCCCTCTTTGACTTATCCTTATATACTTGCACCAATGGTTTCCAAAGGCAATATGCTCTAATGTAGAGGGACACTATAAGAAGGGAAGGTATTCATGTTTCCCTATTATGGTGTTTTTTTGTTATTAGTTATAGTGGTAGTGATGGAAGTGACACTTACATTGTTATCTTGTAGGCAACAAGTTGAATTTTCTGGACTAGTTTTGGTCCAACAGTTGAAGTGGTTGTTCAATTTGAGGGACTGAGAATTTGCGGATGTGGTGATGAAATTTATTATAGGAGAGTTTTTTGATGCCAAAAATAGATAAAGGTCAAATATGGATGTAATTTCCATAGTTTTGGCATGGGTTCTAGAATTGACCAAAAGTGTGGAGGTGATCAAGTGGGCTATGTAGTCAATTGTGGAGGTAGATATGATGAGGTAGATACAATTAACATTCTACCATAAATATTACAAGAGTTTTATGTCCCAATATGATATTAATTATTATTAGGACTGACACACACATCCTTGAACCATTGGTTTGGCTCATTCAATCACCCTCTACAAGTTTTGCTTTGTTATTATATGATTGTTCCTAGTCAAGTTACCATTCAACTCACCTAGAGCATAGTCTTAAAATTCATTGATTAAACCAAATTATAGTACATTGCCTCCTCACAAAACCTCCAAAGGCCATTATGAATAAACAATGGAGATATCTGGTCATATTACCATTTCCAACCTCTAACATATTACTATTTCCAACCTTTAACATATCTGGATTTGATGGGTATGGTATATAATTTGGTGGTAACAGAAATGAAATAGATAGCCAATAACTGTTACTTGTGCTTTCAGCTGAATGAAGTTTGACCCATTATAAATGTTGCAATTACATGATCAAATGATAGTATTGACCACAAAGAACATTGGTGAATATGATAAAAACAAATTTACAAATAGGAAGCATAATCAACAACTTAAGGGGAACAAGACCATGGTAAATAGCAACTTAAATTCCAACCTAAATGAAATTCTTGACATCTATAGCAAATTACAGCAAATTTCATGGCATGGGATGAGAATTATTTGTTGGGATCATTGGGGTGGTTGTTTTAGTAGCCATGTTTGCTGCTCCCTTGTCTATAATGATGAGTAAAAGATGATACATTCTTTCATTATTTTTTTATGATTGCTTCATTTTCATATTTTCTTCTTGATTTGGAAATATGTTCCATGCATGTGATTAAATAAGTGTATCATGTTGTATGTATGCATGAATGATGCAATTAATATCCTAATGAACTGAAACATAGGTATGGTGGTGTAATTTGCTATGTTGCTTTACTATTATATGTCTAATGTGGTTTTGGGAATACAATGTGGGATTGACACATGGGTTTTGTTTTGCTCAAATTTCTCTATTTGTATATTGTAATTAGTGTTTGCCTGAGCACATGCACCTGTAGATTGTTCATGTGCTTTTTTTGTGGGCTTACTTTAGATGGCTTATACTCTCCTATTGCTTGACCTAATTGTAGATATTTATTGCCCCAGCTATTGAACATTATTTAACAAAGATATTTAGTATTTATCATATTCCTTACTACATACATGGTTCACTTTAAGTTTGATCATGAGGAGTATATTATGGCAAACTTAAATTTCCACCCAAGTACCCATACAAGCCTCCAGGCATCAAGTATCTTTCTTATCTTCTCTAATGAAATGTGACATCCTTGTACATGAAATTTAGTCGTTGACAAATATAATTTAATAATAGTTTATTCCTTTTTTCAAGGTTTTTGAATTCATAATAATTAACAATAAATTGATGCATTAATTACAACGCTTCTGTTCACCTACCTTGTAGCATGATTACACCAAGTGGGCGCTCTGCGACTCAAAAGAGGATATGCATGTCTATGAGTGATTGTAAGTTTTTAGAATGGTTTTTTGCATGATTTGATTAGTTACAAAATTTTCTTATTCTTATGCTTTCTAGAATGTTACTAATTTATTTGGAAATTTTATTATTATCTTTACTTGTGTATTGTCCAATTCATCTAGAAACATGGAATCCCATGTGGTTTGTCTCAAGGTATATATATTTATTTTGATTCAATATTATTAAATGATTATGTTCACATAAATTTTGTAGGTTTTTTATTTGGGGAATCAAGTACTATTCATTTTTGTGCCAATTTGTGATTAACTTATTATTGTTTACTGTGAACACATGAGTGCATCATTCTAATAGGACTTATTTCCTTCATGGTAAGTTTAAACTTGTTTTTTAAATTTGCATGGTATTTATGCTCCTACTTTGGAGTTCGTAGACATGTGCTTAAATGTTGTGAATACTTAATAATGTCATGAGTGTATGGAGAAAATATAATCTGTTGAAAATGGATGTAGTTTGTTGTTTATTATCCTATGGTTTTATCTTGCTGTAAAGCTCAAAGATGTTTTGATTTTGATGTTTGAACTGAAATATTGATCAAGATTATTCTATCCTAGTTGAAATATCATTTCTATCCTAATTGAAATATCATTTTATCTTCTCCTATAATGCAAGAGACAAACAGTTCATCTTATATTTAGGATTGCCACAACTTTCCTCTTTTGTTTCAAATAGGCAAGTAATTAATTGTCTTTGACAGATCATTGAAATTCTATTGCAAAGCAGATGGATAATGCTCTGAAGATTATTGAAGACATGTCATTGGTTAGGGTATCTCCAAATGAGCGTACATATACCACTGTAATGCAAGGTTATGGATCTGTTGGTGAGATTGGTAGAGCTTTTGAGTATTTTACAAAGATAAAGATTGAGGGTTTGAAGCTTGATGAAATATCATATGGAACCTTGCTTAAGGCATGTTGCAAGGTAGGCAGGATGCAGAGTGCTCTAACAATCACAAAGGAAATGAATGTGGTTGGAATCAAGAAAAATGCCTTCATTTAGAACATTCTGATTGATGGGTACTTAATCTTTATTCTTTATAGTCCTTACTATTCTGAATTTGATTTTGTTAGGTTACTAGAAAGACAATGAAATTTAGTTTGCATTGTTCTGGATAGTACTTTATAAACTTCTTAGAATATGATAAGATTTTGTTATATATAATTTTGTGAGGGTATTTTAATGTCAGCTAGGACTCGTTCTTTTGAAGAAGTTTTTCTTGTTGAAAAAGCATTTGGAGTGTGGTAGTATGGAAAAATAATAGATGTTGATAGTATCATTTTTTTTTATTGCATTTTTTGGATTTTAGTGGTAGCATTCACCTAATTTTAGTTGGGTATATCTAGTTTAGGAAAGTTTCATTTAGTGTTCTTCCAAGTTATGTTGATGTGATTCCATATCAATTGTTTCCATGCTTTTCCAGTAGGAAAGAGTTAAGGTTCTTTTAGGCCCATTTGTAGTGACTTAAGAAAATAATTAGGAAGCATCTATGAATAGGAAGAAAATGCTTTATTGTAAATCCTTTTAATGAACTTCTTAAGTGTTAGCATGATAAATTATTACCATTGTAATGTACCTTTGTCAACAAGATGAGCTCTTATTGTAGTCAAGTGAAAGCCTACAACCTATGAGCACAATAGTCCCATAAAGACACATGTCTTGTAGATACATCAGCCCAATGAAGACACCTAACCTATGGATGCAGTGATCCAATGAGAGTTTGAATTTTGGCGATTGTCACAACAATGATTCTATTTATGCTAAAACCTTACTATCATGGAAGATCTTAATGTGCATGCTTGTGATGGTTGATTATTTGAAGGGCCTCCCTAATAATATCAAAATTGACTAGGCTTGCACAATAGAAGCTCCCCTACTTGCTTGCATAAACTGATAAGATCCCCTCATCACTTGTGATAAGCAGCCCAACTGCTAGATGATAGCTCGCCCTTCAAATATCTTTTCAGGCAACCACAATGACATGTTGGAACAACAACTACTGCCAAACCATTTTGCAAATTGTGCAATTGAATTTGCATAGAGATGACTTTGGGGAGCCCTTGCATAGCAATCAAGATGTTTCACGACCCTCCAATAGAAAGGATGCTAATGCCAATATTTGAAATCTACAAAATTTGTCTTTCTTGAATGCCAGCGCTAATTCCATTCAAGGGTCACTGGGAGCTTTTGTTATCAAATCTTTGATTAGCCATGATAGATTCATAACAAATTTCTAGAGCACCAAACAACTGCCTAATGCTAGACGAGGGCTCACCATTGGATCAACTTCAAAATTGTTGAATAGACTTGCTATACAATGGAAACCATTGCCAAGCCTCTTTTGAAATTGTGTTGGTTGAGTGATCGAAGAGGATGATCTAAGAGAGAGTCCATGGGTACGCATTCATTGGGGGATTCATGCACATAGCAAATTTCTATAGTAGCTACATAGCATATTTATGGTAATCAATATCACTACAATCCACTGTAGTTTTGTTGAAACTTTGACCAACTTTTTGGTCGTGACCATGGCATCTTGGTTGTGAGATGGGCTAGAATTAGTCAAAATTTTGACCAATTCTTGAAAGTTTTCCACCAAGATTTGATTGAAATTTTGACCAACCCTTTGATCATGACCATGGCATCCTGGTTGTGGGATGGACAAGAATTGGTCAAAATTTTGACCAACCCTTTGGTTGTGACCATAGCATCCTAGTCATGGGATGGACCTGAGTTGTTTGAAATTTTGACCAATTCTTTGAAAGTTTTCCACCAAGAATTGGTTAAAATTTTGACCAATTCTTGAAATTTTTCCACTAAGAATAGGTCAAAATTTTGACCAATAATGGCAAATTAGGCTTTGAAGAAATATAGTATTTTTGACTAAAGCGTTGGTTGAAATTTTGACCAACTTGAGGTTTGGTTGAAATTTCGACGAGAAAAATTGCAACATACTACTTGGTCACACTTTCAACCAACATGGGTTGAAATTTTGACCAAAATTCATCAAAAATTGGGTCAAAATTTACTAGTGTTTCCTTCCTATATTTGTTATTGCATTTTCTAGAAAATTGTATTTTTAAGTCCAGAAGGAAACATGAGGAGGGTAAAAATCTCTACCTGATCCACTAGGGGCTTATGAACAAATTGTATACCCAACACCTAGCCCAAAACCTATTTATTTTGGTTAACCCTCTAGCCTCAGTCACCCCTCAAATCTCCTTCGACCCAGGGCCTGGCCCTAGCCACAAGAAGTTCAAGAAAACCCCTGGCGCAGAAGTCAAAATGGACCCTGAGGTCAAAATTAGTCTTATAGAATCAGATCTAGATGCTAGGAAAGGTTCACTGAGCACCAGGAGAACTGGTAGACGTCACCAGTTAGAAAAATTTAAGTCCCCCCCCCCCAACAAGCATGATTCCACCTCTAAGAAGAGATTGCCTCGGGTCAACAAGCCAATCTTCAGCCCTCTTAGGGACACCTTGGAGGCTACCCTAACTAGGAGTGGGGGGAAGATATCACTTCCCCTAGGAAAGAAAACAATAAAGACACTGGGAAGAAAGGGAAGCACAGTCACAGTAAAGCTAGAATGGAAAGGTTGGAGTAGTCTATAAAGGACCTAGCTAACAATCAAATTGGTATATGCCAGAGATTGATACTTTGGTAGAGTTTTCCACCAAGGTCATGCACTCCACGGCCACAACATTATACTTCTTGCAAGTTAACAAGGAGGAGAAGGACCTGGGCAAAGCTACTTAGACCACTCGATCCACTGGGTACCTGGCGGAGGACTGGGTAAAGATTGTCCTAGAGAAAATGGTTAAGGTGGAGGGGGAGGATGCAGACAAGGATACCCCTAAGGAAAATAAGGATGACAAGTAAGGACAGGAAGAGGGCAGCTAGCTCTGGTTCTTGTGTTTTTTTCTCTAAGTTTTTTATGCTCAATACTATGAACTTGGTACCCCCTAGGGGTTTACTTTTTATGTTTATGTTGATTAATAGCAGTGTTTTGTTTAAAAGTTGCTCATTTATTTTACAGTCTGTTATGCACATTAGATTAAGGTTGATAGTATAGTCAATTATATTATAGACATATTCTTTTTTTTGAAGTTTAAAGATGGTATAGGATAGATAATTGGGAAGTTACCTCCAGCTGATTCTTCATCCTTTTTGTTACTTGGGATCAACCCCCATCTCTTTTGGTTGCTATCTAATACTTCAAAAACTCTAGTCCTTACTTATGAGAAAATGTTGAAGTTTATTGATTATGGATGACTAATGTAGATTAATTACAATAAAACATCTAGCTTGTAACCATTGAAAGGGAAAGTCGATAACAAATACTACGTCACACTAGAATATTGAAATAAACAACCAAATAATAAGATCAATGCATTTCATATGGTAGTTCGTATTTTGTAAGTTGCATTGTTCAACACATAAAACATTATGCTACTGGAAAAAAATAGAAGCTGCATAGTTTCAACATATAAACATAATGCTACTGAAAATAAACATTAAGCTACACAATTTTATTAACAAGAATTTGCGACTGCTCAAGATTGCATCCAAGCAGTTTATTACAAATCATAATGAAAAATAATCCAGAGAGAAATGACTTCTCCAAAACAATGGGTTAATCATAAGAACAGTAATTACAATTATATTGTAATTTATTAGCTCCTTTTTCTACAAACCCTAGCCTCCATCCATACTTTCCCAGGCATGCAGAAGTAGCCTTTGTCAGGAGCACAATGCCTATCCTCTGAGCACTTACACACCTTATCCAATGCACAACCATCTTTCTCCTTTTCCACCATTCTCCCTTTCATTCGAAATAGACCATCAGTCCACTCATTGGAAAACAATCCATATTGGTCATATTTCTTCTTAACTTCTAAGAATTTAGTCATATTGTTTGCCCTTAAAGCTTGTCCCTTAAACAGATGTCCTCCAGATTTCCCCCAGTGCATAACTCCTCCATACTTCTCAATCACCATCTGTTCAATCTCCTCAAACACATCTCCATTCCATTTAGCCATACCCTCATCTCTAAACCTATAATATATAGTTTCCATGGCCACCATATCTTCTGCAGGTCCCAAATAAGCCTCAGATTTCTTAATGGAACGAATTAATGTTCCTCTGAGATCACAAAACTTTTGTGGGTTTAAATCTCTAATCTTCTTTATATCCTGAATAACAGCCTTCAAATGAGACATGCGGACCTGAATCTCCATATCATATCTAAGGACAGTGTCTATTCGACGGTCCCATGGACAGACAGTTGTTGTATTCTTGTCGAAAATTGTAGTAGAATTGCAGGTTAAACTTGAATTATCTGCAACTGTGGGTACTGAACCCTGGCATCCGCCAGATGCTTGCATTTTGTGATTGAATCCTACAATTGGGTAGCCTGTGAATCCCGTTGGACCGTTAAAAAATGCACTGCCATTTACAGCTAATGTGTTCAGCTGCGTTTCAAGTACCTTGCATATTGTCTCAGTGGCTGCATTAGCTTGGAGTGATAACACTGCATAAAATGAAAGAACAATGGTAAGAAAATTGGGTAATATTTGAAGTGATATAAATTTAGAATTATCTTATTTACATCAAATGTATAATTGAGTGTTTTGAGAATATTTGGTGATGAGAGGCATTTTACAATGATCATGGAGGTAAAACATAATAATCAGAATGTGTTAACAAAAGCATTAATATTTTGATATGTAAATGATTGACAAAATTTGAAGTGAAAGACTTAAAGTTTTTCAAATTAGTAAACTTTACTTCTTGTTGTCACAAGGTAGAAGGCCTTTCCATATTAATAAACTAAAAATAGAGGTTTTACTTCTTCTTGTAATTGTAGAATGCCTCTCCATCTTAATAAAAGATAAATAAACTAAAATTACAGGTATCTTTTATTAATGTCCAAAATAAATAGAAGTTCTAAAGTTAATAGTTAATATAAAAAAAAATTATAACATGCTCATATTGATATATTTTTCTCCTTGTAAAATGCTTCTTCACATTAATTAAATATCAGCAAACCTAAACTACAGATATCTTACACTCATTGTCAAAATTAGATAGCAACTAGGTATGACTAATGTAAAAGAAAGAGAATAAATTTTCACAATCTACAACCATCTGTAAGAATTTTTTCCTTGAATTTTATTGAATATATTTTTCTCCAGATAAAAAGCCTTTCCATTTTAATAAACTAAAAATACAGGTTTCACTTCTTCTTGTCATTGTAGAATGCCTCTTCATCTTAATGCAAGATAACTAAACTAAAATTACAGATATCTTTTATTAATGTCCAAAACAAAACAAATAAAAACTCTAAAGTTAATAGTTAATATGAAAATTTTTTATAACACGGTCATATTGATATATTTATCTTCTTACTGTCAATGTAAAATGCTTCTTCACATTAATTAAATATCAGTAAACCTAAACTACAGATATCTTACACTCATTGTCAAAATTAGATAGCAACTGTATGACTAATTAATAAGAAAGAGAACGATAAAATCATCTGTAAGAATTTCTTCTTCGAATTGTATTGATTTTTTATTTTTTATTTTTTTATAGGTCATTCTTATGAATCACAATCAATACATCAATTTGATTAAAGAATGACATAAAAGAGCACAATCTTTATCATGGGCTCTTTTATGCTAATTCTAAACGTTGATATAGGAATATTCAGCACAATCATTTTTTACCCCGGCAAAGTAAAAATAAACTTCAATACAATTGAACTAGAAAACTCTGACAAATGACTAAAAATCATTGTTAAACATGTCACTCTCATTACGTTCCACCTTTTGTTAACATTGCTAATTGCTAAACAGGTCTGAACACAAATAAAAGATCAACCTTAAAAGCAAAAGATCAACAGTAAAGCAAAACAGTTTCACCGATCCCCCAGAAACCAAATGGCAAACCTAATGTCATTTCTTTCCATAAACTCTAAACAGACAATCCAATCCAATATCAGAAAAGTTGGTAGAAGAAAGAAAACATACTTTGAGCAGCAATATTTTCAACGTCCACAGCTCTTGAAGGAGTGCCAAGCAAGACATTAAACCCATCACCGGGAACATCAACAGAAACCTTAGTCATATTCCTAAACAAGGCCTTTCCATGGGAAGGAATCCAATAAATATCACCAAAATCAACACCCCTAAGAAAAGTCTCAGCCTCATTCTCCAATCCTTCATCGCCGTTCAAAAATGAAGAAACAGAGCGCTTATACATTGGCTGCAGAGTAAAAGTAATCTCCGAGATCACACCCAACATGCCAAGAGAAATCTTAGCAGCTTTCATATCCTCGTCACATTCCTTGAGAGTAACCACCCTTGCATAGCCCAACAAAGGAGAAGTAGGAACAACTAATCTCATTCCCACCACGTACTCATAAACACCGCTGCCTTTTCCGACGAGGCCACTGCCATGGGCTCCGGTGGAAATAACGCCGGCAGCAGAGACTCCATTCCAGTAAATCATGGCCGGCAGAGTGAACCCATTCTTTGCAGCTTCTTCCATGACGTCAGACATCATTGCCCCAGCCTGAGCAGTGATTGTCATGGCAGTCTTGTTGATTGAAACCACTTTGTTGTAGTTCTTGGTTGAGATTATGAGGCCTTGGTTTCCCACACAGGAAAGTTTTGTGAGGCTGTGGCCAAGCCAGCTCACTACTCTTACCTTCTGCTTGTTTCTCACCGCCTTGGCCACAACTTGAATAAGCTCTGCTTCTGTTTTGGGTGATGAAGAATTGGCCGCCATGCAGTTTTCATGGTCCTCCCAGAGGCCTTGGTAATTGTAGATTTGGCAGCCATCGCCTGTGCAATCAACTGATGCAGGAGCAGAGCATGGCGCTGCCTCTGGATTTATCGTGAAACAAAGGAAGAGAACAATGATAATACCGCTGAGAGTACCCATTCTTGTTTCCATCACTCTTTTCTTAGCTTTTGGTGTCTTGGGTAATTGATGAAATGCAGCAATTGAGGTGGTCTTATAAAGTGTTGATTTTGAGGCTAATGAGGTTTGCCGGCTCAGCTAGCTGCCCGCTTGACGTGGGGAGGGTTTCCGCGTTAGGAAAAACAAAGTATTTTCACAGTGCACGTGTTGGAGCATTTTAGGATTGGGAATTGCTTGGATATCATATGCAAGAAGTCGAAGACATAAAATAGAAAGTTGGAAAGAAGGTGAAGATAATTTCTTGTGTATAAAAAGTGATATCATGCTACTTCGCTTGGCAGTGAAGAGATTGATAGGATGGATAGAATTTCTTGTGTAATATTATTTATGAAATATAGGTTAATAATTTTGATTCAAAAATTACATAGTTGAATTGTGAAAATTACAATATTACAAATTGACTTTGATGTGGAAAATATCTCCTACTTAACAATTGATGAGCTTAAGATGATTTTTAATGAATGGCTCATAAGATACATCTTGAAGAAAGTTTTGCAAATGGAGTCCACAAAAAGTGGGCTTCATTGTGGAGGAAATTCTTTGGTTAAGCATGCTTGAGTTAAGAGTATTACTAGGATGGGTGACCTCTTCGAAAATATCAGTGCTTACCTCTATGAACATTTTGTAGATGCAATGAGTGCTAAGTGTTCCATTCATTCTCATTAGAAATAAGTTCTTGTGAACCACTACATGGGTCAATGAGTTTGGCTCAAAAACTACATAGTTAAATCTAGATAACAATATCAAAATTTTGATTTCGTGGAAAAATATCTCCTACTTAACAATTAATGAATGGCTCATAAGATTCAACACTTGTTGAAGATTTTACAATTGCGGTTATAAGCAAAGTGGGCCTAACCATGGAGTGAACACACTTGAGGTGGAGTAAACTGGGATGGGTAACCTCCCAAGAAATCCCAGTGCTTCACATCTATAAGTATCACTTAGATGCAATGAGTGCAAGTCTTCCGTTGGTTCTCATGAAAGATGGATTTTTGTGAACCACGACTCATGAAACATGGGTCAATGAATTTGAGTAAAAAAGTACACAGTTGAATCATGTTAGCAATATCACAATTTGACTTATTACGGAAAACATTTCCTGCTTAAGACTTGGTGAGCTTAAGGGACTTTCCAATGAATAGTTCATAAAGCATGTATAAGAACTGTAGTAACATGGGACGGGATAGGATAGGTGATCCACCTAAATTTGAGACTCGTATAAACTCAACTATATTATTCTTATAAACCACTATCAAAACTATAAAGTCAAACCATAATCTCAATATTAAAACAAATAATAACCTTAAAATAGTGTAAAAGAATTAAAAATTTACAACCTTCCAAAGAAGAGCATCCGATAAAGAATGATAGGTGAAGGATTGAGCCAACATTAATCTATCCGGGCTGCCCAGTGTTTTCTATCGATTTCAGCCGGCCACCTTCGCTATATTCTCCTTGGGTCTATTTTTGTCTTCTCTTTAGCCGAATTCAAAGTTTATGACATCAGATCAACTTACCGCGTTTGGTTATCCTTTTTAATATCAATAAACATTCCGCGTTTTTGTTGGGGAGATCGCCATTGGATTGCTTGACAAGTGTGGGCCTTGTCCTTTCCCATCTCAAAATGGCCTGCACTAAATTACTCAATTGTTTATTCAGTTTTTTAAGTCTGAGCTGCCTTGTTTGTCTCTGCCATTTATAATGATCTCATTGTTTTAATTCCATTTTGGAGGCATTGTTTCTGCCATTTATAACGATCTCATTGTTTTAATTTCTTTATTTTGATTGGTCTATTAAAATTAATTTCTACAATTAATTCCCATTTTCTCATTTTTTCAATTTATCTTGATAGACTTTTTTTTTTTTTTTGAGAAAAAATAGCTACAATTTTTGGCATTCATTCTTTTAGTGGTGCTTATATTTTATGATTCTTCTAGTTGTCAATGTGTGTCTTATAGCTATCAACGTGTCTTTTGCATGCAAGGACATGGTTTACAAAGGTAACAACTGACATGAAAGTTGCTTCAGTTGATATTAAAATTTCTTCTTTTTCATTATGCTCAAATTCCATTTGCCTTTGTCTATTTTTTTGAACGTTCTCTACCCCCTACTTCCATTGATGTGGGGCATTCCAAATTTTTATGAAACTCATGCTCATGTTGTAAGTATTATACTCCTCCATTTTTGTTTGTCCCTTTTAGCTTTTCATTGATATCTTCACTATACTTATTACTGACCCTATAGAGATTTGCATATTATCTTTTAATAGTATTGATTATGATAGATTGGTTGGTGGGTGAAACCCGCCCCTCAGTGTTGTCTTCTTTATTTGACAATTTTGTGTTAAATATAGTACTGTGTTTTAAAGTGAAATGTTGTTAATGGGATGGCCAGTATACCAAGCCTTGTCTTTATCTCAATAAACTAGAATTTCATCCCCTTTTTAAATTTTATTCATTCCAGTTTCTACCTGATACAACCTACACTTATTCAAGCTAAAGGTTTTTCCATTCTATTTGCAAATTTAAGTGTATGGAGCATCATGAGAAGTGGAAAGATTTAAAGCTAGTTTAACTCCCTTATCCTCTTCACTCACACTCTAATTTAATCAAAAAACAATTATAAACCCTAACACATAATCACCCTAACCCTAGTTCTATCGTGTGTTTAGGGCTTTAATGTTCCCACACATTGTTTATATATATGGGGAATAATATATTTTAAATTATAAATAGGTCAAAGGTTTTTGTGAAGCTTTATGATGTGTGCAATTGATTATATATTTTTATTATTTTAATTGAAAAAATTTAACCCCTAAATTGTTACCCATTTTAAGGTGTTATGGCATAATGAATCTTACAAAGAGCCTCTTTGGAAATTGCAGAGCAATTTCAAATACATAAAGCATCTTTTCTAACAGGCTCATTTCACAAACTTATTTTAAAAGATTTATGATCCATGAAAATGAATATTGGTGAACCAAATCAATTTGTAGTAGTTTTTGCGGCAAATTTTGTTTTGACATATAGCATAAAAACTCACTACCTGTAGTATTCTACCAAATGTTGAAATCTATGAAACCTAGAAATTGTTTGACGATTTGACATGGGTGACTTCTTTCGACAAGGGTGATCTTGTGCAACTCTGAATTCAAGGGTGACCTCTTTGACCATGTAAAACTGTGTGCAACTTTGATTCTCATTTGTATTTCTAAAGAAAGCCAAAAAGGGTATCCAAATCCGCAACATGTTTATCTACCCAAGATCTACAACCTTCAATAAAAAAGGGGTTTTTTTATTATTAATAGGGGGTTTTCCTTCGTCAAACCCTAGTTTAGGAATTAAGATTGAATTGAAATAATTGAACTACATAAAAAGTAAATGTATGAATTCACCTTATAATAGTAGGATATCTTGAATCAGATGGAGTGTTTCCTTCACCAATGGATTTGGATCAAGAAAATGAAGATGAATAGATGTAGAAGATGCAAAAAGGACCTTGAAGAATATCTTGCTAGATAAACTCCTTTGGTAGATTAATGATCGAATCTTGGATCTTTAATGGAGGAATTGCTTGAAGGATGCTTGAAGATGACTTCAATGCTTGAACACTTGAATACTTGAATACTTGAGTGCTTGAGTGTGAGTGCTTGATCTTGTCAATTCATGATGTGAAAATAAGGAAATAGATGAGTTTATAAAGGGATCATAATTAACTAACCAAGGAAATAGATGAGTTTATAAAGGGATCATAATTGACTAGCACTTTCAGGTTGACCTACCTAGAAGTTAACACCTCAAAATAGTTTGGACATGGGATTTGAGCAAAGACCCAAAATAGGGCCCAGATAGGGATACATTGCATCCTTGAGTGATCTATTAGGGGTGTATTGGGTCCCTATCAACCAGGGCCCGTAACATTTGGGATTCCCCTGGGGTGTACTGAAATAGGTCTTGGATCTTAGAAATTAGGTATAGAATCCAAGATATGGCCATTTTGGTGTGGATTAGATATTTTGAGTGATTGGATGAAGAAAAGGGAGGGCCTAGGTGGTTAGATCCTACATTTATCTTTATGCCATAAAAATAGGATTTTTAAATATGATCAATTAGGTCTTGCCTAAATCACACCTAGGAGAAAGAAAAAGAAAAGTGAAGAAAGGAGGAGAGATACAAGGAGATGATGATCTCGCATTAAATAGGTTCTAAAACATCATTAAATTGGAGTGCTTCCAATTTAAGATAGTATGTTTAGCCCCCCACTTTAGTGAGAGCCTAGACTTGATCCAGACTCTTAGTAAAGTAGAGCACACAACATAAGATAATCTTATCATTATGAAGGGGAAAAATAATCCATCAAGCTCACAAGGGATTGAGTCCTTGCTAGCTCCAAATCATGATAAGAGAGAAATCACTAACTAAAAGAAGCAATGAAGGAGTGTGATGAAGGAGAAATCACAATTACAATCTATAATCCTTAAAATTTCAATACTATCACAAGAAGAAATTATCATATCATCGTTGAATCTCAACCCCACATCTCCCAAGAATCACCTACATGCAAACATATGTCACAGAAAGAGAGAAGGAAAAACTATGGAGGCTAGAATTGCCAGATCTATAGATGAGACATTCTTGATGAGAAAAAAGAGAAATTGCTATAATAAAAAATGAATGAATAAATTGCAAAGAGACTAATCCTTATAAAAGGAGATCAAAACCCTAATGGGGTAAAACCTAGGTTGCACGATAATAATTATTAAAAGAATTAATTATTATATGCCTGAAGTGTACCTAGGTAAACTAGAGATAATATGTGACTTAATAATTAAATCAAAATGATTTAATTAATAAGGTAGTTTCTTATTACTCTAACACCCCACTTTATGAAAATCCCTAACCCTAAGCCTGTTTTGTACAAGTATTTTTTCCATATTAAGGTTAAAATTAGTTACAACACATCGGCTATATAGTGCCGATAAAATAGCCCCAATTTATTTTTTACTAATTAAGTAACTGATAAAGTTTCCAAAATTGGAACTTATAGTGATCGCATTATTAAATGAAAAGGTATTAATCAAATGACATAGGATGTGGTTAATATTATAAATCATGTTTGGACTAACCTCAAATAGGATGTGATGTTAATAATGATGGAAATAACAATTAAA
This sequence comes from Cupressus sempervirens, assembly GCA_028749045.1. NCBI lineage: Eukaryota > Viridiplantae > Streptophyta > Pinopsida > Cupressales > Cupressaceae > Cupressus > Cupressus sempervirens. The sequence goes on from CM053787.1 coordinate 331,823,831, forward strand.
GTTATCAAACATCCTAGTATGACTATCAAGTGGAGTTTGGCTTTCTTTTTCATTATTATAAGCTCTTATTGACACGTTTTCTGGGTATTTTATTTTGTCAAGCAACTTCATTTTAAAAATTGCAACTATAAAATAAGAAAATGGGTGGTTCTCTAAATCATGAGGAGTTAAGAAAATGTATGTGGAGAAGAGATAAGAAGGTCTAGAAAAATATTAAAAGAGGTTGGGTGGATACTTACAATAGGAAATTTCATGGGTGCGATAAATAGGTCATTATTTCTATTGTGGAAAGTTGGAATTATCGCTCTATGATCCTACATGGAAAAATAATGGAGATTACAGTGGACCTAATTGCTAAGGTTGCATGACTCCCAAACACAGATATGAAATACTACAAGGACTCAACCAAGAAGGAAAGGAAAAAATGTGTTAAGGGTAGAGGTACTTCTATGATTTGAGCTAGTTCAAACCCATATGGTTGAAAATGTTGAAGTTTTTCATGGAATTCAATACTTTCGATGGTACATTTAGTCAAGCACACAACTTCCATTTCATATTTTTGAACCTTTTTTCAATAATGTTAAGATTTTCTTCTTGTTTTATTTTCATAGACCCCTTACCCATGTAGTTTGAATAAAATCTAGGAGGAACCATCAAAATTGGTTCTACATGAAAGCCTCATTCATTTTATTCATGACTATTGTAAAACTAATATTGTGGGTAAGATTGTTGCTCAAAATGTCTTTGAGAAACAAGAGCCCATGAATTAGAAAGTTGAGAGGAAGTAAAGGAAAGATTGTGAGGTGGGTGGAAGTAGAAAATCCTCACTTCATCCTCATAAAGATATTCAAAAAAGGGGACTCTGTTCCTAGGGATAAGAATGAGAAAGAGGAGTAATTAGAAAAGAGGAGATTGACTTTGATGTTGAGGGTAGTGAGGATAGTTCCTCTTCTTTGAAAATGAAGGATGAGTATATAGAGTAGGATATTAGAGGATATAAATTTGGAAAAGAGAAGTTCCATGAGGAGATAAATGAGCATGATACTAAGTGCATTAACTTAGAGGATGAAACTGATGATAGTTCTCCCTCTGAGGATTTTGAGTGTGAGGAAGTAGAGAGTAATCTTGAAGGTGATGAAGAAGATTATAGCCCAAGGAAGAATATGTAGAGACTCTCTACACTATTAGGGAGTAGAAATGGGAGGAAGGCAAAGAGGGGAATAAGAATGAGACTACTAAGTCAAGGAGAATGAGTCAAAATATTCTTAAGGTTGGAATAGGGCTCACAATGTTGAGAAGAACATGGACAATTCTCTCTAATTGGATGTCAATATTGAGTTGAATCCCTCTTCCAACAAGGAATACTATATTAACTAGGACTCTACCCTTGAAGATTTAAATACAAAGTAGTCTAAAGTTTTTGAGCAGTTGAACTCAGAGGATTTTGAAAATGACAGTGATAGTACTATGGAAATTTTAGAGAATATTAAAGAGAGATATACATATTTCTTCTACATTGACAAATGGGTTATCAAGGAAATTATGAGTTTGAATTAGAGGGTGTAGGTGTTGTTTAACATAATGGATGAAATGGTAAAGCCTAATGATAAGAAGTATATCCATTCCCAATTTGATCCTATCAATATTAGGGGCAATAAAGATTACCTGGCCAACACTATTAGTAATGCAATTCTCATTAGGATGCAGAGCATATAGGACAAGCTAGAAAAGAATGAAGAGTTTCTCAAAAGTCTCTTGAGGCTTGACTAGGAGGGATTCAAAGCCTTTGTTTCAAACTTAAAATTTTTTCATGCTGATAGCTAACAAGAAAATGACCAATTTGGATAACTAATTAGGGCTAAAGGAGGTGTAATCGTGAAAAAATGGTTATCTAGACTACAAGCCCCCTTTCTAGCATTTTGCACAATTTATCTATTGCTTTTTTTAATCAAATCCTCAAAAAAAATATTTATGCAATTATAACCTATGGTTTGACCACTATATCCTAAGTTCCTAATTAATTAAAAGAACATTCTCCCTTTTAATTAAATAAATCCCCCACTTCTCCCTTATCCTAAGTGTGCACACATAAAGCATTATTCCCATTTTTAAAATAACAGAAAAGGATTTTTGTCTCACATGAGGGGCACACTTTCCATAGAGGATGGAATCTTCATTCTCCTCTACACATCTCTCATCTTTCTGAACTCCACCGTCGATCTTTATTAGGTGAGATGCTTGTGTACATGGATCACTCAAGATGCATCCTCCACCCTTGATTAATCTTCTTTTGGATTTTGATCTTAATTGTCTATTTCCTTTTAAAAGAGAGGGCTCTCTCTTTATTCTCTAATCAAGGTATTTTATGCTAATGTTATGCTACAAGTTTTCTTGGTGATTTTGGACCATTTGGAGCACTCATTTGGCATTCATTTTGCATCTCTATTTCTCTTTCTTGCTCATACAATATTAGCATAGATTTCCTTTATGCTTATAGCTTTGACCACATAACTTAACTAGAGAGGTTTGTAACATTTTCATATTTCTATCTTAGTTTGAATCTTGCATATGATTCTAGTTTAGCTTTCATGTCAATTGCTTTACATAATGATTCTTGGATGCTAGCATTCTTGCTCCTGTATTTGAATCTTTCATTCTATGAGACACACCTTGCAAGGGTTGCATAAGTGGTTCATTTGAGAGCCATCATCTCATAGCCTTTGCACGTCATAGATATGAAGCTATAAGATATCTCTTGAGATACTCTTCATCAAGAGTATTCTAAATAATAAGGGCTTATAGAAGTGTGCCTCCTTTTTGACACACATTTTTGGTGCCCACCATGTGTTGGACAACTCTATCTAGCTCTTTATCTTACATTTTTCTAACATTTTTAGCTTGTTATTTCAATTTTTTATATTTACAAATAGAAATATTGTGTAATGCTTTTCCAATATCATATGATATTTTCTACTATACTTATATGATACATTGTCAGTTTTATCATTGTACTTTTTTATTGTATTTTGTTACTCAGTTGTTCTTTAAAGCATCACACCAAGGAAAACTATTGTCTGGGTCTATAGGGAAATATTGTACAATATTGTTACAGACATAAGTATCATATAGTCTATTTTACTAAGCTAATTGAGTTTTTAGTTTGCATTTTTGGCTTCAAAGTTTGTATTTTAGATTTCTAGTTTCTTTTACTTTTACTAACAAGTGGTTTTACAGGATGTTTTCCATATTTCACAAATCCTTTTGTGTAGTAACCCTTTTTTTTTTAGGTATTCTTGCTTTCTCATTTGCTAAAAGACATTGCTAAAAATTATAAAAAGAAAGGGCTACTAGCATTTGTTGCAGGGCTGCCCAAGATGAAAGCCAAAATAAAAAGAGATTTTGTGTGTCTTCTTTCATCTTCAAATGTGACATTAAACCAATCATTTCTCTTCATTAGGAACATATAAATCACAAGTAAGGGTTCATTGTTGGTAGAAAAGTATGAATCATAAATCTTTACCCTTCATTGAATCATGAAAGTGGGTGGGATACTCCACTCTTTAGTGGTTTTAATTAACTTTCTTGGCATGTTTGGGAGAAACATTAGGTAGTAGGAGAGTATGTTCTTCACCTAAGAGGTGAATCATACATCTTGAGCTCCTTGATGTGCATCCATTTTGTTAATCTCTTAGTGAGATTCATGCCTTTAAAGGGCCTACTATTGGTGGAAAGATATCAATAAGAATGACCCAAAGTGGGAACAAGAAAAATCCAACTAATATGACCCACTATAATTACAAACCCCTTGACAAAGGCTAAAGCCTTGGGGGATTTAACACTTGAGTTCACTTAGTGAACATACTTGTGGGATTGGGACCATTAGGAAATCACTAGGTGGGTCTTTTAAAGGTACTCTTGTGACTATGAGGTCCTTTATTATGTCATGTATCATGTGCAAGAGGGGTGTTATGAACATGACCCTTACTATAGAATCTAGAATTTAGAGGCCGCCCTTTTTAGTCGCTCAATCTCGGTGCATGGATTAATCCTAGTGGATGACCTAGATCACCCTATGATTTACACTCTCCACATGTATCCCTTTGGTTTTATTAATAATGTTAGAAACGTTAGAGATTTCATTGCACCAAAATATTGACATGTCAATGCTTGATACAACCAATAGTCTAATAGATACTGATTGTTAGAAAGGATAGAGCATCCATTACACAAAAGGATCAACTTATTAATGCCAGATACAACCAAAAGTCTTATAGAACCATAAGAGGTGGTTAAGCCATGTTACAAATCCTACAAGGGACACTAGCCCATTGCCAAAAAAAATACTTCCATGACAAAGCTAATAACTATTGTGGGAAACCATTTTATTTAATATTAATTGGTGTATCATCGATTTGTGCTAGACTCGTGAAAATCTATTAAACATAAACATGATAGTAGTCTTCATAGAATTTTTTCTTTGAAACCTCCCTAGTGTTTATATTGGAAAGGTTGTTTTTTCCCTTGTCCAATTGCTTGAAGACATTTTTTTGTGCCACAAATTACTTTCCAAAAACTACATTGCTATTACAAACTGAAAAACACTTTACTACAACAGTAAAAAATTTCTACAACAATAATAAGATTAAATCAAAACATAGGTATTTTAGGCACAAAGTCACAAAAGATAGTCTCTGTTGAGCTTCTGTCATACTTCTTTTCTGAGAAGTATTGTACAATACTTCTAGAACCTACAAAATATTTTACTTCCATATAAACTATATCACATGGTCATAGTGCACTCTATCATACTGCCTCTAACAAACTATCACATTGGTATTCTAAAAACTATCGTACAATATTATTTTCTAAACTTGTATCACCTCGGCTTTTGAACTCTATTGTCTAAATCTATTCCTTGCAAAAACTTTTCTTGGATTACATTCTTGCTAAATAGGGGTATCTTCCCTTGGTCCAATTGTGTCCCTAGGCTAAAACTTACATATTTGGCTATGTTTTAGGCTAAAAATATTAGCTTGGCTCCTTGGATGCAAACTTGATTTCATAGATTTTTCACTTGTAAAAACTCGTTTATCCTACCTCTTTGGCTATTTTTTATTTGGCTACTTTCATAGCTCCTGATTCGAATATTGGGAACTTTTGCCAAGATATCATAATTTCTACATTTTTTGAAAAGCAAACATCTTGACTTTACAAGTTTAATTCTAAGTTCTTTGTGTCATCTTATTAAGCTAAAAATTTCCATTACATATCAGTTACAACTAGGCTAGAATTTGGTCAAGGAGGTCTTCCATAGTTTTTTTTCAAACAATTAGCTTCTCCAACTAGCAATCCACATAGATAAAACTTTGAGGGTGAACCTATTTTTGATAAAGTTGAGGAAGACAAGTCTACTACTTGGTACGACCCTATTAGTGACTTTGGTAGTTCCTTCAATACCTTGATTGATACTCCTAGAGCTAAAAACAATGTGTCTTTCACCATTAATCAAGAGGAGAGACCCCACTACCTAGATGTGTTCTTTCATATTAGGAGACAAGACATTGAAAGAGAGAAAATGATCGCTCAAGATGAACAAGCTAGGCTAGAGAGAGAGAAACTTAAACAACCTAGGTGCATAGCCTCTAGAATAACTACACATGCTCATGAAGGGAATGATACTCATAAAAAAAGCACTCAAGGATTTGGGAACACTTACACATATGACTTTGAGAATCAAAATACTAACACAGCCTTTAGCAACCCCTTTGCAAATTATGTACACTTTGAAAGCAATGGTAATAATACTCCTCCAAGAACACCAAGGTCACATGTCAAGGGATATGTATCACCACTTATACACTCAAAACTTTCATATCATGAAATTAAAGTAGAGAATGAAGTTACTTTTGAAGACTTAATTAGGTTCCAACAAGACAATCACCTACAAAGACTCAAGCTCAAAGCACTAGAACAAAATGGGGATCAATAATTTGCATATTTAATGAATAGAGGTTGGAAAATACACCATGAATTTGATGTCCAATGAATTATTTAAAAGAGAGAAGTAATTGAAAGTGAACTCATAAAAAAAGAAGTTCAGGAGTTATGAAATCAACTTGCACCCATGCAAATGGAGAAAGAGAAACCTAAAACATCATTCATTGAGATGATATGTGCTCTTAATTTTGACAGAAGTCTATACATGATGTCATTCCCAAGGGATATAAAGGTTCCCAAATATGATAAATATGATGGAAATGGTGATCCATATGATCATGTTAAACATTTTTATGCATTCAGCATGGATTTTATGCATGAAGACAAATATCCCATGAGGATCTTTCCTCGGATCTTGAATGGTCAAGTCATGGAGTGGTTTACTAAACTCCCCCCTTCTCTTAAAACATTTGATGAACTTGCAAAAAGGTTCATTCAATATTACTCATACAACATACAACACCCCATTACCATGCTAGACTTTTGCAACATTAAGAAAAATAAGGGAAACCTTTTGTTACATACTTGCAAAGGTGGAGGAGGTTACACTCTAGGTATCCCTGTCAAAACTCTAAAAATGAGAAGATTGATATCTTCATTAGCACTCTCATACCTGAATTATACTACTATGTACTTAGAAAACAAGTATTTACTATATTCAATTACATGATTCAGAGTTCCTATTGTATTGAGGATGTTGCTATTAAAAATGGAGATATAGTGCTAAACAAAGATAGAAATGACAATGAAAATAGTAAGGACATGGGAAAACCATGGAACAAGAACAAGTATGTTTTTAATGCTGGTGTCATCGACACACCTAAGACCAAAGAACTCGATTTCAACTTAACTAATGCTATCTTATCAACCAAGCAACAAGAGGCTACAAGAGTGAATGATTCCAAAAAATGTAACATCCTGCTAGGGAAACCAAAATAAATTAACCTAAACTTTCACTAAGTTTTCCAAACATTTTTTTTAAAAGATAATAAACAACAATAGATATAATAGCAAAAGCAATAATCACATACATAAATACAATCCATAAAATATATTACATCTCTCAAGGGTCCCATGACATTGAATCACATTTAAGTTTAATTAATGCAAAATCCAATATATAACAAATCCACATCAAAGAATAACTACAAGTATGAATCCATTTAAATAATATACAATTATACGATGCCACTTAGCAATAATTAGAATGCATAATCATCCAGTGTACAAGTCACAGGGTATGAAAGGCTAAAAGAATATACATCATAAAATAGATTACATCACATACAATATAACAAGGTAAAACCATCCAACAAAAATACAAGATTAGATAGAAAGGTGCAATTGCACAGGTACATCCAGCAATGAGATCCAATGCTTAGATCTCAATGGTATAAGTAAAAAGCACTACCACATAACCTCATGGAATCTAAATGGTCCACTCCCACAACACTGAGGAAATAGTCGCAAGTCCCATATGGATAACAAAACACAAGTCATAACCAACATCTAGGTTCAAGGAAACACCTAAAAGAAAACTATCGCAAAGGGTACCAAGAAGCAAGTATTATCTAATCCCAGAGGCAACAATGATACATATGAAATCTACTATGTAAGTGGGAAAGTGTAATCACATGAGCCAACTCTAAGGTTACCCTACTAGCCTCTTTAGAATCCGGCCCCTAGTGTCTCTATGTGGCACTAGTATCCTTTCATACAGACAAGGCATACTAACTAAGCAAGGTCATAACCAAGCATCCTCTCTACTCCCATCCTAGCCTATATTAGTACTCAAGGCATTGGCAAGGAAAACATAGACTCTTATTAATTCATTTTAAAACCTATATAATGAAGTGTTGTCACTTATTAAAACAACTTACACTAGTTTACCCAAGCAAACACTCTGGTGCCCTCCATTGCAAGACACTTCTCAACATATACATAGATTACCTACCCTAGGCTCATAAAAGTACAAATCATAGAATCATAATTTTCACCTCGATCCTTTATAAGAAACTAGAAAGCACCTATAGATAAAACACAAAAATCACCTCAATCCTTTACAAGCAACTAGAAAGAGCATAAAGATAAATCATAACATTCACCTTAGTCCTATGTAAGCAATTGGAAAGTGCCACAAGACAAATCACAATAATCACCTTTGTCCTAGACAAGCAACTAGAAATCACTAAAAGATAACTGATTGAAAACTCAAAGGTTACACCAAAAAAGTCACACCATTCACCACATGTTTACACATGGAAACTAGAAAGCATTAACAAATAATGATCAAAACTCATCATAGACAACACGTGACACATCACTATGGTCGGGTATGAAAGATCATATAAATAGCATCATCATGACATCATCAAAATAGCAACTCTTAGCCTCTAGTATACATCCAAAATTGGTCAACACTCTAAGTCCAACTTGAAACCCACAACAATAAACTACACATCACATAGATTACATAACAAACATAACTTTCATAATTCAATAGGTTTTAAATTATAAAGGTCAATTTTCACTATGGTTTTCAAGTTTCCATTTCATTTTCAAGTATTGTAGTTTGACAGGTTTTTCAAATAACAAAAATTATTAGGATTTCCTAATATCAGAAACCATTTCCTTATAATTGAAAACCAATTTCCTTTTTAAACGAAACTAAACAACTTACAACTAACTTTATAACACTAATGCATTTACTGAATAATAATTATAAAATTATACTAATTTATTAGTAAGTATAATTATTAATTAATAATATAATAATTGTTTAAAAAATTATTAGTTACATTCTATTAATTAAATTAATTAGTAATAATTAAAAATTATATTAATTAATAATATTTAAAAATTATATTAATTAAATTAATTAATAATAATTTAAAATTATATTAATTAAATTAATTAATAATAATTTAAAATTATATTAATTAAATTAATTAATAATAACATAAACTTATTAAATTAAAATTTTAATAAAATATTTTTTAATAAAAAAACATTAAAACAAATATTTTAGGCTCGTCGGCCATTAAATAAACTGTCGTAGCAGTCTACTGTGGCCGCAACAGAGTACTACAATAGAAGTACATGTTGCTATCGTAACAAGTTTTCTATGCATGTAACCTATGAAACATCATGAGTGGGGTAAGGAGGGGAGGTGGGGTGGTAGCCCGCCTCCCCCTACTATTTTTTGTTTAATTATTAATTCAAACCAAAATCAAATCCCCCTCCCCACAAAAGTTTTCAAATATAATTTTTTTTTTAAGTTATATTACATGTAATTATATAATTATCATATTACATACATACATACATACATACATACATACATGTATATATATATATATATATATATATAAGATTTTCCAAATTAAATCCAACAGAAGAAATATGAACAATCAAACGAATCTATATAGAATAATCTTGATTTCTTTTTCAAACCCTCCTCGTATCGAAATACAATTCTCTAGAATAATCTAGATACATACATGTATGTATGTATCTATATGTATATATATGTAGTGTCTGCCCCTAGTTCACATTTTTGTTATCATTGTCAAATTCCTTAAGCTGATTTTATGCATTGATTAGTTTTAGACATACTGGATTTACAATATTATGATATTATTTCATGTCTTGAATTACAAATATATCGGTTATTATTACTTAGTTGAATTCATTCATGTGTTGTTAATGATATTTTAATGATTCCTAATTAGTAAATGTGGTTTCTTTTGTAACAATGTTAACGTGATGTCTTTAATGATGATTATGTTGTATTGATAGAGATGCATTATTGTATGTATGCATTTGATGTAAGACTTGTGATTTTTATGATACTTACCCCATACTTGCATGTGTATGGTGCGCGTGTTTATTTTATCTTTCTATATGAAGTGTTTGATGTGGTTAAGGGAGGGGGTCGTAGTCACCTGCTAGTCGGGATCTACACGATGAACCACTCCCCGCCATTGTCTGTTTAGTTTAGATATATTATATACATGTACATGCTCATCTTTTATGTAGGATGCAGGTACTGGGCATCGACTTCCCTGAATTGCCAAGATGAGCGTGCCCTATTACAAATACTCAAATGGTGAGAATGGGAAGATAATGATCAGGTCCAATCCTAGCCATAATCCTATAATACTTGTCCTGCAAGGAGGACTCGTAACAGACTGTTTACCCTTTTTAAACCCGTGAGTATTTTGTGTGTATGTTGTTTTGTGAGTCTTTGATGAATTTCTATTAATTAAGTCTAGGGTAAAAGCACAAACCTGTGTCACCTTTTGTGATATCTTGTACCGTTTCGGCTGGAACACTTTTGACCGTGACGGTTTTGGCTGTAACTGATCTGACCATACACACGTGGCAGTTTCGTGCGCCTACGTGGCGTGTACCATTCCGACCGAAACCGGTTCAGCCGAAAAGGTTATGGCCGAAACCCTGAAACGGAATAAAACTCGGCGCAAACCTCTAGCGGCTATCATTGTTACTGTTGCAGTTCCTGAATGTTTGGAGAGCGGATTAAGGGTTTTGGCTGTAACTGGTTGGTGGTTTTTCCCTCCCTATTTTTTAATAGTTTTTAAACGTATTTTTTGATTAGTAGATGTTAATTGTACTTAAAATAGTTGTTTTTTACGTATTTTGTGAGTGGAATGCTTTAAATTATTTATTTTTTAATATGTTTAAATTATTTTAATTATTTTAGATTATTTAAGAATGGTATTTAAATTAATTTGTTAGCAAAAATGTAGTTAAACATGAGATAAAAACATAGAAAAACATTAATTAAAAGTATAGAAAAATATTAGGAAAAACATTAGAGTAAAATATAGAAAAACATTAGTTAAAAGTGTAGAAAAACATTAGGTTAAAATATTAAAAAACATTAGGTTAAAATATAAAAAAACATTAGGTTAAAACATACAAAAACATTAGGTTAAAATATACAAAAATATACCTTCTAACATAACCTTATATTAACTACAATCATAACCCATACCACATTCTAACCATAACCTAGGCCCTCTACTAACCGAATGAACCACACTTAGATATTGATGATGTTCATTTTAACAACTAGTTATTGTTAGGTAATAATGATTCTTACATTACCAAATGACACATAACAACCTCATGATACATTTCTAAGTATTTTTATCCATATATATGTTAAGGGGACCTAGGGACTCCTACTAGGTTATTACGTCTGTTATAGGTTGTAATAGGTATTCATATGTTTACTAGCACATAATAGGTATTGTCAAGTAATAATGAGTCTTACATTACCAAACAACACATTACTTGATCACTTATGTCAACTGCATTTTTCAATACGTTATCCATACATGTGTGTCTTAAGGGGACATAGGAGTCGTAATAGGTCATACTATTTTTTATAGGTTAGATAATAAATCTTAATATGTATTATTAGGATATAATAGGTCTTATTAGGTAATGATGATTCTTACATTACCATATGACACATAACGACCTCATGATACATTTCTAGGTATTTTTATCCATATATATGTTAAGGGGACCTAGGGACTACTACTAGGTCATTACGTCTATTATAGGTTGTAATAGGTATTCATATGTTTAAACTAGCACATAATAGATTGACCTTACTATCAACCTTAATAAAACTATATCTCATTTACTTTATCAACATTCTTAACTCTAATTCAAACTAGTAAATTAAGTCATGTGTTCTACATTGTAAATTAACATTTGCTAACTAAACTCATTTACTTATCTAGTAACAAATTTTTCTATCCCTATGTCCTAACTGTCATCTACACTGTAGGCCATAATCATTAAAGCATTTACATCAAAATTTAGATTTTAGTCAAGAATTATATTTTTTTATTGCATGTATGTACATGTGTGCACTTAGTTATCATTTAATCAAGAAATTTTATTTTATTTTTATTGCATATACATGTACATGTACGAATATTTATTTTTCACATTTGCATGAGCACGTTACAATGTACATTAGATATGGTCTCTAAGATAATTTATTTTAAAATACATATGTATGTTACATGATTGTTCATTTAGCACCATACATTTAATGTTGTGTATTTATATGTACATGTGTTTCAAATTAAATTTAACTTTTAATTATTTTAATTTAAATAGACTTGTATGTTTATATTTGTATATATATTGCATGTGCAGATCTCTAGATATTTATCACTCAGATTGTAGCTTCACATTCATATTCTCATATTTATTTTTATATATACACTATGGCATCTGGTTCTGCGGATCATGTTCCTGCATCCTCAGGGGATGCCAATGTTCGTGGTGGGGGTTAGAGTGTTGAGTCTGGTATAGCATGTAGAGCTACCTCCACCCATGATAGACAATAGTTATTTAGAGATACAGTGGCGAGATTATCTTGTGCTATGTAGGTTTTGGATAGCTCGCTTTCCTCTTCTACCACCCTCCCTAATAGGGAGAAGGTTATAGCGATGTGAGAGGAGTTATTTCGTATGATTCAGATAGTTGAATCATACAACGCTTTTGATGATATGATCATTGAGACATTTTATTCTTCTTTATCTCGCAGTGTCACTGGCACTGTGAAGTACACACAGATTGATACTGAGGTTTCCACCGGCATGGTGAAAACCATGTTTCCATCTTATGCACATCGTCATAGAGTCAGAGGCTACTCTACGATGAAGTGTACTGGCCACTCGTTGCACCATTGATGTATCCTCGTTGGTTGGCTACTCATCATAGATGGCCACAGAAGGATGAGTTCCCCCTATATTTTTGCAAACAATTGTTTGCAGAATTTCATTTACACTATGATGTTGACTATACAGATTATCCACGGCATGTTGGGCAGGGTCAGGGAGACTTTTTGATAGATTTAGACCCGCGGACACTCCTGCGCCCGTTAACAAATGGGCAATGGTGGGTCCAAACCTTTTGGTTATGCCGAGAGGTCCATAGATGGCTACTGTAGGTGAGAGTGTTCCTGATGACACAATTAGGACACAAATTTTTTCGAGCATCGCCACCGTCGCCACACAGTTACACGAGATTTCTTCTGATTGATGTAGTCGATATATGCTACAGTCTCGAGGTACCACTCCCATAGCTACATCATCTAGCACACCTGTTGATGATGATTATGGAGTTGCAGACATACCTTCTCCTGTAGACATTTCTATAGTCTTAGAGGTGGATGCATTGCATCGTTTGGCATCATATTTAGCATCTGATCTTTTAGATGCATATCGAGCATTATCTACACTCTCAGGGATTCCACTTCGTGACATGAGCTCTCAGATTAGACATATTTTTTCGCGTACAACAGTCCCAGAGGATTCGTAGAGGCAGGAGGACATTCCTGCATCTTCTACTACTCCTACTGCTACACAGGCCCAGGCTACAGCACCAGCCCCAGCTACTCAGGACCCTACAGCACCCCCCCCTACTCAAGATCTCAATGGCACCATACAGCCTGGTCTATTTACTTCCATGCTTTCAGATCAGGGCTGCACTATTGACTTGGATGTTGATACTATTTTTTCATTACATGATTCAGATATCAGTCAGATCAGCAGAGCATTACATAATGCTACGGTAGATATCTCTATATGTTTAGATTTATTTTTATTATAGTAAATAATATGTCTATATGTTTAAATTAATGTATATGTGTGTGTTTGTGTATGTGTTATAGGGTTTGACTGATAGTATGTTACGTTTTGCTGATCTGTAGACAGTGCCGACAGATCCTACACGTCATGAGTCCCAAGTATGTTACAATTTATATATATATATATATTTGATTTATATACATGTAGATCTTGATATAATTTTTTTGTACACATAATTAAATGGCTCACTTGTTATCATTTGACACAGGGTTCAGATGCAGCTGATAGACCCTTTTGGGGACAAGGCCCAGGATCATGAGGGGGGATGTAGCTGATTAGATCATATGTGGCCTTTTATTTTACTACACACATGTTATGTCTAGATACATATTTATATGGATAGTTTGATGTTTTATATGTTATTTCCATATGCATACATTTTATATCCAGACACTTTGATGTCTTATATGTTATTTTCAGATACATGGTTTATGTGGACACTTTGATGTTTTATATGTTATTTCTAGATACGTGTTTATATCATGGACACTAAATGATGTTTTATATGTTATTTCGAGATACATGCTTATATGGAGATTTTGATGTTTTATATATGTTATTTCCAGACATTTGATCTACATGATCTATTTTTATACATTTAATATGGGTACATTATATTCTCCAGATATATGCACATGTATGTTATTGATCTTTTAATGTAGATGTCTATTTTATTGATCTTTTGATGTCTTCATCTTTTATATAACTTATGTATGTGTTATGCACATGTTTCTATATGTTATTCATATTTTCAATATTCAAGTTTACATGTTTATGTATAGTTATTCATCTTAATGCCTTAATCTAAGTGTAATTAACTATATAATTTTAATGGTCAATGTACATAACAATATAACATATATTTAATGACATGTCTTAATTAACTATATTTAGTCTAATTATATTTAATGTAGATCATGTATTAACTATATTTAATAACATGCCTTAATTAACTATAATTATCTATATTAAATCTAATTATATTTAATGTCTTAATAATTAAGTCTATTTAATGACTTAATTAACTCTATTTAATGACATGCCTTAATTAACTATAATTAACTATATTTAACCTAATTAACTATAACTAACTATATTTAATCCTATTAACTATATTTAATATCTTACTAATTAACTCTATTTAATGACTTAATTAGTTACTCTATTTAATGACATGTCTTAATTAACTATAATTAACTATATTTAACCTAATTAACTATAACTAACTATATTTAATCTAATTATATTTAATGTCTTAATAATTAACTCTATTTAATGACATGGCTTAATTAACTATATTTAACCTTTAAATTAACTATATTTAATCTAATTATATTTAATGTCTTAATAATTAACTCTATTTAATAACTTAATTAACTATATTTAATGACATACATTCTTAATTAACTATAATTAACAGCATTTAATTAATAAAATATAATGTACATGTAATTATATGTAACATAGTTCATATAACATATACATGTAATCTTAACATAACGATTATATACAAACATAAAGAATGTATCATATAAGAACATATAAAGATTATATGTACACATACAAATACATACAAATACTAAAAAGGTTGTCTTAAGGGGAGGTCCTAAGAGACCTGGTCTTAAATGAGATATCCATGTCGAATTTAAATAAAAATAACAATACATGTCTAATTTTGCATATGCAAGATAAATGATCCAATGTACAAAAATTTATATAAAAAAAATATCCTATCAATATTAAATATGAAAGTATAAGAGCTATACAGGCATAACTCAACTAGAGCTCCACAATAAGTACATAGGTAAACTAGAGCTCCACAAACAATGTATTGTTAGGATCCTCTCTACTTTTTATTATCTCTAGAAGTTTTTCATGTTCTTCAATAGGCAATTTCCACTTTTGATTTCCACGATGTCCTTTTCTTTGTACTGCTTCAAATTGTAATTTGGTTGCTATAACATGGTTACTATAGTGTAAAACCTTTTCTCCAAGCTTGTATTCAATAAATTCAATACCACTACCAATTACCCTTGTTTGTTGATAATATGTTCCTTCAATAACAACTGATCCAATTGGATATGACTGTTCATCAGCATCTATAGTTCCTTCTAGCAACTTGTGTTTTGCTTTTGTGCATCTTAAAAGATAATAGTCCACATTTTCTGCATTATCTGGTAAGGCTTGAACTGCAAAAATATCTCCTGCATGTATATAAAAAGAGAAATATAAATTAATTTTTAAAAAAATATACATGTATATTAATTTATATATATGTATATATGCACACAAACCTGCCACAACTAAATCAGAAATGCGCTCATAATCAGCTGAATATACAGGATCATGAATGTCAATGTCAATGTCAACATCTTCAAAAGGAGGCTTTCTAACTATCTCCTTCAAATCCCAATGTGAAACATATCCATTCTCAATATTTTCACATGCACTCACTACATTGTCCTTAATGCAATCATCACAAAAACATGTTTTCTCTCTTATTTTAAGTACTGGAGGTTTATGGTTTCCTGTAGTCATCACTTGATGTAAACTTCTAATTCCAGGAATCGTTTGACAATTGTAAGGATTAGATCGATCTATATCTGTTGCAAATACAAAAACTAATTGTCATATTTCAAAATAAATATTTAATTAAAAACTCAACTTGATTTGAAAAAGACATTAAAAATAAATATAATTTAGTTCACCTTTCACCTCCCAAAAGTAACGCTTATTGTATTCAGTATCTCGAGTAGCAAAATGAACTTTGCACCATTCAACAATTTGATTTGCGCTCTCTATCCTATTCCCTGTATGTACATAAAATATGCATGTATATATAAAATTTAAAATATATGCTATTAGAGTATTAAACATGTACATTTAAAAAATGCATATATTTACCTGCAAGTTCATGTTGTCGAAGTGCACATTTTATACATGCTCCTGCTCCATCATGCTCCCCTTTTCCGTGTCCACTTTCAAAGAAATTCCATAAAAACTTAACATTGGTTCTAGCATGTTGCATTGCTAACCAATTAAATGCTTTTGCAGATTTGAATTGTCCTATGAACGTGAAACATGATAAGTATCTATAATTATCCAAGTACATATATTAAATAGAAATAGACATGTCCAAATAAATACAAGTTAAAATAAAGTTAAATAAATGTGTAATTATTTGGTGTATACTAACCTGCACATCCATCAGACCAAATCCAGTGCTCTGAAACATTTATTCCACGATTTCTGAGATCTTCAGAGAACATTGCAAAACAATGAGCCACATAACTCCTGTCATGAACTTTATCATCGCTAATATAGAAATGAACCTCTTTGATGATGATGCGTTCATTTTCATCCAATCTTTCTAGCTGATCCACCTCAAATTGTGCATGTCTATAGGTCACTTGCACAAATATTGCAACTTGTTCAAAATGATAATATTGGCTTTGGAGCTCTGTATGAGGTGCAAATGTATAATTCTCAAAAAAATCTACAATTGAAAGTATACAACCAAGTGGAAAATAATTTTTGGAATCACGAAACTGTTTAGCTTGCCATCGTGCACCATGAAAATGTTGGATATGTGGATATATCAATGGACGGAACTTGGCCATGAACTCATCATAATGCAATTCACTCTCCTTCAATACAATTTTTCTGGATTCATCCCCTCTATTATTTTGGTATGTCTCATATTCATATGTATCTCATCCATGAAACTGGTGTGGATTCATTAATATTCTCAACTTGCATAATTTGAGAAAATTTGTGTAAATCTGCACAAACTTCACACTAATTTTTGATGCATTGCACTTTGAATTCATCTGAATCTTCTAATTTATCACATAATATGGACCTCACAAATTGTGTTGTACTGCTAGGGATGACCAAATTAGGATCAAGTATTGTCATAACTTTTTTAAATGATTGCAAGTGTAGACCAAATTCAACATGATTTCTACAACAACAAGTTTCTCGCATCTTATTTATGCGTACAAAGGAAGGACGTAAACTCTCAAACATTCTTTGACATATTTTGACATTTGAAAATTCTTGTTTGAATGCTTCAAAAAGTTCACTTTGAGTTATATCTATGAAATGTTTTGGATGTTCAATTTTGGCCCTTGTTTCTTGATCTTTAATTTGTATAGTATCATGCCTGTTGGAAGAAACACGAGAATGTGTGGTCCAAAATTCAATAACTTGTCTTTTTACTTCTTCAGAAATCCTGTCTTTTCGAAGAACTCTACAAATAGTCACCCGGTTATTCTCAATGCTATCATCTAGCATATTTCTCCTCTTGATGTATCTCTGGACAGTTCTTCTAGATATATGTAGTACATTAGAAATTACACGTACCTATTTTCTATGTGTCAATTTTCTACTAGATATAGTAGTCATCAATGCTCTACGTGCATTACTCAAATCACCTCCTCGAGTTGTGTTGTCAATTTTGTTATAAGCATTTTGCAAATTTTCAACTATTATTTTATTAATATTATGAGCATGGCTTTTCCTATTATCAACACCCAACAACTCTAAGACAGGTCTCATATCTCTTCTCCTAAATAACTTGACAAATAATTGTGCCTGTCCAAATATACTTTTATCCTTGAAATATTCATCCCACATGTTCTGACAATGCTTTTTGATAGTGTTATCATTTATCATATCTTTAGATGGAATTTGGTTAAAAAGTAGTTCTTCATCCAAATCTATCAAATTTTTTATGCTTTCTAATTTGTCTCTATCAATAGAACTGCCAATTTCTTCCTCTTCATTACTTTCATTTTCTTCATGAATCTCATCATGTTCAAGAATTTCAATAGGTTGGTTTTGAGCATGTTTTGTATGGCCTTTCATTTTGTCATCTCTTTTTCTATCATATTTCCTTGATCTTTTCCTTTTACTACCCATTGAATAATTCAACCTATAGAAAAATAAATTTAAAAATTAGATTTTACTAAATATCAGCTAATGGTTCAATATATAATACATAAAAATAAAAATAATTAGAAGAGAAAAAAAGCACCTTCAAATTATTTGATCCTTTGCAATATTGATTAAATCCGCAAAACAGTTGTTGAAAATTGCTTCAAAATTAATTGTTTTTTGCAAATCTTCTTTCAATTCTCGCTGTGCCTGTATATTTAATTATTTAAAAAAGACAAAATAATATTTTTTTATATCAAAAAGTCACACTAACCGCTAGCGGTTTCTCAAGCCGACTAGGGGTTTTGGCCGTAACTGTTCCGGCCGAAACGGTTACGGCTGAAACAGTTCCGGCCGTAACTGTCTATGTGGCAGCCAAACAAGCAAAAATTAGAACTTCTGTAAACATCTCACTTTGAAGGCCAATTTGACCTACTAAATTGAAGTATTTTTTAAAACTAAAAATATACTTTAGTAGTTCTCGGAGTCATGATTATGATTGTATAATTTTTTTAAAGTTTTGATTATGAATAATATGTTATAATTTAAAAATATTACAAGTAGGTATCTTAAGATTCAGGAAGATGTCTATTCAAAAATAAGAAAAAAATAGTAAATCATGTTAAATTTTTTATTTTTTTTAATGGTGCACTAGAGGAGAGAGTCTTCTTCAAGAATATGTAATTTTAAAAAAAAAATATGTAGATTTGATGGGAAATGTTTGACGGGAGAAAAAAATTGTCTATTTCTGATAAATTTGACTTTGACCAGTTATAACTTCAAAAATATTAGCCGAATTTCAATTTTTATTTTTCGGTGCACCAGATATACATGTTAACTCTAACATATTCCAAAATCAAACCAAAATATGAAGATTTGCATATATTTGTTTGACGGGAAAAAAATCTATATTTTTAGTATTTTTAAAAAATTTAAAAATACACTTTAAAAATTCAAAAATAAATAAAATTTTCACTCAATTTTTAAAAAAAAATTATAGACATAAACTTCATCCAATTTTACACATTTCATTAGTTTACATCATCTTCAAATTCTAAGCAAAAATGCCACTTTTATTTCGTTAAAGTTGAAGACTTTAAATTCTGATATCACTTCTCCTTTAATTTAATAAAAATTATTATGACATTTTGAATATTCAATTATATTTAATTAATTGAGAAATTAATTAAATATAAAGAATTGAATTTGAAGATAAAAGTTTTAAGAATAAATTTAGAACATGATAATATTTATTTAATTTAATAATAATATATTTAGAGTTCATTTTTAAATAAATGCTAAATATTATTGTTATATAAGTTAATAAATATTTATCAAATTAAAACGTTCAAAAATAAATTAAGAAGTGAAAAGATATTAAATTATGAATATGTTTTAAGTTTGCATGAATGAGTTTTAAATATAGAAATTAATTTAAAAGATAAAAACATGTGAACTTGAATAAAGATATTTTAATAAAGTGCGCATGAGATTAAAGTTATAAATTTATTAAAGTAAAGTCTAGTGGAAAGATTAAATAAAGTAATTTAATAATTCACTTAAAGTGCATGAAGGAATAATAAAAGAATATTTTAATTAAAAGCGAATTAATTGTGCATGAAAGAATTAATTAAGTAAGATAATTTTAATTTTAGAGTTGTGGAGACAGAAACCCTAAAAGGTAATTAGATTCTATATTAGAGGGTTTTCGGGTCATTATTGGACACACGGGTTTTCAGGACACACACAGGTTTATGGAGAGCAATTCGAAGGGTTTGGAAAGAAAAGAATTTTATGTGGCTTGAAAGATTTTGCTTGCGGTAGAAATTTGCATTTAGTTGTCAAAGGTTAGCATCAGATCCAGGTAGGATCTTGTGATTTAATTGTATAATAGTTTTCGCTTTTCAAACTTCTATCTGCTCCGTGTCTTTTGCATGTGTTGTTTTCTTGGTATGCAAATATTTGTTCTTGATTGAGAAATATCTGTACATGGACTTAGATGGATACATCGCTGAGTTTACTTTAGAGGGTTGTATTTTTAATAAGAATAAGATTTAATAAGAAATCCAGCAAATACAATAATCTATTGGATTTTGAAATCGAGTTTGAGATTTAGAAGATAAATGTTGTCCTTTTTCTAATAGACTTTAAGAACGATATTAATCTGAAAAAAGGGTTTGAAATAAAAAATAAATTTTGAATTAGAAATTCGAATAATTAAACTTAGTTTTCCTATTAGATTAATAATGTGATATATATAATTGTGGAGTTTGTTTAAAATAAATATCATAAATTTTAATAAAATAAAGTAAAAGAAAAAAAAGAAATATTTATTTATTTAAAATATTATTACAGATATTTTAAACTAAATGGAAACTAGATTTATATATAATTGCAAATATATTTAGAAGTTTATTTTAAATAAAATAAATCTGAATTTATTAATAATTGCAAACAAATTCTAAAAGGTTTATTTTAAATAAATAAATAAATAAAAATTATACAAAGGGTGGGGATATTACCCCCCCGCCCCCCATACCTGCTACCAGCTTTAATGAGCCACGGCAGCCGGTACCTTTGCTACCGCAGGCAGCAGTTGAACTGTTGCTGCGTGCAACAGGGTACCCTGCTGCCGCAGGTAATAGGCCGGCGAGCCTTTAATCATGTAGACATGTTATAAAAATATATATATTTTTTAAAAGCTTTTAAAGATGTTAATAATAATTTTTATTAATCAATTTTATTTGGTATTTAATATAATTATTAATAAATTTATTTTATAATTATATTAAATTCAACAAAATTTTAATTAATGAATTTGATTAATAAACGTTATTAAAATTTATTTATTTTTATAATTAATTAATAAGTATTGTCATTAGTATTATTTAGTTAATAATTAATTAAATAATATTAGAATGGTTTTGCTTAAAATATATATGTATTAATTAAATTAGTTAAAATCTTTTTAACTAAGGTTAATTAATATAAGAAAGTTACTTGAATCAAGTATTGAACTTATTTAAATTATCGATAATAACGACTTTAATAAATTGAGAATCTTATACACTTAAACGTTCATTGAAATGCAAATTGAAAACGTTATTTTTGACTCTTGTGTCTTTTCAAATCAAACCCAACTATGAATTGTATTGTTTGTTTGTAATATCTATGCTTTCAGATTTTGGTGTTGTTTAGGTGTTTCCCAGTCTAGATCGTACACCAAAGGTTTTTGTGAGATTTCTTTGATACCATTTATGTGGCTGGATGTCATGATAATCTTGTGATTCAAACTAAAAATTATATTTATGAGATTTACTTTGTGGAGCCATTATGTGTACTGGGGTTTGCCATCTTATTTTTGGGTTACCCGTTAAGGAACCGAGCTTGATCATTATGGGTGTTGTGGTATGGGACACAACTGTGTTTTTATGTGCTTAGGAGAGGTTGTCTAGGTACATGACTTTGGGAGTGGCTTGCATAGGGGTCCGGGACCCAAAGTGGTCAGTGCTAGGGTAACCTAATGCAAGTTATGTAATAAGTGATAATCTAGTAATTAAAACTTTTGGGGGGAAAACACACTAAAAAGATAAGTTAGAGATTTTTTATCCACCCATGCCTTGAGTGCTTGTATAGACTAAGGATGGGAATGAGATGAGTGCCTCGTCTTCTTGAGAGGGCTTTCTAGTTTCCATATGTGTGATGTTGAGGGTCCGGGGTTCAGAGTAACCAGTCTAGGGTAACTCAACGCTTGAGGGTCCGAGGTCTATTAAGAGATCAGTCCAAGGTAACTCAACCAGCCATGTGATGACACTCCCTAGTATGTAGCCTGAGTCTCCTCTGTAGATTTTGTGTATCTCTGGTGGTGTACTTATTGTTGGTGGTGTATCTATTGTCGAATGTGTTTATTATGGTTATTTACTTTCATTGATGATGATTGGTGATTCATGGATGATGTACTTTTGACATGTGGCTTTTGACTTGAGGTGATTGTCTTTTGTTGAATTTATCTTATGACCTTGGTATTTGGTTTATACTTGGTTCGTTATGATGTTGGTTATGTGGAGTTGGTATTGGATTGAGTGTTCATACTTTTGGATTATTTTATCTTCTTGAGTAGCATGTGTTACCTTTGAGGTAGTTTTGGCTTTTAGGGGTACCTTGCCTAGGAATGTTTTATGTTTGATTAGCCGTATGTGGATCGTTCATTATCTTCCCTACACGATGGGAGTGGAAGCCTGACTAGGTAATCCACGCAGTCGGGAGGTAGTGCCTTCTTACCATTTGGGTTCCCCTCACATTGCTAGCTGTTGGATGTTCGTTGCAGAAGATGTACCTTTATCATTCTTATTTCTTATCTTAGAGACTTCTTTTTAGATGATGTATATACGTTATCATGTATCATGATGTATTGTATCTATTCTCACATACCCTGCGACATGCGCAGTGGATGTTATTTATTGGATGTACTTTCATTGTATTAGTTATACTTATGCTTTGCTTATGCGATTATGTATCTGTTATTTCTTTATGATCTTGAGACATTGTACTTGGAACTTAAACTAATTAATTTAAAATTATTAGATGTGACTCAACGTAAAGGAACTCTTGAGGAATTGAAACTATATCTATATTTGCATATGTGTATTTGATGTGTATGTTCATATTGCTTCCGCATTAATGTTATCTTGATGTTGTTTAAACTTTAAAAAAAAAAATAGTTCAGTAAACATGTAACATATTAGGTTTATTTCTCTTGGGTTCCCGAGCAGGGTGTTACAATATATTAAAGATTTTCCAAATTAAATCCAACAGAAGAAATATGAACAATTAAACGAATCTATATAGAATAATCTTGATTTCTTTTTCAAACCCTCCTAGTATCGAAATACAATTCTCTAGAATTTACATAATGAGTGTTTTCTAATTATCAATTCATATAGAGATATTTCTCAATCGAAGAATGATAAATTCATGTACAAGGGTTTCAAACCAATTTAATTCAGAAAACAAATTCATCCAAACATGAAGAATATAGAGAATTCAAAGAATGGAAAACTACTGTGCAAAACCCACAAGATCCTACCTAGATCTGATGCTAAAACAATGAATGCATATAGCTTGCAAGCAATTTCCTCTTCTTTTGAAAACCCTCTTCTCAGAAATTGGCTCCTCCAAATCTCAATATAGAGAAATGAACTCTAATTTCCTAATAAAGAGTTTTTCCCCAAATTAGGGCTTTGATTGTGCAATCACGTGAAACCCCTTTTTTCTTATTTATTTTATTATATTTTGATTTTCATGTGCAACCCGTTTGCAATTTAATTAAAATATCTTTATTAAATCAATTTATTTCTCTCTTTAATTAATTCACGGGGCATTTATGATAAATTAACTTAAATAATAATAATATTTAGAGATAATTATAAAAATGAAAATCTTAAATATGTTATTATTAATTAAATAAATATGATTACGCCAAAATTAGAACTTTAACTATATCTTTTAATTTAATTTTATTTATTTAATTAATTTCTTAATTAATTAAATATAATTAAATATTGAATTTCCTTTATAATTTTTTTATTAAATTAAATCATTAAATTATCTTTTAATTTGATTTAATTATAAGTGAAAAACACTACAGATCCATTAAACCAAAATACGACAACTCAACAGAAGACAAAGAACATAATCAAACTCAAGTGTCAAGTTCATGTATTCACATCACTTGATGAATTCAAACTGGAAAACAACTCAGATACTTGTCCTACTTTCTAGGACAATTGTCACACAAAGTAAAACATATAAGTACACCATACACATGCAAGTATGGGGTAAGTATCCATGACACTACATATAAATAATCCATCTATCTATCATCATAAGATAACTAAAATCACTTTATGAACATACATGTACCATCATAGAAATAATCTTGAACACATGAAATAACTAGAAGTAACTCATTACATAAATTAACTAAGCATGAAATAACATCTAATCGAATTCGGTACCCAAGTACCGCTAATCATAAGACATGACCATCAAATTAGCCTAAAAGAATTCAACAATCCAACATGAAAAGTCAACTAGGGGTAGGCATTACATCCACCCCCCTAGACTTTGGCTTACTCGTGGAAGCCTACAAGAAAGATAAAACTGAAGTACTCATTGTGCAGGCCCCATTGGACCCTTTCCCTTATAGTAGGATAAGACTCCACTACAATCACCCAAACAAGAAAAAAAAATGATCACAAAGTCAACAAAGGCTTATCACCTTAAAGTACTAACATTAAAAAGTATGTCTAAAATCCAACTCAAGAATAATTCAAGTTTTTCCTTTTTCTATGTTTCAAGAAATCAAGTCTAAAGTTCTCAAGTGTTCAAGCTGTAAAAGATAATTAACACTATTTAAATTTCATTTTAGAGTGAATGATTCCAAAATATCTCAAGCTTATAACAAACCCAAGTTCACAAAGTGTTCTAAGCCTAAGTGTAACTTTAATCCATTGGTTGATTCATATGATGTGATCTTGAAGACATTTCTTGCTAACAAAATTTGTTATGCTTCTAGATAATTCAAAACATAATGATCTTGTTGTCAAAGCTCCTCGGTAGAGAGATGATCACTATTGAAATTACCATAGAAACAAGGGTCATAATACATATAGTTATTTAAAGTTTAAGGATGTGATACAAGATCTCATTGATGGAGGAAAAGTTGTCACTGATGGGTTGGTTAAGAACTATGATCATAAAGATTTCAAGGACCCTATTCCAAATTATGAACAAGGAGAAACTTCAAAAAGAAAAAGAACAAGGTAATTATGCTAAGATCAATTACACATTCACCAACAAAAAAAAATTCATAAACATGCTTGAACCTATTGAGGAACGTGTTTACATGATGGGGACCAAATTTGATGAAGAACCTAACCATGATACTGATGAAAAAAAGCCAAATGTGATTTTGAGAACTCTTGATTCCTACCATGCTTTGATAACAATTGTACTATGGTTTCACTAAGGGTTACATACTCCTCTTCTTCCTATGGTGAAAGTCTAAACACTATAACTAGCAGTTAATTGTCCGAGGTTGTCCTTAAGGTTGTAGATAATTCTAAACAAGATACCTCATCTAAGAAAAATGATACTTCCACTAAGCCTGCTTATGATCTTGTTAGTTAGTTACAATGAATGCCTACTCAATAATCTATTTTTGAGTTTCTATAGTTATCTCCTTTGCATAAGTAGATCCTAGAAAAGGCTTTATGTACAACTAGTGTCCCTACTAATATTCATGTACATAATTTCCAAGCTATGGTGAACCACATGTCCTCTTCGCATTACCTTACTTTTTCCAAAGAAGATGACATGCCACTTAGCCACCCTCACAACCTTTAAATTACACATTGAAGTATAAATCCATCATACCTGAGTCTGATGAGTGTTGATAGACAATGGTGCAGGGTTAAATATTATCTCTTTCAATTTTGTTCAATAGTTGGGGCTATCTAAGTTTGATACTGGTCAAAATTATAATCAAATCTTATGATGAGGCTAAATGTTCCTTTAAAAGTCTTATTGTGCTCCTTGTCCAAGTTGGTCTTGTGGAAAAGGATGTGATTTTCCAAGTTCTTAACATTCCACTTGTGTATAACATTTTTTTATTGAGACCATGGATACATGATATGCAAGTGGTGTCATCAACCTTTCATCAATGTATAAAGTTCTCCTATAATGGTACTGAAGTAATGATTCCTAAAGATAATTCTATGTCAATAAAAATGCTCATTTGTGGTAAATCACTAGTTCCATATAATAGACCTGCTAATAAAATTAGAGCATGGCTTGCTACTTGTGAGAATAAGCTAAAAATGATGAGCATTAGTATAGGGGAATATACTTTAGACATTATTGTTTCATTTCTAGTTTCTCCATGATCTAATGGAAAACCATTTGATAGCATGAAACCCTCATCATTAGCTATAAATATTTATGGCACATTTTTTCTATCCTCAGTTACATTACAAGATGAAAAAGAAGACCAAGTTGTTAGGGATTAGATACATAGAGAGGAATACCTAATTGATGAAGTTATATTTGCTACACCTATTTCTCCTAAGATATTTGGAAAAGGCTAACAATTTCTTAAGAAGATGGGTTACCTTGGACATGTAACTTTGCATGAAAATAAACATGCCCTTGTTGAACCTATGAGTCATACTAAAGGTTGCAAGAGTAAGGATATAATCGGCTTAGGCTATAGGGCTGATGATATCTTCCTATCTATGATGAAGAACCTCCTACGACTAGTGATTCAAATGATGAGGTTCAACCTATGGCCACTACTATTTTAGAGGATGATTTCATTCCATCTACTTCCATTCTTTGCAAGGAAGATGAGCTACCTAATGATCACACTGCTGAGGCTTCCACTTCTAGATGCCTAAATTTGATGAGTTCAACATAGAAGATCCTAGTTGAGAAAGAATCAAAAGAAATGTTTCTCACCTTGTAGCTAAAAATCAAAGCATTGATTGAAATGAATATGAATGTTATTTTCTTTCAAATGCATCTCATGAGGTGGGAGTAGATGTTGTACATGCTTATGCCAATCAAACCAACATAGTTAGTGAGTCTTTCATAGGTTTTGATGAGTTTAACTCTCAAATTGCTTTAGTAGACCACAATGATTCTCCTAGCGCTCATTCTTATTTAGATACCTTTGGAGATTTCCTTATGGAATCATACTTTCTTATCATTGGAGATAATTTCTTCTATGTCAATAACCTTAAAGCTTCCTCATCGCTATCCCTCGTGCACCCCTACCTCATTGATTGGTCCATACAAAATCAAATGCCCAAGCTACCATCATTTCAAAATGATTATGAGATCACCTATTATCTAAATGTTATTGAGCTAGTAGTCTCTTCCACCATTGAATCAATTATTAATACAATTGACTCAAATATCAAGTACCTTAGTCATAAATTAAAATGAAAAATGAAAAAAGGAACTTTGATGGCGAAAACTACTTTGTGGTGGTGTTAGAGCTAAAAATAGTAAAAATAAAGATGTATCCAAGGGAGAAAACCTCTTTGAGGTGCCTGAAGATGAGGTACTTAGTAGTTTGTTAAGCTATTTCCAAGATAGATCATCGATTCTAATTGAGTCCACACAACCTATCAAACTTGGTAGAAAGGATTTTCCTAAGATCATACATTTAGCTTAGTCAATATCAGCTAAAGAAAAGGCATAATTCACTTGATTCTTTGAAGAAAAGAAAATCTACTTCACTTGGACATATGAAGACATGCCCTACCTTGACATCGATTTAATTATACATCACCTTTCTATAGCTCCCAATGTCAAACCTATCAAGCAAAAACTAATGAAAATGCATCCACGTGTTTCCCTTCTAGTGAAATATGAACTTGAGAAACTCGTAAGTGCAAAATTTATTAGAGATATAGAATTATGTTGAATGGATATCCAACATTGTACCTTTTCAAAGCATGACAAGTTCATTCAGCATTGCATAGACTTCTAAGATTTAAACAAGGCTTTCCCTAAGGATGAATTTCCACTTCCAAACATTGAAATGATAATGGATATGACTGTAGGTTATGAAATTTACTCCTTAATGGATGGATTATTGGGATATAATTAGATAAAAATAGTTCCTGAAGATAAAGAAAAGATAGCTTTGACTTGTGCTTGGGGTACCTTTTGTTGGAACACTATGCCTTTTGGTCTAAAAAATATTAGTGCTACCTATAAAATAGCTATGACAACTATCTTTCATAAAATAATGCATACAAATATGGAAGACTATGTTGATGACACCCTAGCTAAGTCCAAACAAAGAATCACTCACTTAGATGGCTTGAGTTTGATATTGGACTGCATAGAAAAATTTCAACTTCGGCTTAATCCTAAAAGGTATTCTTTTGGTTGCACCTCTGGAAAATTGCTAGGCTATATCAAATTTGCTAAGGGCATCAAAGTTGATCTTGAGAAAGTACAAGATATAATGGAAATTCCACCTCCTAGAAATATAAGATAATTGAGAAGTCTTCAAGGGTGTCTACAATCTATCAGGAGGTTTATCCCTCAACTGGCTTATAGGTCTCAACCATTTAATAAGAATCTACATAAAGCATCAACATGTGTGTGGAATGATGAATGTCAAAGAGCCTTACTCAAATCAAAGAATATTTGGCTAAACCACCTATTTTCATGCCTTCTATTCCTAGGAAGCTCTTGAAACTTTTTGTTGTCTATTTCTAGGAAGCCCTTTTGATAATTTTCAAGGGTATCTACAATCTATCAAGAGGTTTATCCTTTAACTGGATTATAGGTCCCAACCATTCAGTAAAAATCTACATAAAACATCAACATGTATGTGGAATGATGAATGTCAAAAGAGCCTTACTCAAATCAAAGAATATATGGCTAAACCACCTATTTTGCCTTCTATTTCTAGGAAGCCCTTGATACTTTTTGTGGTCTCACAAACACTAGTAAATTTTTGTCTACTAGACTCATAGTCCAGAGTTTGGGGCACTTTAAGACTCCCCCATGAGTCTAGGTCAAGCCCCAAGGTCTGACTAGGGAAGTCCAGAGAATCAAAATTTTGAGAGAAATGAAGTTTTAGAAGTTTCATGTGCTTAAGTGCATGCTAGCACAATAGCACACATGCACATGTACACGCAATGAGAAAGTGTGCATTGCATCTCCTTCTAAAGATGTGCACATACATTTGTGTGCACCTCTAGAGCAGGTGCCCATGGAGATGTGTACTAAGGGCTTGGGGTCTATATAAGACCTCGAAACCCCCCTTCTTCCCCTCATTCACTCTCCACTCTAGCTAATCATCACACCCCTGCACCCTCTACATTGCACTACTTTTTCGCTTCCCAACTTGCAAGCACAAACAAAAAAGGTTAGGGTAAAAGCATAGATCTGTGTCACCCTTTGGGGTATCCAATAGGGTTACAACTGAAATCCCTTCACCCGTATAGACATGGTGCTTTCCCCTACCTACGTGGCCAGTGGAGTTATAGACAAAACGCTTTGGGCCAAAAGGGTTTCAGTTGTAACCCTGGCGATATTGTAAAAAAGGAAATACCACTTGCGGACTGTCATTTTTAATATAATGGTTTCGAGCAGTGGTTAGAGTGTTTCGGCTGTAACTAGTAAGTGGTTTTTTTGGTTTTTTTTTTTTAGTTATTACATGTTAGCATTATTTAAATTAATTATTTTAAACTGTTTTAGTAATTAAATTAATTATATTTTAAGTGTTTTAGTAGTTGATTATTTAGAATAGTTAATTTTTTTTTAATATAGTTAGATCAATATGTTAGATAAAGAACTATATAGTATTTTTTAATTAAATATCTCTTTAATAATAAATGTAGATTTTGCATCAAACATAGAAAATTAAAGTTGAGACCTAGATAAGTAAAGTAATTACATTTGATAAAACAATAGCATAATACAAACCTATATAGATAACTAACATGTAGCTTGAAACATTAGGTATAACTAAACTATAATAAGTTCTAGTTGTTCAAACTTGAAAGCTTAAAATTTAACCAACTTCAAACTTAGAAAACTTGGAAACTATAGTAACATGTACATGAAACTTTGAAAACTTTTTAAAACCTCAAGATAGCTAAAACTTAGTTACATTTTAGAAAACATTAACACAGTAAACCTATGTACTAAATAACATGTGCATATTTTTTGTTCACATACATGAGCTAGATGTACATATTTGAGCTAGATGTTCACATACATGAGCTAGATGTACTAAATAAAATTTAACTTTCATTTTTATATGTACTTACATGTATATCTTAACACTACATTTATAGATAGAGATCTTCTTTTCATATATCATTATGGCATATGGCATTGGTGGAGCACCTACGTCCTCAGGGGAGGCTAGTGTTCAGGGAGAGGGTCGTAGTGTTGAGTCAGGCACAACACGTAGACTGATATTATCCTTTGAGGAGAGATAATATTTGTTTATAGATATTGTTTCTAGGTTATCTCATGCTATAAAGTATCTTGATTCTACACTATTGGCTTCTACCACTCTCCCTAATAGGGAGAAATTTATTTCTATGAGAGATGAGTTATGCCATATGATTGAGATGATAGAGACATACAACCCAATTGATGATATTAGTATTGAAACTTTTTACTCTTCCCTTTCTCACAGTGTCATTAGCATTGTAAAGTATATGTAGATTGATGGTGAGGTCTCCACCACTATGGTAAAGATTGTGTTTCCCTTTTATATAGATAAGCCTAGGGTTAGAGGTTATTCAACTACAAAGTGTACAAATTAGCTTGTTGCACCATTTATATATCCTTGGTGGTTAGCTATGCATCACAGTTGGCCACAGAAGAATGATTTTCCTCTTTATTTCTACAAACAATTATTTGCAAAATTTTATTTACATCATGATGTCAATTATATAGAT
Organism: Cupressus sempervirens; assembly: GCA_028749045.1. Taxonomy (NCBI): domain Eukaryota; kingdom Viridiplantae; phylum Streptophyta; class Pinopsida; order Cupressales; family Cupressaceae; genus Cupressus; species Cupressus sempervirens. Next base: position 331,854,966 of record CM053787.1, read on the forward strand.
TTTCCAGGTAGTGTTGGGCAAGGCCTTTGTAAATTGTCAAAGAGATTTAGACCTACAAACACCCATGCGCCCGCTAATAAATGGGCAATGGTGGATCCAAACCTTTTGGTCATGTTGAGAGCTCCATAAATGGCTGCTATGGGTATGACTATTCCCGATGATATAGTTAGGAGTCAAACATATTCTAGCATTGTCATAGTTGCTATGCACTTACAGGAGATGTCTTTAGATCAATGTGGTAGATATATGTTACGATCTCGTGGTCCCATTTTGACAGGTGCATCCTCTAGAATAGGAGTTGATGATCTGTATGAGATAGCATATATACCATCTCCACTAGAGTTTTCTGTTATATCAAATGTGGATGCATTATGACATATGACATCTTATCTAGCATATGATCTTCTTGGTTCATATTAGGCATTGTTGACAGTCACAGGGATTCCTCTTCATGACATTAGTGGACACATCAACCATATTCTCTCATGCACATTAGGATCACAACCCTCATAAAGACAAGAGGATATCCTTGCACATTCTACAACACCTACTCCTACAAAGGGTCCTACAACACCTATTCCCATACTTACTTAGGATCCTATAGCACTTGCTCCTACACAGCCTAGCCTTACATCACCCACCCCCCCACCTCCTACAACACTCCCCCATACTTAGGCCCCCATATTATGATAGGGTCTATTTACCACTATGATTTCAGATGAGAGGGTCAACCTAGACTAGGCTATTCTATCACTACATGATTTAGATATCAGTCAGATTGGTAGAGCATTACATTATGCTACAGTAAATATTATAAATTCATATGTTTAAATGTATTTGTTACTATAATTTACACATGTATACTTGTTTAGTGTACTCAAGATCTTTTATACATGTATTTAGGTCTATACATTTATTCTTGAGTGATTCAATTTAACTTGTGTACATATACATGTGTGTTCTATAGGGTCTTAGTGATAGTATGTTGCATTTTGGAGATCTTCAAACCCCAACAGATCCTGCATGACATGATTCATAGGTATGTTATGTATTTTTTTATTATATATTTGATAGATATATATTGTACATATGATATAATACATGCACATATACATGTATAATTTTATAATTTTACAAATTTCTTTCATTTGATATAGGGTTCAAATCCAAATTGTATAGCCTTTTGGGGTTATGGATCAAGAGGGGCATGTGGTTAATCTTATTTCGCATGTCTATTTCATTGATGTTGGGATATTTTATATATATACATGTCATTTCAAATACTTTGATATGGAGATGTATGTTATTTCAGATACATGTGTTATTTTAGATACTTTTATATGGATATGTATGTTATTTTAGATACATGTGTTATTTTCAATACATTTGATACATGGTATTTTAGAGACATTTGATGTGGTATTTTGGAGACATTTTATATGGTATTTTGGATACATTTTAAATGGGTACATACATTATTTCATAGATGTGTTATTTTACACAGATGTACATATTATGTTAATGTTGAATGTACGTATGTTTTCAATATTCATATTTTTATTTCATAGAACATTTGTTATTTTTTACATGTGTTACAACATTTACTCAATAAATGTAATACATATTTAAGAACATAAAGAGTACTAGTAAAGAACATATGATGTGAACTACAATATTTAATCACTAAATTTAATACATATAAGAACACAAAGAATACAAGCAAACATAAAAAATGTAATACGTACTATTATAGAATCAATTTTAAGAGTGCATTTATTCAGTAAAGGAGTTGTCCTAATAGGATGTCTTAAGGGGTTGTCTTAAGGGAAGGTCCTAAGGGGAAGTCTTAAGGGGAAGTCTTAAGGGGAGGTCATAAGGGGAACTCCTAGAATGGGATGTCTTAAGGGGTTATCTTAAGGGGAAGTCTTAAGGGGAGGTCCTAAGGGAAAGTCCTAATGGGATGTACATGTACATACATACATACATACATACATACATATATATATATATATATATATATATATATATATATATGAAACCATGCACAAAATATAAATAAGAATACATGTTCATCACTAAATTTAATACATAGAAGAACACAAAGAATACATATGAACATAAAGAATTTAATGCGTGCTATTATAGAATTAATTTTAAGATTGCATTTATTTAGTAAAAGGGTTGTCCTAATAAGATGTCTTAAGGGGTTGTCATAAGGGGAGGTCCTAAGGGGAAGTCTTAAGGGGAGATCATAAGGGGAACTCCTAGAATGGGATGTCTTAAGGGGTTGTCTTGAGGGGAAGTCTTAAGGGGAGGTCATAAGGGGAACTCCTCGAATGGGATGTCTTAAGGGGTGGTCTTAAGGGGTTGTCTAAAGGGGACGTCTTAAGGGGAGGTCGTAAGGGGAACTCCTAGAATGGGATGTCTTAAGGGGTTGTCTTAAGGGGAAGTCTTAAGGGGAGGTCCTAATGGGATGTACATGTACATATATATACATGAAACCATACACAAAATATAAATAATAATACATGAATGTTCATAATTTGTACCATATATCCAAGATCCATGATAAAATGTTTATAAATTTATAAAATATATATCCAAAATGATGTATATGTAGTAAATATGAAAGTATGCTCGAGCTATATATATAGAAAATAAGTACAAATAGCTCTGAACTAGAGCTCCACAAACATTGTATTGTTAGGTTCCTCTCCATTTTTAATTATCTCTAGAATATTTTTATGTTCTTCAATAGCCAGTTTCCACTTTTGATTTCCACAATGTCCTCTTCTTGGTATTGTGTTGAATTGCAACTTTGTCACTAAAACATGGTTACTATATTGTAAAACCTTTTCTCCAAGCATGTATTCAATAAATTCAATACCACTATCAGTTATCCTGTTTTGTTGATAATATGTTCCTTCAACAACAACTGATCCAATTGGATATGACTGTCCATCAGCATCTATAGTTCAAAATTTTCTTTTGCACTATTTATCCTATTACCTTCAATAACATGCATGTATATATAATTTAAAATACATTAAATCTGTGTGTGTGTGTGTGTGTGTGTGTGTGTGTGTAGAGAGAGAATCTATACATGTATATATGTTATAAGTATATCAAGAACATGCTCAATTATTTACATATGTATCTACAAGTTCATGTTGTCGAAGTGCACACTTTATACATGCTCCTACTCCATCATGCTCACCTTTTCCATGTCCACTTTCAAAGAAGTTCCACAAAAACCTAACATTTCTTCTAGCATGTTGCATGGCTAACTAATTAAATGCTTTTGTGGATTTAAATAGTTCTATGAGTTCATGAAATAAGATTAAAAATTAATATATTTAAATAAAATTGAAATACATGTATAAATCAATATAAGTTTTTAATTTTAAAGTTAAATAAAAATGTACATGTATACATACACTAACTTGCACAACCATCGGACCAGATCCATTGCTTTACAAAAATTATTCCACAATTTCTAAGATCTTTAGAGAACATTGCAAAACAATGATCGACATAGCTCCTATCATGAACTCTATCATCACTAATATAGAAATGAACCTCCTTGATGAGAATGCATTCATTTTCCTCTAAACTTTTTATCTCATCCACGTCAAATTGTGTATGTCTATAAGTCACTTGCACAAATATTGCAACTTGTTTAGAATGAAAATATTGCCCTTGAAGCTTTGTTTGAGGTGAAAATGTATAGTTCTTAGAAAAATCTACAACTAAAAGAATACAACTAGGTGGAAAACAATTTTTTGAATCACAAAATTGTTTAGCTTGTCATTGTGCACCATGAAAATGTTGGATATGTGGATATATCAATGGAAAGAACTTGTTCATAATTTTTTTGAATATAGCTCTTGTCTTATTTTGGTATGTCTCTTATTCATATCTCATCCATGAAACTGGTGTTGATTCATCAATATTCTCATTTTGCTATGGAAATTTAGATAAATCTCCACAATCTGGACATTGATTTATGATGCATTTTACTTTGAACTCATCTAAATCTTCTAATTTTCACATAATATAGACTTCACAAATTGTGACGTACTGCTAGGGATGCCCAAATTTGGATCAAGTATTACCATAACTTTTCTATATGATTGCAAGTGTAGACCAAATTCAACATGTTTTCGACAACAACAAGTTTCACGTATCTTATTTATGTGTACAAAGGAAGGACACAGATTCTCAAACATTCTTGACATATTTTCACATTTGGAAATTCTTGCTTGAATGTTTGAAATAATTCACTTTGTGTTATATCTATAAAATGTTTTGGATGTTCAATTTTAGCCCCTGTCTCTTGATCTTTAATTTGTATAGTATCACATCTATTGGAAGAAACACGAGACAATGTGGTCCAAAATTCAATAATCTATCTTTTTACATCTTCAAAAATTCTATCTTTTTGAGGAACTCTGCAAATATTCACCCAATTATTCTCAATTTTTTCATCTAGCATATTTCTCCTCCTAATGTATCTTTGAATAGTTCTTCTAGATATATGTAGTAAATCAAAAATTTCATGTACTTGTTTTCTGTGTCAACTATTTACTAGATATAGTAGTCATCAATGCTCTACGTGCAGTGCTCAAATTGCCTCCTCGAGTTTTGTTGTCAATTTTGTTATAAGCAGTTTGCAAATTTTCAATTATTGTTTTATTAACATTATGTGCAGGGTTTTTCCTGTTATCAACACCCAACAACTCCAAAACAAGCCTCATATCTTTTCTCCTAAATAACTTGACAAATAATTGTGCCTTTCCAAATATACTTTTATTTTTGAAATATTCATCCCACATGTTTTTGCAATGCTTTTAAATAGTGTTCTCTTTAACCATTTTTGTAGATGGAATTTAACTATAAAGTATGTCGTCATCCAAATCCATCAAATTTCCTACACCTAATAATATGTTTCTATCATCAAAACTACCAATTTGTTCATCTTCATGAATCTTGTCCTTTTCATTAATCTCATCTTCTTCATTAACTTCAGTAGATTGGTTTTGATTACATTTTGTATGACCTTTCATTTTGTCATCTCTTATTCTATCATATTTCCTTGATCTAGCCTTTTTATTACCCATTCAATACTTTGACATACAGGAAGACATTTTAATTTAGATTCCACCAGAAATATATTTCAATACTTCAATATAGAGTGCATAAAAAAAACTAGGTGAAAAAAAAATACCTTATTGACGATCCTTTGTAATTGTCATTAAACACCAGGAAACAATTGATAAACATGGCTTCAAAAAATATTTATTTTTTAAATGCTCCTTTAAATTTTACGATTCACTATGCATAATTTATTATAAATTGAAATTAAAAATCAAATTATTTTATATATGAAACCACCAATATAACCACTAGTAGTTTTTTGGGTTGATAGGGATTACAACCAAACACCTTTTGGTTGAAAGGGTTACAACCAAAAGGGTTTCAACCGTAATTGTCTATGTGGCATCCTAAGTGGCAACCACACAAGCAAAAGATGCAATTTCTATACAAATTCACTTTGAATACTAATTTCTCCATCCAAATTGAAGTTTTTCCAAAAACTAAAATTACCCTTTTGTAGATTATGGTCATATAAATTTTGTAGTATTTTGATTATTCAAAATATGTTATATTTATAAAATATTACAAGTAGGTCTTTTAAGAAGATGTTTGTTCAAAAAAAGAAAAAGAAAATAGTAAATCATGTTCAAAAAATAAAAACTTTATGTGTATCTCTAGAGGAGAGAGTCGACTTCAAGAATATGTAATTTGTTTTAAAAAATATGTAGATTTGATTGAAAAGGTTTGGAAGGAAAAAAAATTGTCATTTTCTGATAAGTTCAACTTTGAACACTTATAACTTAAAACATATAAGTCCAAAATCATTTTATTTTTTTTTCCACTAGGTATACATGTCAGCTATAACATAGTTCAAAATCAAACCAAAATATGATCATTTGCATATAGTTGTTTGGTGGGAACGAAACTCTATATTTTCAGCATTTAAAAAAAATTAAAAAATAGACTTTAAAATTTTTTTTAAATGATAAAATTTCAACTCAATTAAAAAATAAAAATTATAGGCATAAACTTCATCCAATTTTACATATTTCATTAGTTTACATCATCTTCAAATTCTAAACACAAATGTCCCTTTTCTACCATTAAAGTTGAATAGTTTAAGTTTTGATATCCTTTTCCTTTATAAAAGGGTGACACAGGTTTGTGCTTTTACCTGTTAGCCCTTTGCGAAGATGCACACATGCACACCTCTGCACACAAAGAAAAACCTAAAACTAAACCAAAACATAAAAGATCTAGGACACCATGAAGGTGTGCATCTATGCACCTTCCCTAACAATCACAACCTTAAAACACAACTAAAAAGATAAACAAAGAATAAACCTAAGGCATTAAATGTGCACACATGCATACCTCCTCAAGGTGCACATGTGTGCACGTTGTGCACCTTTCTAGCTTCAAAATTTAAGTTAAAAAGTAACAAAAGCCTAATTGCCCCCTAGTTGCACATGCACTGCGCATGTGTGTAGTTGCGCATGTGCACTCATGCACAAATGCACACAAAAAGGACAAATAGGGGCCTAATTAGCACACCAACACACCTTCAAGGTGTGCTAAAGTGCATTTTAGGGCATTTGGGGGGATTTAATGGTTTTGATTGCATTTTTTTAAAAATTATATCCAGTGTCGAAGTAAATTAAAGCTTGTTTTAGGTTAAATTTTAGCTTTTTGAACTAATGTTCTTTTTCTAATGTAGATAAAATGGCCTCATCATCCTCTTCAATGGCTGAAAAGATAGCACTAACACCCATTGTATTCAAGTACCAAGATGCATCAAGGAAATCCTAGTTCCAAGATAGGCATGTTTAGATCAAAGATACATAACTTGGGCATATTGTCTGGAATGCCTTCCTCATGATTTTTAACAACTAAAAGAATGATCTGCAATGGTATCAACACTTATCCAATCTAGCCGAGTAAACACAACATCAAATCCAACATCCATCCAATCCTCAAAACTTATAATGACTCTTGCAAAAAACTATATGACAGAAGAGAAGGTCATAAAGAGCATGACAGGAGAAATAGTCGTAGACCTATGACTAAGGAACATTGAGAAATTATTCCATCTCCCTAGGGCGAATCAATATTTATAGGCTTCCTATCATAGATCAGAAATATGGTATCAAGAGACTAAAAAAGAGGTTAGAGAAAAAATTCAATCCTCCTTCCTAATAGATAGAACATTAGTGGATTGTAGAGTCGGCAAAGTAGACATGACTAGGAGGTATATGAAGGATGACATTGGATATGCAATTGTACTTTTGAGTAGAGTCATGGGACTTCCTATAGCAAGACACCTTCAAACCTGGATGGTCCACTTTATAGAAACCATCATGATGACAAAGATGCCAATTGATTGGGCTACCATCCTAAGTGACAACTTGGATGAGAAACTTGTAGGCATGAAAGTCGATCCTCAATTCTATATGACATTATATATGGTGTATCTATTGGTAGCTAGAACCATAAATTACCTCAATCTCTACAAATATATAAGCATGCAAGATGAAAATTCTTGGCCCTATGTGGTATATCCACAATTGGTGAAGAAGGAAATCTTAGAGTAGAGTCTGTAATATAGGGTGGTGAATGATGACTTCATCTTTGTAATTATCAAACTCATAGAAGGTGATTATGCGAAAAGAATTTTAATAGAAGAAGCTATTGGGATCATAGAGATCAAAACTTACTACATTTAGTTTAAAACATTCATAGCTCTTAGGGTATCTAGTACTCTCAAAATTCCAAAGAAGCTCCCAAGATATCCATCTGATAGGCTAATCTTGTTGGAGATTTCACACCAAATCACTTCTTCATATGATAGAGTTAGAAGACAACATAAGAAGACATGGGTCTGACCCATCATAATTGGTGCTTTTGAGGTCAAAAAAAAGAAAGACATTGTTACTTTTGATTCTAAATGGGATCAATATCCATTGGAAGAGTACAACTCCCCTTGCCCCTACTTTGACGACATCAAGATGGTACAACATCTGGCAGGGAAGCAGTGTGTACATGAGGATGCATTACAAGACCATGGATAAATGTAGTAGATGACTCTGATATCCAAATAAGGGATTATTGTACGATGACTCTATACCTAGCATAAAAGGTGTTGAAAATAAAGATCCCTCTAAAGGAAATGGAAAAACATTAGAAGATGTCTTGGATCCTTTATACAATAGGGACAAGATCTATAACCGACCTATAATGAATGCACATATAGGGAGGGATGAGAATGTAGACATCAATCATCATGCTAGGTGTATAGTCCAATTAACAAAGGAATGGATCAAGAAAACTTTCAGATTGGGTGCAGTTCCTTGGGCTATACCCCTATAGGGTACTACAAGGCTAGTCAAAGGAAAGGGGGCTAAAGTCATAGTGCCAACCCTCTATGCTCAAACCCCAATAAGGCTGGAAATGGTACACCAATATGAGAGGGAGATTCAGTACTTTGAAGCTGATAAGAGTAATAAAAGGAAAAGGGTTCCTTCAAAGACTAGGAAACAAATGGCCCAAGCACCTCAATAGGAATAGGCACAACTTGAACAAGCTAAGCCTATGACTCAAGAGCCTAAACAAGAGCCATAAGCACCTCCCTAGCTAGAACAAGTAGAGGAAGAAGCAGGAGAGGAAGAGCAACTAGAAGAGCATAGGGTAGCACTAGTGGCTACACAAGAGGAAGAAGCCTCCCCCTCAATTCCCAAAAGGACAAGGATTGAATCAAATATGGTGGGAACATGGAGGAGAAGATTAAAGAAAAAGAACACTCCACCCCCATAGATGCTTGAGACAATGCTAGAAATAGATCTAGAAGAAGAAGGGGAACAAATTGAATATGTCCCCCTGAGCCAAATGACCCATTTAGCAAGGGAAAATAGAGAAGAGAAGAAGAAGTTCAATAGTAACCCCTCCATCTATTCCTAAAGAACCTATTCATGTATCTACATCAGAAGATGAGCAAACATAGTTGATAATAGATATGGAGGGTCAAGAAAATTATGTCTTTGACCTCTCCAATTTTGAATTCATAGTTGTAAACACTGAGATGGTGGGAGAAAAGATAAGAGATAGTCCCAAGAGTGAATCCTTAGGAGAGGACTAGAATCAAATGTCACCTCTACCTCAAGGACCTCTAGGCATCCTACCACCACCATCTTAGGACTTAACATTTTTGGATAAAGGCTTAGTAACTCCACTTCCATAGGCCACAAAAATAGAAGAACAGATGATAGAGGAAAGAAGGCCCCAACAACTATATGTCAATGAAATATTAGAGGAAGAGTAAATACCTGAAGGGCCTCAACAAAATCCTCATTATAGAAAGGCTAGGACCTTAGCCCAACCAAATATAGAGATTCCAACTATAGAGCTTTCTCAATGAGAAAATACTCTCGAGAGGACTAATAAGGTTGAAGGGCCTGTAGTGGAAAAAACTTCTTCAACAAAATACATGTCTCCCATGGGCACCACACTAGCATGGTTGAAGAAAGAAATCATGTTTCACTAGAAAAGGAAGTTGGACCTAATAGAGGAGGAGGGAATGAAGGAATTAGTGAAAGCACTCAAGAAGCTTGAGGCACATATGGGTGATGCATGAACATTGGCCTTCATAATAAAAAACCAAGATTGGGACTTACTTGCACATATAGCCATTCCTCCTCCACATGATAACACTGAGGAACTAACTCTTAAGGATTACCAAATCTAGGAGATCATGTTGGGAAGGCCCACAATAGACACAAAAAAATTAATGATCACTATGAGCATGAAGGAGGTGTTCAGACATATGGATCAAAATGAGTCTGAGTTGAGAGCACCCAAGAAGAAAATGAGATATTAAGAGGCTATCTTCATGAAATTGTGGGCCCTATAGACCTGGATAATCTAGAGATTACTCTTTTTGTAGCATTAGCAAGAAAAGGCATGAGAACAACACCATTTGATCCATTTTTGGAAGCATGTCAAAAATGACATGAAAATTTTGAAGATCAAGGTGTGCAGATAATACATTATAACTTGAACATATTGCACCTCATTCAATCAAGTGTGGATAAACTAGCATCCATAGTGAACCAAGATTTTGGGTTAATGGATGAGGTACATACTTGGGCTAAAGACATATTGGCATTGACACCAATAAAAGGTCAAAGGTATTGTACACTAATGGAAGTATATACTATGGAGGAACTTGATAAGTTGGATGAATAGATAGAGAAGATAATATTGGCTGGAAATAAAGTCATGGAGGGACTACATGTAGATATTTAGAAAATAAGAGAACAAATTCAAGAGAAAATTTTGGAAGCTGAAAGGTACTATAATATTGTTAGCCTTGAGATTTTTGAAGATGAATCGAAGACCAAGACTTTTGCAGTGAAAATAGTTGTTCAAAATTTTAGGGGTTCATTTGAAGTAGCTTCATTAGAAGATGACATAAGACAATCCTTCAAGACCAAGGAAGCACTGATAGAGCTAGACACCAAGCTTGAAGATTTTGTAGAAATAAGGATTGAAGTAGGTAACTATTGACAAATAGTCAAGAATAAGTATGAGGTTCTCAATTTACCAGAAGCTACTCAAGTGACTAAAATCATAGGGAAATTAAAGAGTAAACATCCATACATCATCTTGGTATAAAGGGAAAGAAAACCCAGATGCTAGAAATTCAGTTTTGACACTTGGAAAATTTTGGATTTTTGGAACCTATCATCAAGGTGCACAGTTCTTAGAGGTGCGTTGACAATTTTGAAGAAGTAGTGCACTGAAAACTAATTGTTAGTTCTTATTTTAGAGCATTCCATGCATCTAAAACACACTTTGATGATAGGTCGACTCCCAAAAATGCCTACAAAAGGTTGAGCTTCCATTTTTAGAGCTCTTAGAGATTTCCAGATCATCTTGCAGCCTCCCTATTCTTATCTTCTCATTCTTTTATTCTTTGTTGTCATGTAAAGGTTCATGAACCCATTAATTGATATAAACAAGGGTATAACAAGGGTAGAGACCTACTTATCACCATTTATAGAGTCAATTTTTATATAATTCGATTTATTTTATTAGTTTTAGAATGATTTTTCATTTTAAGAGCTCTCACTCTCAACACAAAAGGAGGAGATGATTTTTTATAAATACATGCATGCAATATGTACTCTAGGCCATTATTTTTATGTAAAAATATTTTTCATTGGTGTTCTCATTTCGAGTGTAATTATTCTTGTTGGAGTGTGTTATTTTTGTGAATGCATGTTCATGAATAGTAATGGATCCAATGGTTTTATTGTGTTGTTATGATTGTGCAATCTTTTAGTTTTGGTATTTTCCTTGTGTTAACAAATTCTACTAATGCAATGAATTAGAGAAAACATACCTATTGTTCTTACATAACATCTTGTTTCACATGAGCACACTTTTTGTGGCCTTGCAGTTTGATGAAATGTGAGACATATTTTGGTTATTATTGAGTTCCCATCGACGATTGCATTAGTGGACATGAGGAAGAATTTCTCCTAATTTTATTAGTCTCCTATCCAATCTTTTTGATGATTTTACTCACATATGTGTTGTTACCATGGTTTAAGTCTGTTAGGAATTTCCCTTTCAAGTTATTTTCCTTAATCTCTCATTACCTTATCATTTTTATTTTATTTTCTAACACCTGGTTAAAATAGGAGTTCATATATTTGCATTGATAAAATGCATTCATCATAAAATAGAAAATACCAAAAATATATCTCTTTTGTCATTACTTTTTCAAATAGCAACAAATCAAATAGATTATTTGAAATTGTTCAGAACCAAGAACCAACAAAGGCCTCCTCATGAGCATACACATTTATTTTCAATTGAGCAGATTTTAGTAGGTCACAAGATCTCCTAGAACCTTGGAGTTGATCCTTGATTAGCTTTTCAAGAGAGGAATTTGAAAGGATTTCTGCCATTCAGCATCATGCAAAATGACAGCTCAAGAATACTATACATTTTAGCTACAAATACTTCCTAAGGGTAATTACGACCACTTTACATGATGATGATAGAAAGGAACTAGCTATATATTATATCAGTAGAACATTAGTTACTTATAAGATAAATTATAATAACATTGAGAAAGATTTCCTTGATGTCGTATTTGACTCTCAAAAGATATGACATTATGTGCTTTCTCATACAACCCATTTGGTTGTAAGAATTGGTTCGTTTAAGTATCTTCAAAGTAAGGTTGCACTTATGGGTAGATTTTCTAAGTGGATGATAACTCTATCCAAATTTAACATTTAGTATTCCAAATGTAAAGACATTAAAGGACAAGCTATTGCAGCTTAGCTCAATCTTTCCCACTCAAAGATAATGCCCCTATGTAGATAGATTTACTAGATTCATCAATTATGTATGTCACAAAGAGAACTTGGAAGATGTTCTTTGATGGATCCCATACCCAAAATGGTGCTAGTACTGGTATTACATTCATTACACCTAATGGATACACCATTCCTAAATCTTACAAGCTCTTGTTTCTATACACCAATAATATAGAAGAATATGAGGCTCTCACCAATGGTGTCAAAATGGCTATTGAATGGAGGATAACTAAGCTATATATTTACAAAAATTCCCAACTTTTCATAAATTAGATTAACAACTAATATCAAACCAAGGATAACAAGTTGATTCCATATAAGAAGTTGATAGATGCTCTAATAAATGACTTTACCTTTGTCACTGTTCAAAAAATTCCTAGGGCTAAAAATAAGGTTGCATATGCTATGGCTACCTTGGAACCCATTATACAGTTGCAAGAACATGAATCTAGCTTTGAATTCCTAGTGGAAGAGCTATGTTACCCCACCTATGATTCCCCTAACAACTAAATTATTTTCACTATCATTTTTCATGACTCCTCCCTCTATGCTACCATTTACTCTTACCTTTGTGACCAAGTTGCTCCTAACAATCTTACTCATAACGGAAAAAATTACAACTCAAGTCTAGATGGAATGCTCCTTAGGTGCTTAGAGATAAATGTGTTTGAACAAGCATTGGCTGAAGTTCACAACAATATTTGTGGGGCATACTCTAATAGCCTTACACTTTCTCAAAAATTTCTTAGGGCTGGTTATTATTGGCCTACTATGCAAGAAGATGTCACTCATTATTCTAAATCATATAAAAGGTTTTAGCTACATGGTAACCATAATTCATGCTCTAGGATGTGAATTGACTCCATCTACCATGTATTGGCCTTTTTAGCAATGGTCCTTTGATCTAGTTGGCAAGATACATCCAAACTCATCAAGTGGACATAATTTTAATATCACATGTACAAAATATTTCACTAAGTGGTTTGATGTTGTCCTTCTTTCTATTGCTACATGAAAATATGTCACTTTTCTCCCATTGAATCACATCATTTATCACAATGACATTCCCTCTTCCATAGTCATTGATAATGGAGGATGATTCAAGAATAAGGACCTTCGACAACTTTGTAAAAGGTTTAAGATTAAACAATATTGGTCCTCTATCTATTACCCTGAAGGAATGGTCAAGATGAGGCTTCAAATAAGACACTACTAAAAATGATGCATAGAATTGTACATAAGTATGGGAGAGATTGACATCTTTAGATTAATCCTACGCTTTGAGCATATAGAAATAGCATAAACACACCTACTAGGGATACTCCTTTTACTATGGTTTATGGTTTTGAGAATATTTTACCACTTGAGGTTGAGATTCCTTCTTTACGAGTCTCCATGAAAGGGCTAATTACAAATGAATATTATAGAGCTATGAGGATACATGAGCTTGAGGTCCTAGATGAGCATCATAAAGATGCCTTTGAGCATAGGAGGGCTTACCAAAACTAGATGTCTACAAGATATAATAAGAAAGTTCATCCTACAAAATTTCAAGTTGGAGATCTTGTCCTTAGAGAAAATCCAAAAATTAAGCAAAATAGAGAACAAAAGGGCAAGTTCAAACCTAATTGACTAGGTCCCTACATAGTCACTACTACATTTGGATCTGATGCATATAATCTCTCTACACCTGAGGGAGAACAACATATGGAGCCCATTAACATACTACACCTCAAGAAGTTCTATGCTGATTTATTTTTCTTCTTAACACTTGTACATATTTTATGATCTGAAAAAATACAAAAATATTATTAAAAGTTCTGTAAAAATAAATAAAAAATAAAAAATCCTTCCAAGTGGTGAAAACTTGGAAATTGGTGCTACTTGAGACCCTTGCATCTATGCCTATCAGCATCTCACTTGTGCTCATGAACCATTCATCTCACTTTTCTTTGCCTCATCTAGCTTGTAACTAACTCTCACCTAGGTCTAGGGGGCATAAGTTGCATGGTTAATCAGGGTGTCCTTTTTGTGTTCATGTTTCTTTGGGAACTCACTCAACAATATTTTTCAACACTTCCCCTTGACATCAAATGTTTCTTAACACTTATCAGATACTTTAGATATAGTCTAGAATGTTGTGATACTTCTCAATGGTATACTTGAATCCTAAATAGATAGTCATATGAATCTCACACCCACACTTAAACACTAAAGATGGTTGAGATTTGTTGACTTAATTTCTCTTTATGTGTTGTCTATGACAATTTGTTTGCTGAGTGTTCCCTCTCTAATAATATCTCAAGGATGTCATGGACTAGAAGACTAGGGGCATATGGGGCATGTTTTCTTTTGATTTCTACCTATGGGTACACCTTGTGGATCTTAGGTGTCTTAAGCTTCTTTCTTGTCCCATTTGACACTTAGGATCCACAATGTATCATCCTTGTCTATTTTTGGAAAGTGCATGCTTATGGTCATCTCGACATTTTGTGTATCAATGCAAGCATAATATTACTACAATAAACCAAGGGAATCTAACTACATTAGTCATCTTGACATATATGTCTTTGATTGTCATGTCCCCAATTTTTTGGTGACAGTTCGATTTAATTAATTTAATTAATACTGGTTGTCCAAGGACGACTAATTAATTATTTTAATTAAATAAATAAATAACTTTATATTTAATAAAGTGACTTGGATTATAAAAATATTTAATAAAGTCACTTGAGGGATAAGATCAAAAATGTTCTAGAAGTCTCTGGAGAGGATGGAGAGAAAAGAATAAATAGGCACCCCGGGGCTCCATTCGAACCAGGCAATTTTTATCTCTCTTTGTTTTCAGATTGTGATTCACTCATAGGTGCATTGTGAAACCTAGGGTTTCTGCAATTGTCACAGTTGGCCATTGAGAACGATAACTCTCAATAGGTATGCAATTTTGAGGGTGTGAAATATCATCTGAATTATTGCAGATTGGAGGTGACACTCAGTCATTTCATCAAGGACAAAATCTGTGGCCTAAGGCCAAATCTTGTGATTCGTTGATCATTGGAGGTTTAGTTAGGAAGGAATTAACTAATTGCAGAACTAGAGAGATTCGAAGGGAAGCTAGAAGCACATTTTCTCCATATCTGGTCGAATTTGCATGAGAATTGCCGCATGACTTTCCCTGAACCCAGATGACTCAATCTACATCAATTGTGACATTGCAATGGAAGGTTTGAATTTACTGGTAGTAGGAGCAAACTATAGAAGGGCAGATCGGGGGAAAGATTGAAGGTTTCAAATCCATCCATTCTTCAGCGTTGAATAGCAAGCACTCGAATTAGAAAATTAGAAGAATGTGATTGTGCTGGAGAAGCGTCCTCATTGTAAATAGTTTCGATGATTCCCTTTAGCATCCAGGAAATAATTATCGGATGTGAAGAAGCGGCCAGTCTATACATATTTCGTAGGACTACACATAGTCAAAATTGTCATTGAAGACAGGGCTGGAAATAGTAGACGACATGAACCGCGAATTAAGGCATCCGCTCAAGCATATTCCAACTATTTTCAGACCAATTACGGGTTGGGCCAAAGGCGTCACCAAGGGACGCAAGACATTCATCGTGGACTGCCAAATTAAAACAGGAGTACAACATTAAATATTAAATCTCCTTTACAGTTTGTGTGGGATCTGCGGTCAAGCTCAAGAAGGTGCGTTTTGGTTTGGACGGGTTAATAGGAGAGTTTGGGCAGCGACGACATTTTCAATTACATCGCCGATTTCCAACAAAATCTTGAGACGTCGTCGTAAGGTTGATGATTATTGCATAGAATAGACGGATTGGCAGGAGAGGGACTAATTGTCAGTATTCACCTTCTTTGAAAATAATTCGCATAGTCATTCAGACTTGATCCGGCTAGTTCTATGACGTCATAGCAGTTTCATCAATTAGTGAGCGCGTTGTTGCTCACTTAAGACAGACATTATTTCTGACATTACAGGAGAACTTCTTAGCCATTTTCAGAAGATGACAAATTAATGGGTGAGGGTGACAGTTGAGTAACAGGAATCTTTCGGACACCATTGAGATAGCAACTCAGACACTGTTGCATAAAGTGATTAATGGGAACGGCGGTTGTCAGGCGTCTTTTTCCTGAAGTTGTAAGTCAAAATTCTTAGTTATTCATATTTTTATTTGCTATACCATAATACTTGCAATAAAATTATTTTTGTTACTTATCCACTACATTTAGTTACAACTATGACTGGGTGAAATAGACATATCATAGATTAATCATGTTTCAAGCCAAGTGTACGACGAATTGCCATACTCCGGTATTGATATTTTAATAACTCTTAGTGAGGGTCATTTCAGTGGTATCAGAGCTAGTCAGCTAACTGTTTGACGAAATGTCAAACCCATGAAGTTTAGTATTTTGGTCGGGGTTATTTCAGTGTTTGCAAACTATTTGATGAATTGCCACGGTACAATATTGGGATTTAGTGACCTTTATAGCTAGGGTCATTTCAGTGGTATCAGAGTGGTTTTCTTGCCATCCTGTGGGGTGAGAACCGACTTACATGAGTAATCAGCACTCGACTTCAACCAAGATGGACATATACAACACAAAGTCTCCAAGAACACAATCTTGTACCATTAATAGACACAGTATGCAGAGTCGAAAGTGTGGAAAGGAGGACTATTCAGGCATTCAGGATGAGCTCAGAAAAATCAAACATAACATGTCTGAACTGTTGGTTAAACACCACCGTATGCTTGACAGGCTGTCCGTCCTAGCTAAGGTGAATAAATCAACTGGATTTCATTTTGTCAAACCTTCTCACAAAGCGTTGACTGATACAATGAGAGATGCTACTAGGAACCTTAATGAGGAGTTCGAGAAACAAGTGTGCAACCAGTCAGAAGCTTCAGTTTGGTCACAGGAAGAAGTGGTGAAGGATATTATGCTAATGGATAGTAACTGTCAACTTGACACTCAAGTTGAGACAGTTGAATACGAGTTTCCCAAAGGTGATGTCTCATGTACTCAGGGTAGTTTGGTTCCGACAAGCAATGATTACAGTAAAGTGAGTTCAGATGATGATGAAGATGTCATTGTGCATGGTGATGAGATACCTAGTGAAAATGAGCAGACATCGAGCATTTATGATTTTGTTGACAGAGAGTACCAGGCTCAGTTAGATGCTTCGTCACATGAGGATGAGAATGGCAGTACTTCACATGATTTGTCCAGCCAGCTGAAGGTAAGCAAAGATAGTATTGTGGCTTCTTTATCTCATCATGACAGGATGCGGGAGATGTTAGAAGAGCACATCCAGATGATTTAGTTACAAGGAAGACATAAGGGAGTTCAGGTAAATTCTCCTTGTTGTGGCTTACATGCAATTGGTGAAGGAATGGGAACGATGAAGTTGAGATATTTACATCTTCTATCAGATCGTGACCATCTTCTAAGCCTTGCCAAAGACTATTTAGATGCCTTGAGGAGGAAGGAGGAGGAAGTTGTCAAGCTTTCCTGCGAGCTTGAGGACACTCGAGCAACTTTGGCATTACAGGACTGGGAGAGGCATGGAAATGAGCATGGCATGGAGCTGGGATTAGTTTCATCTTACATGCCTGACATTCAGCTCCCTGCAGCAGAAGGATCATATATGGTAGTTGATAATGTTACGAGTTCATCTTGCATTCACATCCAGGATACAAGGACAATGGCAGACAGGTATGTGAAGTTAATTGGTATTGAGGTAAGGAGTTTGCTTGAGTTACCAGTTGTTCCTTGTTTACGAATATGGACTCAAGAATGTTTCAGCAGCGTTTGGGATTCAATTGACTGGAGAGCACTTAATAGTAGCAATGTTTGTTTGAGTGCTATCATGGATTTGATTAGCAGAATACACGGTGTTGTCTTTCCTTGTACCAGCAGTTTGTCCAATGTTGGTATTAGTCTTTATGCACTGTTGTTGGGTTTGGTTCATATTTCCAGTCGACCATTCTTGCTGAAGGGTGTGGGAGGTTTTTCATATTTAGAAGCATGTACAGATGAGTCCCAGGATCGTTTTGACCTTGATGACATCCGGGAGAATGAAGTAAACAGTTTTGAAGATTCAGTTTCCTTGACAGTTTCTTTAGGTACAGAAGAGCTTGACAGCAGAACTACAGATTTTGACACTCTGGATGTTGATATGAGTTTTGAAGTTGATTCGAAAAATATGGATGGTAATAATCCAGAGACCAGTATCTTTGAAGATACTCCTTTAGACAATGTGTTAGAGGGAGTTTATAGAAGGCAGTCTAGCCAGAGCCATCATGTGATTAGCCAGTTGAAAGTTAGTGAGCGAGACATTGCTATCGCTTGTGAGCATTTTGATACTGCTCATCAGTTATTGGTCGTTACTAGTTGGGGTTCTTCTATGATAGATGAGTCCAGCGGTGGTTACTTTTCTTTGGCAGAGATTCATGCCTTGCGTGAAGCTGTTCGGATTTTGAAGCAGGATTATTTACGATTGGTAGCCGACCGTGATCACTTGGTTGAGTGGGGAAGTACAGCATATGAGGCACTCTTGGATTGTGAAGAGGAGGTGAGTGAGCTTTCCCAAGAGCTCATAGCGACTACTGAGGCGTTAGAGGACACACAGCGAGATCTACATAAGTCACAGTTTCAGTTGAAGGAGGTGACCGTGGAGTTGGAGCATTTGCGGTCAAAACCAGCCCCAGACCTAGTTCATTTGACTACTGAGGTGGATGGTGGTGAGTACACTTCCGTAGTTACTACTAAGGAGCATATTGTTAAGGCCGACACATATATTCAAGATTTGGTAGTAGTTGGTTCTAATGAGTTCGGGATACCGGTAGAGTCAAGTCCCCAGACTGATTCTTCTCAGATAATTGATAGTATGGTACAGTTGAGTATGCCACCCTTACAGGAGGACCAGTTGTGGTGTAAAGGGGAGTATGTTAATGTTTCCTCATATAATATTTACTGCACTGAACCGTTCATGGAGTATTTGATGGATAGTGCATGTGCTCATTTGGACTCGCATGAAGTGACAGAAGGTGTTCTCATCCATGATACTAGTGTTATTTGCAGATTGGTTGAGAAGATTATAGGGGTTCTTGCTACTATGCTACCTCACAAGGATCTCGAGGAAGGGTTTGTTGAGCGGAATGCACGAGATCCTATCCGACCTATAGTCACTCAGAGTCAGAGATTGGAGCCATATGTTAATCACCAGTTCAGTGATGATGAGCTAGCAGCAGAATTTGGAGGTTCTTACCGGCATTATACGGTAGGGTACGCTCATCATTTTTCTTTTGACACAGAGATAGAAGATTTTATTTCACGTCGATGTAGATTGGCTCCAGTTTCTTACCATCCATTAGGGGATAGATTGGTACCATCTTTTGAAAATAAAACTGGTAGTAGCAAGTTACTCGGCTTGCAGCATCGACACGCCCGGAGCAGTTTTTCAGAGATTGGATTTGATGGCAATGATTCAGGTACCTATGGCTATTGTCATATCTACAATGCAGTTGGGTGTAGGTGTCTTTTTGATAGGGGCTTGAGTTTTGATAGAGTTGATGTTTCAGTTGGCTTGAGTTTGGCAGAATGGTTTCTTCTACTGACATCTACAGTTGGTTTTCAGATGATTTCATCAGAGTTGTCAATTGTTTGGATGTTGAGTACAGTTTCTCAGATACTGGTATTGATGATTTCTCCACGGGAGTATGATGAGGATTGGGATGATACACAGATTTACATTTGGGATCCAGGAAGACTGATTGGTTCATGGTTCAGCCATTGCTTGGGGACAAGCAATTTCAGGAAGGGCGGACTGTCATGTCCCCAATTTTTTGGTGACAGTTCGATTTAATTAATTTAATTAATACTGGTTGTCCAAGGATGACTAATTAATTATTTTAATTAAATAAATAAATAACTTTATTTTTAATAAAGTGACTTGGATTATAAAAATATTTAATAAAGTCACTTGAGGGATAAGATCAAAAATGTTCTAGAAGTCTCTGGAGAGGATGGAGAGAAAAGAATAAATAGGCACCCCGGGGCTCCATTCGAACCAGGCAGTTTTTATCTCTCTTTGTTTTCAGATTGTGATTCACTCACAGGTGCATTGTGAAACCTAGGGTTTTTGCAATTGTCACAGTTGGCCATTGAGAACGATAACTCTCAATAGGTACGCAATTTTGAGGGTGTGAAATATCATCTGAATTATTGCAGATTGGAGGTGACACTCAGTCATTTCATCAAGGACAAAATCTGTGGCCTAAGGCCAAATCTTGTGATTCGTTGATCATTGGAGGTTTAGTTAGGAAGGAATTAACTAATTGCAGAACTAGAGAGATTCGAAGGGAAGCTAGAAGCACATTTTCCCCATATCTGGTCGAATTTGCATGAGAATTGCTGCATGACTTTCCCTGAACCCAGATGACTCAATCTACATCAATTGTGACATTGCAATGGAAGGTTTGAATTTACTGGTAGTAGGAGCAGACTGTAGAAGGGTAGATCGGGGGAAAGATTGAAGGTTTCAAATCCATCCATTCTTCAGCGTTGAATAGCAAGCACTCGAATTAGAAAATTAGAAGAATGTGATTGTGCTGGAGAAGTGTCCTCATTGTAAATAGTTTCGGTGATTCCCTTTAGCATCCAGGAAATAATTATCGGATGTGAAGAATTGGCCAGTCTATACATATTTCATGGGACTGCACATAGTCGAAATTGTCATTGAAGACAGGGCTGGAAATAGTAGACAACACGAACCATGAATTAAGGCATCCGCTCAAGCATATTCCAACTATTTTCAGACCAATTACGGGTCGAGCCAAAGGTGTCGCCAAGGGACGCAAGACATTCATCGTGGACTGCCAAATTAAAATAGGAGTACAACATTAAATATTAAATCTCCTTTACAGTTTGTGTGGGATCTATGGTCAAGCTCAAGAAGGTGTGTTTTGGTTTGGACGGGTTAACAGGAGAGTTTGGGCAGCGACGGCATTTTCAATTACATCGCCAATTTCCAACAAAATCTTGAGACATCGTCTAAAGGTTGATGATTATTGAGTAGAATAGACAGATTGGCAGGAGAGGGACTAATCGTCAGTATTCACCTTCTTTGAAAATAATTCGCATAGTCATTCAGACTTGATCCGGCTAGTTCTGTGACGTCATAGCAGTTTCATCAATTAGTGAGCGCGTTGTTGCTCACTTAAGACAGACATTATTTCTGACGTTACAGGAGAACTTCTTAGCCATTTTCTGAAGATGACAAATTAATGGGTGAGGGTGACAGTTGAGTAACAAGAATCTTTCGAACACCATTGAGATAGCAACTCAGACACTGTTGCATAAAGTGATTAATGGGAACGGCGGTTGTCAGGCGTCTTTTTCCTGAAGTTGTAAGTCAAAATTCTTAGTTATTCATATTGTTATTTGCTATACCATAATACTTGCAATAAAATTATTTTTGTTACTTATCCACTACATTTAGTTACAACTATGACTGGGTGAAATAGACATATCATAGATTAATCATGTTTCAAGCCAAGTGTACGATGAATTGCCATACTCCGATATTGATATTTTAATAACTCTTAGTGAGGGTCATTTCAGTGGTATCAGAGCTAGTTAGCTAACTGTTTGACGAAATGTCAAACCCATAAAGTTTAGTATTTTGGTCGAGGTTATTTCAGTGTTTGCAAACTATTTGACTAATTGCCACGGTACAATATTGGGATTTAGTGACCTTTATAGCTAGGGTCATTTCATTGATGGATAGGTTGGGTTTCTAGATACCTATCTAATATAGATCATATTCATATCCTTATGGTTATGCTAGTGATGATTGTATGATCTTTCAATATCTCTAATAAGGATTGATGATAAAAACTAGGACATACTTATATAACCCTTACAATTGCACCTTTTCATACTAGCTTGCATTTTAGGGTTCATTTTAGTATAGCTTTGCATTCTAATGTTGAGAGAGTCATCTTTATCTTTCATGGATGTGTCAGCTAACTACATTCATCTCCTTTTGCTTCTTCTCGATTATGTCTTTTTCTCTTTATTGGTCTTATCAAATTAATTCTTCTTTAAATCCTTTCATCACAAGGGGCTAATCTCATTGTCACATCTAATATATCCAAGTGCTAATTTTTTAAATAATGAGTTTATATCATCAAATAGAGTTAAACATATGAGAGAGATATATCCATACATCCACAAGCATATAAACATAAGATGAGCATACATATCAATGTTGCGTGAGAACATAAACATAAATGCTGAAATATAAAAAGATACATCCATCACATGAGCATTTAAAGAAAAGAGACAAGTACACAATGTTGATCTAAAATATAGAATCTCATATATATAATGGTAAAAGATTAAGTATACATCCAACATGAGTACAAAATCAAGATTAGTGTCTCTCAAAATACTACATCAAAACTATCACAAGGACATAACACCTAGGGGACCTAAGACTAACTCCCTCTCTCTTGGGTTTGATGTGGCCAAGGAGGAGGCTAAATAATTCTAATAATTGGTATCAAAGCATTGATGCTTGTAAGAAAATTTTAAAGACTCAAGTTAAAGATAAAGGTGTACAAAAGAGAAATACCACAACTAAACAGGGAGAACTTTCTAGCATGGTAAAGACTAATGAGATTGCACTTATCAGATATTAGAGATTCTACATCATACTACTTGGATAATGAATACATTGAGGCACCAAAACCTATGACAGTTAAAAAAATGAAAGAGAAGAAGGAGCATAACCAAATGATGATTGATCTCAAGTAGAAACCTTAAGTTATGTTGAATTTGACGATGTGAAGGAATGCACTATTGGGACAAGTTGAAAAAAAATTCATAGAGAAGACAAAAACGTATTAATGGAAAAGGTAGAAAGATTGAGAGGAAAGAAGCTGAAACTATTTCACAATATTGTGGCCAAACCAATGAAGTGGTGAATTCCATTAGAGAAGTTGGAGGAAACATATCTAATGAGGCTATGATAAGTAAGGTATTGAGGACTTTACTTATTATCTATGCAATTAGAGCATCTACAATTCAAGAACTAAGATGTACACTTGGTAATGATCTAAACTTGGATAGTCTAATTGGTAGAATCATTGAGTTTGAACTATCAAATCTATATAACTATTCCCTGACTAGTGTTGAATTTGTATTTAAGGCATAACTAAATCTTGATGGATCTAAGAAAAATAAGAAAAGAAAGTATCAAGAAAGTGATAGTGGATTTGATGATGATCTTGATGAGATTGAAGCATTATTGGTCAGAAGACTACCTAGAGGAAAAGGCAAGTACAAAGGTAAACTTCCTAGTATTTGTTTTACATATGACAAAGTTAGTCATATTGCAATCAGGTGTCCTGACAAAGATGATGAAGAGGAAAGGAAAGAATTCAAGTACACATGAAGAAGAGACAATAGAGATAGTCAATGCAATGCATATTATAAAGATTACAAAGATAAAGGTAAGAAATCATGTTACATTGATGAAGAAGATGGTTCTAACAATAGTTCAGATGATCATGATGAAGAAGTTGTTTATATTGCAATGAAAGATGATTCTAATGAAGATGATAAAACTGCATTAATTTCACATGTGAGTAAGAATGATAGATGGATAATTGATAGTGGTTGCTCACATCATATGACTGGTGATACAAGTAAGTTTGAGAAGCTAGAAAATTATAATAGAAGTAGAGTTAAGTTTGGAAATGATGCATCATGTTATGTGAAAAGTAAATGATCAATTAAAGTGAATGACAAGATTAAATGTGATAATGCATATTGGGTTAACAGTTTGAAATAACTTGTTGATTAATTAGTTTAGGATACAAAGTTGATTTCCAAAATAAGAAGACAAAGATTTATGATGCTATTGGTGAACTAGTTTGAAGTGAAGAGAAATTAAGAGGTAACTTGTTCTATTTAGATATATCTGAAGATGCTTGTTTATTTGTAATAATTTGAAGATATTTGATTATGACATAAGAGGCTATGTCATGTGAGATTTGATAATTTGGTAAGCATTAGTAAGATGAAAAGATTTAGAGGGTTACTAATATCAAGCAAACCTGATAGAATGATGTGCAAACAATGTCAAATGGGTAAAATGAAAAGGCATAGTTTCAAGAGAAAGACTTATTCTTTTGATGATATTTTGGAGTTTCTTCATACTAAATTATGTGGTCCTATTGGAATGCAAAGCTATTATGGTGACAAATATTTCATTTTGTTTGTTGATGAATTTTCTTTAATGATGAGTGTGATGTTTCTTTGTTTAAGTGTTATTTGGATAGAGTTGAAAATAAAATAGGAAAGAATATGAAGTGCTTGAGATCAAATAGAGGAGGTGAATTCATGTCAAATGAGTTCAACATATTTTGCAATGGCAAAGGAATCAAGAGGCAAATAAGTGCACCAAGAACTCCACCACAAAATGGTATACTTGAAAGAATTAATAGATCAATTATGGATTGTACAAGAACTTTGATGATGAAGAAGAATGTCTTATAGAATTACTAAAGGGAGGCTACAAGTACTATAGTATATAATCTAAACCATGTTCACGTGAAGAAAGGTATAAAAAAAACACCTTTTGAACTTTGGTATGGATATGCACCTAATGTGAACTATTTTAAAGTCTTAGGAAGAAAGTGTTACATATTGAAAGATACAAGAAAGGGTAAAATTGATGCAAAAAGTGATGAAGGAATATTTCTAGGATAGTCCACTAAAAGAAAAGCTTATAAGTGTTTGAATTCTAACACTAAAAAATTGTGGAAAGTGAAAATGTTACAGTTAATGAATTTTCAGAAAAGAATGAAGAAGATTGCAAGAAATAACCTAAAGACTACTAAAATTTTTCCTACATCTATGAAGGCGAGCCTAGCACCTTACCTGAACCAGAGAAGATGACTTTTGAGCATCAATAGCCAGATACTGTCAAGGTTCTATAGAATAATTTATCCAAGCATAAATAGACTATCAAGTATCAGGCTATAGGAGCCAAGTCTCAAACAGACATTGTTGACCATCAGATAGAGGAAGCCAAGTTGTAGCCATAGACAATTGATGAAAAAGAGAAAGTTGAATCCAGTAAACAAAAGCAAGAGGAAACAAGATCTTAACCTATTTTGGAAAAGTATGTAGGAAGACATCATGCACCAAATCAAATCATTGGAGAAAAATATTTAGGAGTTATGAAAAGGAGAATATTGAATAATGATACATACTTATTGTGTGAGTTTAAACCTAAATAAATTTAAGATGATTTGGAGAATGAAGATTGGATCAAGGCAATACATGAAGAGATTGAGAAAATAGAGAAAAAATACTTGGACATTAGTACGTAGACCAAAGGATATGAATTTGATTGGAACTAAATGGGTTTTCGGAAACAAGCTAGATGAGAAAGGTTAAGTCATGAGGAAAAAGGCAAGACTAGTTTGTAAATGATATGCACAACAAGGAGTTGACTATGGTGAAATTTTTCCTGAGTTGCAAGGTTTGAAGGATTGATAAATTTTCTTGCATATTTTTTTTACAAAGGATTCAAAGTATACCAAATCGATGTAAAATATTCATTTTTGAATGGAATTTTGGAGGAAGAAGTCTAATTTGAACAACCAAAAGCATTTTTTGATCCACACAAAATGAACATGCTATGTAAGTTACAAAAAGCTTTATATGGTTTGAAGCAATCCCCTAGAGCATGGTATGAAAGGTTACACAATTATTTGGTGAAAATTGGTTTTACAATAACTAATGAAAATAGCAATCTGTATCAGAAAAGTGAACCTAAAAATAATATATTGCTAGCTGAAATATTTGTTGATGGTATCATATTTGGAGGAAAAGATTCATTGAGAAAATATTTTGTTGATCAAATGAAGAAGGAATTTGAGATGTCAATGCTTGGAGAGATAAAATTCTTTGTTGTATTACAAGTTTATCAAATAAATAAGGGCATTTGTATTACTCAATCCAAGTATATCAAGGAAATTTTGAAGACTTTTGGAATGGAAGACTCAAGACTAGTTGAAATACCTATTGTAACTGGACACAAATTGTCAAAGATTGATGATTCTACTGAGGTGAATCAAACATTATATAGGTTAATGATTGGAAACTAAAGTATATTGTACATAATAGACCCGACATTGCATTAAAATTTGATATTGTTGCTAGATTCTCTATTATTCCAAGAGAAAATCACAAGATAGCAATAAAAAGGATTCTAAGATACTTGAAAGGAATAAAAGACCATGGACTATGGTACAAGAAGAGTGAAAATTTTGAATTGAAGGTCTACACAAATGATGACTGGGCAAGAAATATTGATGATAGAAAAAGTAAAAGTGGAGGAGCTTTCTTTTTAGGAAGAATATTGATTTCAGGGACATGCAAGAAGCAAAACTATATTTCACAATCTACATAAGAGGCTAAGTATGTTGTTGTAATAGTAAATTGTTAAAATATTGTGTGGATCAAACAATTGTTGAAAGGTATGAAGAAATAAATTATTGAACCTGTTGTTATATATTGTGATAACACAAGTGCTATAAACATATCAATGAACCCTATGATACACACAAAAACTAAACATATTGAGATCAAGTATCATTACTTGAGAGAGATGGTACAAGAAAAATAAGTAAGAGTAGAATATGTGAATATAAAGGAATAGCTAACTAAAATATTTAAAACATCACTACCTAAGGATTCTTTTGAGTATCTAAGAGGTAGGTTACAAGTCATCCCTCTACCTGAAGAAAATTGAGTAGAGATGTTGCATTGCATCAATTGTTATAATCAGAATATCTTACAAGATTGATGTAGGAGGTCACACATTATGAGTTGCCCTAAAGGAGTGAAAAGTAAGACACTAAACTATGAGCAGATGAAGTTTTAAGGAGTTAATGTTGGATTAAATCTTCTATATTAGTCAGAATAGTGACATGAAGATGTTATTTATATTAGAGCAAAGAGATTAAAATGCATGCGAATTGTTGATGTCTTTGGCATTGTTGTCAAAGTAGGAGATGTACAATAGTTACCATTCATATATTGAATAAGATAAGAGCGATATATATGGAAATAACCATTCCTATCAATATGAAGGAAAATCCATATGGAGTGATTATTGTCAAAGAGGTAGAGAGTGTTCCAATCAAGAGCATGAGTTGAGGTGTTGTCATCTAGAGATATGACAACAACATAGTATGTGCTGAAATGATAAAGGGAGAATCCTAAGATTGCATGGATGAGAATCAAAATGAAACTAAGAAAGATAAAAATAAAATATCGAGGGAGCTAATAATACAAGTACTGATTTTTTTGGAATGCATGGTAACTAGAGGTGTTGCCATCAATGTCGAGGAGGGAGATTGATGGAAACTACAATTGGAATAATTGTTATGTTTTCATTGATGTCAAACCTACTAGTAAGACATTATCTGACCTATTGGAGATACACTTGCTAATAGTATAGAGTGTCACATATCATGATTGATGAAGAGGATTTGAAAAGAAGAGATAGCAAGGTGAGTTGGTGATGTTGATGAGTTATGTGAGGTTAAGTATCATGGAAATAAAATGGGGACTTGATAAGTTAGTCCTTGAAAAGATAATGTATTTTGTAATCAATACATTTAGTGAATAAGATAATTGAAGTTGACTTATGAGTGAAAGGACAAGAGTTAAGTTTAACTCTAAACATGATCGAGTATCAGTATTGGTTGGTCAATGAAGATTCTAGAATAGAAAAGTAAGAAACTTAAGAAGAAGTTGAGTGATAGTGTTGAGAAATTTGATGAAGGAAGGTTAGTAGAAACCAAGCATAGTAATGACCAAGCAATCTAGTGAATGTCAAGAAAAATAAAATATTGTATGTCGAGCTACATAGTGATGGCTAAGAAGAAGAATATAGTTCTTGTCCAGTGCCAACAAAATTTACAATTTGTGAAAGAATCAAGTTTGAGGTTGATACAGTTAAAATTTTGAAATAGTCAAAGTGTGTGGAAGATAAGGATTGATGACCAAGAGTATTTAATGCATGAAGAGATTTTGTTACATGATCAATGGTAAGGATTTGATCTTACATTTCTAGAGTATCAAGAAGGAGAAGGATAACAAAATGATATATGGATTCAATGAATCTAACCTAACCCTAAGATATATGGTGATGTTTAAGAGACAAAAGATTTAAATTACCCATTTATGGAAGCATACAAGATGTTTTCTAAGGTTGGATCATTGTTGATTAGCTATCGTAAGGAGAAGCTATGAAGAGCAGAGCAGCAAAGGCAAAGTAAACATATTGGTGAGTTATGATTGCTTGAGGAGGTTCCAAGTAGATTAGTGATGGAGATGTGAATGAAGGCTAGTCAATGAAATAATAGATGAGAAAATGGAGATATGAATTTGCATAGTGAGTTGTAAATTTTACAGATCAAACCTTCTATTAAATTCTAACCATTGTGGTAGTCAAAATTATTTAATGAAGGTTGACCTAACATTTATTTTGTAAATCATTTACTTAAGGTGACATTTTAATAGAATGATCCAAAATGCTCTAACAAGGCCACTTTAGGGTGATTAAATCCCTTAACAAGGTCACATTTAACAATTTGTCGTATAACCTTTAACAAGGTTGGCTCTTAACTAAGCTCACTTCAAAAGAGTGAAAAGTTGGTAGCATGTTACTTGGTAGTTTTTCCAAAAATGTGTTTCCACTAAAGTTCCATTTAGATCTCATGGAATCTAGTCCATCATCAGTGGACCAAACGCATACAGATCCACATGCACTACATTTAGGAGCTCATCCATGGTCATGTCATCAACTTTTGCTATTTTTCAGCTTCTAAGTAGGTTATTGATATCTTCACCAAACCCTTCACTAAGAGCAAGTTCCTTCATTTGTGATCTTTGTTGGGGGTGTGAGATGCTTCATCTTTTGGGGGGGCCTCTTCCTCTTCCTCTCACTCAGAGTCCTGACTTTTTTTGGGGGTCTCTTTTCTCTCTCTTTTGGGGGAGTTTTATGTACATGGGTACCTTATCAAGCTTGACTTGTTGGGACCCATTTCTACATCCATCTAAGCTTCGCTTATGGGGGGTGTTAGTGTAGTTTTTTAGTCTTAACATCAGTGGTTTCTTAAAATGTAATTTATTGGTGTCAAGGTATTATTTACATGTGTTCATTTTACTAGTAATCAACACGCATAGACATAACAAAGAGTTAAAGAATTTTAAATTGTTGACAATGTGTTATATGGACCAAACTATTTTATGAGATTGATTAAGTTGTTTGAGATTGTTAAAAAATCAATTGGTACATCTAGACTTGAGGATAAATTATTCACCCCTCCCCCAGTTATTCTAAATCATTCTAACAAGAAACAAGATTGAATTTCATAATCTACAGAATACATAGAACATATCTTAGTAAAAAAAAAATTTAATCAAATCATATGGCTGAAGTAGACATTGAAGGATATAGGTATTGAATTTTTAGAAGTTATTGTTATACATTGTGATAACACTAGTAGATTAAGCATGTCAAAGAATCCAATTTTATAATCTAAGACAAAACACATTGCTATAAACTATCATTTTTTGAGAGAAAAGGTTGTAGAAAAGGAAATCAAATTGGAATATATTAGTAAAAAGGAGAAAATAGAAGATTATTCACTAAGCCATTGACCAAGGTTACATTTAAGCACCTTAGAGGTATATTTGAGGTAATGTGCCCACCTATTTTAGATTAATTGAGTAATTGATGTAAAACTACATTAGTCTAATTTAATTAGAGCACTACCCATACATCTAGATTGTATGCTTAATGCTACTCATATGGGGGAGTGGTTAGTTTGGGTAGAGTTAATTCATAAACTCTTGTGAATATTTTTGTATAATAGTGTCTTTTGTAACTAGGTACAATTGGCTTGATCCAATGCAAGTACAATAATGAGAACACTTCATATTCTCTGATTGGTAATTACACCTTTGTCATTAGTGTCAATAGGGAAGAATAATTCATGGGAAACCTAGGGGGGAGAGTAATAACTATAGGGAAATTTTTTTCTAAAGGGAGAGTAACAGATATATCAAAGCATGTATAGGATATATGTATTGAATATATTTTTAAAATTGTGTTCAATTGACTAACTCTCAAGGAGATTGTTTGAGAAGTTGTATTTCTTTGTGGATTGATGAATTTTCATCATATGCTTCAATAAATTCCAAAGGGGCATATTTTTAGGATTACTAAAGTGTTTGGAACTTGGATATTATGTTTATGTTTTGTATTGATGATATATTTGTCATTGATGTCAAAATATATGTGTTTGTGCTCATGATAGATAGGGATTTTGCACATCACAAAGGTTATATTGGTCAAAAAAGTTGGGATTTAATAGGTTAAGCTATGAAATATTATAATAATGTTTAGGAATGAGTTTAGATACTAAATTTTTTTTTGCATACATGTTTTGGATAAGTATTGCATAAGTTATAGATCATTTCATGAAGACTGGTAGTAGGCTAGTGTGTAGAAAAATAGGTTGTAGATATTTGGCTATATCTTATGAGTGAGCTAGAATTAAGGTTAGTGATATTGGATTATGGTTGAAGACATTTTCATGATATATGTTTGTATTAGCATATCTTGAAGATAAGTTTGGGAAGGTTGCTGAAGTGTAACGTGTGATATGTTCATTGATAATCGACTTTTGCATTGGGAAATGTTTGAAAAGTTATAGATTATAATGTAATAAAAGTAATATCTTAATGAGGTCCTATATAATTAAATATACATTAGGAAAGCTCAAAATGCTGACCTAAGTATCATTTGAGTAGCGTATAGAGGAAGACATTTTGGTTGGGTACAATATATAATCATCATGTATGTTATGAATGTGATTTGTTAATGCAAACTTAAAGGTTGAATCATTCAAGAAGAGGAGAGAAAATATAGACTTTTTTGATGGTGTGGAACTTCAAATAAATTGTATTGGAGATTGAGTTAAAAATTTGATTAGTTCAATCTTTGTATTTTTTATCCTAAATATTTGTTGTATACAGTTGTTGAAATAATTTAAACAATGGGCTCAATTATCTTCCTTTATAATCCTAAAAGGGCTAGAACCTCATAACAATGATTCAAGGTCTCCCAATAGGGATTTGTCCTCTAGCGAGGACAAAAGTACTGATTATATTGTAATTGACTCCTAACAAGGTCACATCATTTCACAAGTAATATTTATATTAGTACACTATCTTGTGGTGTTGGAAACAACAAATGGAACAAGTGTTATGTTGTCATTGATGTCAAAACTAGTGGAGAGATATTTACTAACAATGTAGAGTTCCATATCAATTGATTGATGAAGAGGATTTGAAAAGAGAGATAACTAGATGAACTAGTGAATTTGTTAAGTAAAGAGGAGAAAGTATGATAGAATTAGAATGGGCACTTGATCAATTAGTATTTGACAAGATGATGTAATGTTTAATCAGTGTATGAGGTATAGAAGTGTTCAGTTAAACATAAGCAAAGCATAGTGAAATGTGATTGATTAATGAAGGGATGTCAAAACAAAAGACTAAGAAACTTAAGTGATGTCTTTGAAAATAGTATTATACTAGTGTTAGTTATGGCTGAGCAAGCTGAAGAAGAAAAGTGTAGTGAAGAATGAGTGAGCTAGTGTAAGTCGAGGGAGATAGAACAATAGTGACTGAGCTACATAGTGATGATCAAGTGTTAGCAAAATTAAAGTTTCTAAAAGAATCAAGTTTGAGGCCAACATAGTTGAATTTTTAGATTAGTAAAAATATGTTGATGACAAGGATTCTTGAGTTCGTGTACATTTCATGCACAAATTAATTTGTAATTAAAGGAAAGGATTTGATGAGAATTTTCTAACAGTATCAAGAAAAGAGTAGCATGACAAAAAGATGGATAAATTCATTGAATTTGACCTAACCCTAAGATCTATGGTGATGCTTAAGAGGAAAAAAGATCTAAGATACCTATTTAAGGAGGTATAAGAGATATATCATAAGGTTGGTTCATTATTTGATTGTCAATTTTATGGAGAACCTGTGAAGAATAGAGTAGCAGAGGAAGAGTGAGAAGATTGGTGAACTATGATTACTTGAAGGGATTCCAAGAAGATAAGAGAAGGAGATGATAATGAAGTCCAATCAATGAACCAAAAAATGAGCCAAATGGAGATCTAAATTTTCAAATTGAGTTGTTTTTTACAGATCAAACCTACCATTACTTTCTAACCATTTTGGCAGTCAAAATCCTTTAATCAAGGTTGACCTAACATTAATTTTGTAAACCTTTTAATAAATTTGACATTCTAATGGAATGATCCAAAGTCCTCTAACTAGACCACTCCTAACAGTTGATTAAATCCTTTAACATGCTCACACCTAATAGTGTGTTTTGTAACCTTTAACATGGTTGGCTCTTAACCAAGCTCACTTCAGAAGAGTGAAAAGTGGTAGCATGTTAATTGGTGGTTTTTGCCACATTGGGTTTCCACATTAAGTCCTAGTGTCATATATTGTGAATTTTATATGTATGACACATATTATTTACTATTTTTTTATTTACTATTGGTTGACATATACTAAACAAAGAGTTTAATAAATAACATAATGTTAAGTTTATGATGAGTTGTTATATGGACCGAGTGGTTTAATGAGATTGTTTAAGTTGTTTGAAGTTAGTAAAAGTTGAATTGGTACATTTGGACCTGAGGATAACTGATTCACCCCCCTCTTAGTTATTATAAATACTCTAGCAATTGGTATCAAATATTTTGGTGCTTGTAAGAAAAGGTTGAAGGACTTAAGCTAAAGATCAAGATGTATAAGAGAGATATACCTAAGTTGAACAATAACATCCCAAAATGGAAACGACTGATAAAATTACATATATCTAGAGTTGGATATTTTGCAACATACTACTTGGAAAATGGATACATTGACATTCTTAAGCCCATGGTTGTTGAAAAAATGAAGGAAAAGCATGAGCATAATCAAATGATGATAGATCTGGCATCTTCTTTGAGTTATGATGAATTTGATGATGTGAAGGAATACACTACAACAAAGAAAATGTGGGACAACTCGACACAAATCCATAGAGGAGACAAAAATGTGTTTAGAGCTAAAGTTAAAAGTTTGAGAGGCAAATTTGATGACATGAGAATGAAAGAAGGAGAATTGTTACTCAATATTGTGGTTGAATTAAGGAGGCTGTGAATGTTGTTAGAGGAGTTGGAGGCATCATATCTTATGAGATTGTGATAAGTAAAGTATTGAGAAATATACTTCCTATCTATGCAATTAGAGTATCTTGAATTCAATAACTAAGATGTACTCTTGGTAATGATCTAACCTTGAATAGTCTAATTGTTAGACTCACTGCATTTGAGTTGTCAAATTTTGATAATTATTTACCTACTAGTGTTAAATGTTCTTTCAAGTCTCAACTAACTCTTGATGGATCTAAAAGAAAGAAGAAGAGTAGACATGTAGATGGTGATAGTGAATTAGATAATGATATTGATGATCTTGAGGCATTATTGGCAAGAAGGCAAGCAAGAGGAAAAGAAAATACAAAGGTAAACTCCCTATTATCTATTTTACATGTAACAAAATTGGTCATATTTTTGCAATATGTCCTAATAAATATGAGAAGGAATAAATGATGAACAACATATACCAAGGAAAAAGAGAAAGAAGAGACAACTGAGGTAAACAAATATTACATAGGAAAAGGTTAAAAATCCTATTAAATAGTTAAAGAAGATGGTTTTGATAGTGATACTAGTGAAAATGAAGAAGTTATTTATGTTGCAATGAAAGATGAATCTGGTGAAGGTGAGAAAATTAGATTGATTTCACATGTGAACAAGAATGATCTAGATGGATAATTGGTAGTGGTTGTTCACATCATATGACTAGTAATACAACTAAGTTTGAAAAGTTAGAGTGTTATAATGGAAGTAGTGTTAAGTTTGGAAATGATGCACCATGTTATGTGAAAGCTAAAGGATCAACTATACTAAATGATATGATCAAATATGACAATGCATATTGGGTTGATGGTTCAAAATATATCTTTTTGAGTGTGGCACAATTGATAAGTTCAAGATACCATGTTGAATTCCAAAATAGGAAGGTAATGATTTATGATGCTACTAGTGAATTAATTGGAAGTGGTGATCAAATAAGAGGTAACTTGTTCTATGTAGACCTATCTAAAGATACTTGTCTTTTTTCACAATTTGAAGATATTTGGTTATGGTATGAGAGGATATGTCATGTGAACTTTGATAATCTAGTAAGAATTAGTAAGATGAAAAGAGTAAGAGGATTACCAAGTGGTGTGACAACCAGTCTTGCTCACAAACCCTAACCTCTCTAGGTCTTTGTTGGAAAATGAAGATGGTGTAACTGAGAGGGGAGGGGTGAATCAGTTACCACAAAAACATTTTCAAAAGTCCCAAAGATGCCTTAAACTTAGTTGCTGCTGCTACAAAAATCTCAGCTTAAAACTTGATAGGTGTTTAGTTAATTTATGAAGCATTTACTAAAATAAGCGACTATGCAAAAGAAAGTAATCATTAACACAGTAGACACCAGATTTACGTGGAAATCCAATATGGGAAAAACCACCAGCAACTAGTCACCAATTTTCACTCTTCTGAAGTGAGCCCTGTTAGGAGCCAACCCTGTTAAAGGTTACAAAACACACTGTTAGGTGTGACCCTGTTAGAGGATTTAATCACCCTGTTAGGAGTGGCCTTGTAAGAGGTCTTTTTGAACAATTCAACTGAATTTCCACCCTGTTAAAGGATTTATGAAATGGTTGTTAAACCAACTCTGTTAGGAGATTTTGGAATCACTATTACAATGGTTAGAAAGCAACAATGAATGATCTGAAAATACATGCAACTTATCTTGCTGAATACAGATCTCAGTTTAGCTCCACGAGATCCTTACTGATCAAATATATCTCTGCAGCTCCAAGATTTCCCTCTGCTCAATTCTTCTTAGGCACACGCAAGTCTCTTCCTTGCACTTCCTTGCATTTTTCGTATATTCATTCTCACCTCTTGTTTTTTTTCATCTTGAGCACCTCTTTATATATTATTCATAATACCAGGTCGGCCCAACCAATTTGTTAAAACAATTCCAAAGTCGGCTTGCCCAACCAACTTGACTAAACATATTCTAAAGTCAGCTTGAACAAAAAAAACTTTCACTGGCCGACGTTGCTCGGTCAATACAGAACAAAAACTTCCTTCCTATGTTAACCGGCAGAACTCGGTAAGAACTACAATTACCGGGAAATTCGGTAATCCTGCCACTTCCTTTGGAAACCAACTAGACTCGGTAAAAGCTGTCTTTGACTACCGAGTGAGCTCGGTGAAAACTCATCTTTCCTTAGCTTACCGTGCGAACTCGATTAACACTTAACCGTTCGTTACAAAATCCTTTGATACCCGAGTGATCTCGGTAAGAACTAAACTTTCCTTAGCTTACCGAGTGAACTCGGTTAACACTAACTCACCGTGTGACATACCGGAATGCTCGGTATACACTGCAAAAGGCTTTTACTGACCAACTGAGCTCGGTAAGCTCTGTAAACTATTTTCCTGGTTGATAGAACTCGGTAGACTCTGTCTGATAACTGATATGACATTTGTGTAACATCAAAGACAATACACAATTACTTAATTGTATCCAACAATCTCCCTCTTTGGAAATGATGGCAACACAACATGTCATAGCAGAAATGAAATTTGAAAGCAAGTCTACTGCAACACAACATAATTAACAATTCTCCCTCTAAGATAGAGAACTCTCCCTCTTACAGTAATCTCCCTCTGTGAAGAAATTACTTAATCAAATTTTGGATTTCGAAAAAGATATGACAGTAAAACTCTCCCTCTTTGACAACACATGCCAAAGACCATCTAATTTCAAATGAATTTTATTGTACCTTTAGTACTGATTCATATGCAATATTTCCTTGATTTGCTGCATCAACTGATGATTGTTCAATTTTGTAAGATCTGATGCATCACTAAAACTTATTTTAGTGAACTTCAGATAGGGGAATAACCCCTAACTTACCTCTGAGATAAAAAAATGCATCCTTAGGTAAAGGCTTTGTGAATATGTCAGCAATCTGTTCCTTTGTATGTACATATTCCAATCTGATTTCCTTGTCCTGCACCAATTCTCTGACAAAGTGATACTTGATTGCAATGTGCTTAGTCTTAGAATGCATTACTGGATTTTTAGATATATTGATTGCACTTGTGTTATCACAAAACATGACGACTGGTTCCTTGATTTCCATCTTCATGCCTTGTAGCAATTGCTTGAACCAAACAATATTAGAACAATTTACTGCTGCAGCAACATACTCTGCCTCTGCTGTTGATTGAGCTGTACTGTTTTGCTTTTTGCTTATCCAAGAAACCAACCTCTTTCCAAGAAAGAATGCACCTCCACTTGTGCTTTTTCTGTCGTCAAGGTTTCCTGCCCAATCAGCATCAGTAAACACTTTTAAGTCTAGGTTTCCTCCAAGTTTATACCATAATCCATAATCTTCAGTTCCTTTCAGATATCTCATTATTCTCTTGATTGCCATCATGTGATTTTCTCTTGGTTTGGCTGAAAATCTTGCCACAATTCCAACTGCAAGAGCAATATCTGGCCTAGTATGAACTACATATTGCAACTTTCCAATTATAGATCTGTACAATGTCTGATCTATTTCCTTTGAATCATCTTCTTTGGTAAGTTTTAGTCCAGTACACATGGGAGTTCCAACTGGTTTACAGTCTTCCATACCAAACTTTTTCAATATCTCTTTGATATATTTTGCTTGAGTGATGTAGATGCCATTCTTGTTCTGCTGAATTTGAAGTCCCACAAAGAATTTGATTTCACTGAACATTGACATTTCAAAATCTTTGCTCATTTATTTTGAAAATTCTTTGCAAAGATCATCATTCCCTATAAAAATAGTATCATCTACAAATATTTCTGCCAGGACAATCTTATTTTCTGGTCCTTCCTTGATATACAAACTACTGTAATCATTATTTCTTTGAAATCCAATTTGAATAAGATAGCTATGCAATCTTTCATACCATGCTCTAGGGGCTTGTTTCAGACCATACAATGCCTTGTGCAATTTGCAAACCATGTTCTTTTATCTGGATCAATAAAACCTTCAGGTTGTTCAATGTAGACCTCTTCATCCAGTATACCATTTAGAAATGCTGACTTGACATCCATCTGATAAACTTTAAATCCTTTGTAGGCAGCATATGCTAGTAAGGTTCTAACACCTTCCAATCTAGCAATGGGAGCGAAAGTTTCTCCATAATCTATGCCTTCTTCTTGAGAATATCCTTTGCACACTAATCTAGCTTTGTTTCTTGATACTTTACCATTTTCATCCAACTTATTTTCTAAAACCCACTTTGTACCGATTACATTTTTGTCTTTAGGCCTGGGTATAAGAGTCCATGTTTTGTTTTTCTCTATCTGCTCTATTTCTTCATTCATTGCTTCAATCCAATTATCATTTTCTAATGCATCTTTGACAGTTCTAGGTTCAAAATCAGCAAGTAAACAAGTACCCTTCAACTTACTTCTTGTGATGGTTCCATCAGATTTATTTCCAATGATCTGATCTACTGAATGATGTCTCCTGACATATTTGGCTAGAACAGGTTCTTTTTCTTTTGGATGATTTTTGTCGTTATCTTCTTGCATTTCTCCTCTTTGCTCAGTTTGGTCTGGCTCGGTATCAATTGGCACGGTATGTACCTGCTCGGTTACCTCAGGCTCGGTAATCTCTAACTCGGTATTTTTTGACTCGGTAGATGTTGGCTCGGTAGATGTTTCCTGCAACTCGGTTAGTGATGACTCAGTAGAAGAGAATTTTTGATTCTCAGATGCAGTTGATATTATATCTGAATCACTGAAGACGAATCTTTTGTAATCTTCTAGTTCTTTTCTGCTTTCTTCTTCAGTCTTTTCTGCAAATTCATTAACTTTCACATGTATACTTTCTATGACTTTGTGAGTAGATAAGTTTAAGCATCTATATGCTTTAGTCTTACATGAGTATCCAAGAAATATACCTTCATCACCTTTTACATCAAATTTTCTTTTTCTAGATTCTTTCAAGATATAACATTTGCTTCCAAATACTTTCAGATAACTTACATTGGGTTTATAGCCATACCATATTTCGTAGGAAGTTTTGAATGAGTCTTTTTTTAACTGTACTCGGTTTAAGGTATGAACTGCTGTACTGATAGCCTCCTTCCAGTATTTGATAGCAACATTCTTTTCTATCATCAAGGTTCTTGCACAATCCATGATGGATCTGTTCCTTCTTTCAGCTATGCCATTTTGTTCAGGTGTACCTGGTGCTGAAACCTGTCTTTTGATTCCTCTTTCAATACAAAAGTTATTAAATTCATGTGAAATAAATTCACCACCTCTGTCTGACCTTAGGCATTTCAATCTTTTCCCTGTTTCTTTTTCTACTCTTGCCAAATACCATTTGAACTTTTCAAATGCTTCTGATTTGTTCCTTAGGTACATGATGGTCATCATTCTTGAATAATCATCAACAAAAAGAATGAAATATTTTTCACCAGTATAGCTTTCAGTTTCAATAGGTCCACATAAATCAGTATGCACAATTTCTAATAAATCTTCAGACTGATAATTTTTTCTTTTGAAACTAGACTTACCCATCTTTCCAATTTGACAATTCTTGCATAAACCGACCTCTAGTTTCTTTAAATCAGGAATGCCTCTCACTTTCTTGAATTTGCTTATCTTTACCAGATTGTCAAAATTCACATGACATAATCTTTTATGCCATAACCAACTCTCTTCTATTTGAACAATAAAACATGAATGTTCATCAAGTTCAAGATAGAACAAGTTACCTTTAGTTTGAATACCAGATCCAATCAGCTTTCCTTCACCGTTCAGCAGTCTTGCTTTGCCTTGGATGAATTCTACTTTGAGTCCATTGTTGAGTAACTGTGCCACACTCAATAAATTGTGTTTTAGTCCTTCTACCCAATAAGCATTATCACATACAAGTTCCTGGGTTAGATTGATTCTTCCTTTTTCTTTGATGCAACAAGGTTCATTGTTTCCAAATCTTACACTGCCACCATCATACTCTTCAAATTGATCAAGCTTTGTTTTATCTCCAGTCATATGATGTGAGCAGCCACTATCAATGATCCATGTATCATTCTTATGTGAGAGATGAGTGCCATTTTTTCATTGTCAGATTCATCTTTTACAGCAATGTAAACAATCTCATCCTCTTCTTCATCATTAGAATCATTAGAATCTTTAGCCATAAAACATGATTTCTTACTTTTATCTTTAAATGATTTGAAA
Source organism: Cupressus sempervirens (assembly GCA_028749045.1). Taxonomy (NCBI): domain Eukaryota; kingdom Viridiplantae; phylum Streptophyta; class Pinopsida; order Cupressales; family Cupressaceae; genus Cupressus; species Cupressus sempervirens. The sequence continues at coordinate 331,895,003 of CM053787.1, forward strand.
TCTTTCTTACTGTTCCATTTATTATCTTTCTTTTCATCTTTATCTTTCTTGTTTGGACACCTTGCAGCAATATGACCGACTTCTTCACATGAAAAGCAAATTAGGGGTACTTTACCTCTGTATTTACCTCTTCCTCATGAATATTTCTTTGCAAGTAGGGCTTCAATTACTTCAAGGTCGCTGTTAGAGCTCTGATTTGATTGATCTTCACTTTCTGACTGAGATTCCTTCTTCTTTTTGCCTTTGTCCTTGAGTGAGAGCTTGGCTTCAAATGCAGACTCAATGTTCTTTGCAGCTGGAACATAATTATCAAAATTATCTAATTCAAATGTTGTCAATCTTCCAACTATGGCCTCTAGGTTTATCTTGTGATTGGCCTCACACCTTCTTTATTGAATGGTTGATACCCTGATGGCATAAACTGGAAGTAGAGTTCTAAGAACTTTACTTATGACTGTCTCTTCACTGATACTTCCTCCATAAGCTTTGATAGCACTGACACATGCTTTAATTCTTTCAACATATTTGGCAATATTTTCATCTTCTTTCATTTTCATCTGATCGAACTGTCCTCTTAGACTTTCAGCTTTGGCTCTTCTTACATTGTCATCTCCACCATAGATCTCTTTCAATCTTTCCCACATTTCATAGGCAGTAGTGCAGTCCTTGACATCATCAAAATCTTCATAACTCAAGGCAGATGCAATATCAATCATCATAATGTTATGAGTCTTCTTTATAGCAATGTCATTGACTGATAATGTACCTGATGGTTCTACATATTTCTCATCAAGATATTTCAGACCAGTGTCACCAATGGAAGCTAGATGAAGTCTCATTAATCCTTGCCATGCTGAGAAGTTGTTTCGGTTAAGCCTTGGGATTTCCCTCTTATAAGACATCTTGATCTTTGGCTTAGATCTTTGAAATCTTCTCCTGCAAGCACCAAAAGCTCTGATACCAATTGTTGGAAAATGAAGATGGTGTAACTGAGAGGGGAGGGGTGAATCAGTTACCACAAAAACATTTTCAAAAGTCCCAAAGATGCCTTAAACTTAGTTGCTGCTACTACAAAAATCTCAGCTTAAAAAAAATCTCAGCTTAAAACTTGATAGGTGTTTAGTTAATTTATGAAGCATTTACTCAAATAAGCGACTATGCAAAAGAAAGTAATCATTAACACAGTAGACACCAGATTTACGTGGAAACCCAATATGGGAAAAACCACTAGCAACTAGTCACCAATTTTTACTCTTCTGAAGTGAGCCCTGTTAGGAGCCAACCCTGTTAAAGGTTACAAAACACACTGTTAGGTGTGACCCTGTTAGAGGATTTAATCACCCTGTTAGGAGTGGCCTTGTAAGAGGTCTTTTTGAACAATTCAACTGAATTGCCACCCTGTTAAAGGATTTATGAAATGGCTGTTAAACCAACTCTGTTAGGAGATTTTGGAATCACTGTTATAATGGTTAGAAAGCAACAATGAATGATCTGAAAATACATGCAACTTATCTTGCTGAATACAGATCTCAGTTTAGCTCCACGAGATCCTTACTGATCAAATATATCTCTGCAGCTCCAAGATTTCCCTCTGCTCAATTCTGCTTAGGCACATGCAAGTCTCTTCCTTGCACTTCCTTGCATTTTTCGTATATTCATTCTCACCTCTTGTTTTTTTTCATCTTGAGCACCTCTTTATATATTATTCATAATACCAGGTCGGCCCAACCAATTTGTTAAAACAATTCCAAAGTCGGCTTGCCCAACCAACTTGACTAAACATATTCTAAAGTCGGCTTGAACAAAAAAAACTTTCACTGGCCGACGCTGCTCGGTCAATACAGAACAAAAACTTCCTTCCTGTGTTAACCGGCAGAACTCGGTAAGAACTACAATTACCGAGAAATTCGGTAATCCTGCCACTTCCTTTGGAAATCGACTGGACTCGGTAAAAGCTGTCTTCAACTACCGAGTGAGCTCAGTGAAAACTCAGCTTTCCTTAGCTTACCGTGCGAACTCGGTTAACACTTAACCGTTCGTTACAAAATCCTTTGATACCCGAGTGATCTCGGTAAGAACTAAACTTTCCTTAGCTTACCGAGTGAACTCGGTTAACACTAACTCACCGTGTGACATACCGGAATGCTCGGTATACATTGCAAAAGGCTTTTTCTGACCAACTGAGCTCGGTAAGCTCTGTAAACTATTTTCCTGGTTGATAGAACTCGGTAGACTCTGTCTGATAACTGATATGACATTTGTGTAACATCAAAGACAATACACAATTACTTAATTGTATCCAACATCTTAGGTCTTCCACCTAATCAAATCAAGCTTCTTTCACACCCTACGCCTCTAAGGATTCTATCAAAGAGATCTCACTTCTTCAACTAGTGCACATCAATAGGTTAGTACAAGCTTGCTCATAATGTCCTCAAACACACTAACAATCCCAAGGCTCAATGTATTCTCCAAATGAAAAAATTGACACCTAGGTATACCTTAGGTTAGACATCAATATTTCAAACTTGAAAGAAGGACAAAACCCTAGTCGAGTTGCATTCCACAAATTAGCTCTAAAATACTTGGAATAAGGCTACAAGGATTAGACCTTCAAACACACTAAAACTTAAATAACTTGCAAAAACCCTTAACAATGATCCAAAATAATTATATTTATGGATACCCTTTTTAGAGTACTTGCATATTTTTTAATTCTCTAACCCTCAACTTGTCCATACAACCCAAGCTCATTTTTAGGGTTAATTTGAGGGTTTCCAATGGTTTTTTGTTGTCTAGCTTTTTAACCTTTAAAAAATCCTTCTCAAAGCTACTCCTTGGGATTGGAGTTATCTTTCATCATCTCCTCACTCACCATGTGCCTGGATCAAAGTTCTTGCACTTCCAATCCATTCCAAATGTTGATTTACTTATTTGTGATCCCTAACCAAACATGATTTACTTGTCTAGGGCATCACACTAAAAGTGTTTTCTATGCTTCCCATGGGCTCTCCTTTTCTATACATAATTTAAAATGATTCTAGTTACAAGTCCCAAAAGGATTTACATTTCATACAATGGGAAATGGCCCTAAGAAACCATTTTATGCTAACTACCTTGTTCAAAACAACAAATTGTTGGAGCACAAAATAATTAATCTAAGCACTATAAACCCTATGAAACAACAAGAAAAATATAAACATAAATAAAATACAATGACCACTAACACTTCTAATAGAGAAGACCCTAAATCTAATCTGTATATGCACCAAGAATTGAAAAAACACAAAAATTGTTATGTAAGTGTTGTTGCACAGGTTGTACAATGCATTAAGTTGGTTCTCTAGCCCATGAAAAAGAATGATTTTGGTATTATAAATGAATTACATGAGTGTCCCAACCTCCTTTAGTTATTTAACATACTCCAATTGATAACTTGCTCTATTTACAAGAAATTTGAAAAAATTGTCAAATTACAACTTTTGAAAAATAAGCAACTTTTATAATTTTGCATGTTTGCTCTCAAATTTGTTCTATGCATTATCAATCTATGAGAAAGGTATTATATAGGTAAAAACACCTACTAAGTTCCCCAAAACATCTATTTGACCTATTTAGCCCTCAAAACCCAAAAATGCTCAAAAAAGCCAAATGAGCAATTTTAGCAACATTGCCATTTTGGGCTCTTTCAACCTATCTAATCTCACCTTAGGACCAAGTTGGTCCCATTATTGATCTAGTGATGTGTCTAGCATCACTAGAAGACAAAAACCACAAAAATCCCTAGGTCTACCCTTAGCCTAGCTAGGTGCTCCTGCAACATACTTCCCCCCATAAAAAAAACTAAGTCACACCTGATGGCAACATGTCTACGAGTATTCCAACCTTCTTGAACTCTGTCTTAGCAACCCAAGTAGCATCTTAAATTAGATTTCCCTTCCATTTGATGAGATGCTCCATATACACCATGTGCCTTGTAGACTTCTTCACTCTTAAGTCTAACATGTTCTTTGCCTCTAACTTGTTGACTTGAGGTGTTGCATCAAGTTTAATGTCTTCTTGTAGACCTAGACTGGTCTAAGGAAATGTGCCCTTGAAAACCACCAAGTCTTGTACATTAAAAATAGGGGATATGCCTAGATTTGATTGTAAATCTACCTTATAGGCATTTTCTCCATACTTAGCCAAAATTTTGCAAGGGCCTACCTTCTTCATCTGTAGCTTGGTAGGAACACCTTTTTGAAGCCTTTCCTTATTCAAATGGACCATTACATATTCCCCAATAGTAAACTAAATATCCTTTCTCTTTTCATCCACTTTGGCTTTGAGCTTTTGTGTGTTAGCTTGGATTGTCTTCTTGACTTTCTCTTGAATCTCCTTCATGGTTTGAACAAAGTCTTTAGCTTGACCACTTCTCTGATCCATATCACCAAGATTTCTCAATTCACATACACCTCTTGTATGCATTCCATAAACTATCTCAAAAGGACTCTTTCAAGTGGTTCTATTCCTGCTATCATTATAGGCATACTGTACTTGTGAAATGATAATATCCCATCTTTGATCATATTCCTTATTTTGGCACCTTAGAAGCTTCCTTAAGGTCCTATTAACCACTTCAATTTGACCATCAATTTTGGGATGGTAAGTTGAACCAAATGATATGTTTGTACCAAGTTTTCTCCACAAGGTTTTCCAAAAATAGCTCATAAATTTAACATTCCTATCTAACACAATGCTTAAAGGAAGTCCATGAATCCATAAAACCTCTTTAAAAAATAGATGGGCAATATGACTAGCATCATTATTTTTCCTACATGGAATGAAATGACGCATTTTGGTCAATCTATCAATGACCGCATAGATGCTATCATAGCCTTTCTTAGTTTTTGGTAAACCAACAATAAATTCCATACGTACACAATCCCATGGCCTATTTTGAATTGGTAGAGGCTGATATAGACCTACATTACTCATTCCTCCTTTGGCTTTAATGCATACCATGCATTGCTCCACATACTTGGTTACATCCCTTGCTAATTTGGGCCAATAATAGAACCTTTACACTAGTTCTATGGTTTTGTTGATACCAAAATGACCACTTAGGCTACCATTGTGCTTCTCCTATATTAGGTTCTCTCTCATGGAACCCTTTGGTACACACAATTGGTTACCCTTGAATAGAAACCCATTTTGTAAGGTATACTCTAAAAATTTGCTACGAAAATAATTCTCAAAATCTCAACATACCTTGTAGGCTTCAGCAAAGTCCTCATCTTCCTTGTAAAGATTCTAAAAACTCTCTATTCCAATGCCTTGGAGCTGAATCTCTTGGAATTTCATATTCCTCCTACGTAGTGCATCTGCCACTTTGTTCAACCATCCCTTCTTATGCTTTATTGTGAAGGTAAAGGCCTGCAAGTACTCCATCCACTTCAAGTTTTTGTTGCTCAACTTATCTTGAGTGTTTATGTAGCTAAGAGCTTGATTACTTGTAAACACAACAAATTTTTTGGGCAACAAATAATGTCTCCACTTCCTAAGCCACTAAACTAAGACATGGAGCTCTAAGTCATAGGATGAATACTTCTTCTTGGCCTCATTAAACTTCTCATTGGCCTCATTAAACTTCTCACTATAAAAAGCTACTAGTCTACCTTCTTGACTCAAAACCCCACTTAGTGCTAAGCCATTTGCATCACATTCTAAGGTGAACAATTTCTCAAAACTAGGCAATTGTATGATAGGTTGAGTAGCTACTTGTTTCTTCAACATTTCAAATGACTTTTCAAATTCTAAGGTCCACTTAAACCTAGACTTGACTCCACCCTTTATAGTATCCAGCAAAGGTGCACAAATACCACTAAAATTTCTAGTGAATTTCCTATAGAATTGAGACAAACCATGGAAACTTATTACCTCAGTAGATGTGGTAGGTGTTGGCCAATCTAGTATAGTAGTAACCTTCTCCTTGTCCATCTTTAATGTGCCTTTAGACACCAAAAATCCTAGGTACACAAGCTCTTCTTTGAAGAAGTCACACTTCTCAAGATTTATGGCTAGCTTCTCCTCATGGAATCTTTTTTAAAATGCCTCAATATGCTTGATATGCTCTTCTCTAGTCTTGTTCAAGATAAGTATATCATCTAGATATACAACTATAAATCTTCCTGTGAAATCCTTGAGCACTCATTCATGAGAATCATGAATGTGCTAGGAGTATTGGAGAGACCAAATGGCATCACAAGCCATTCATAAAGACCATCAGTAGTCTTAAATATTGTTTTCCATTAATCTCCCTCCTTAATCCTAATTTGGTGATACCCACTTTTCAAGTCCAACTTAGTGAAATATTTGGCTCATCCAAGGAAATCCACGAGATCCTCAATCCTAGGTATGTGAAACCTATACCTGATTGTTATCCAATTTATGGCTCTTGAGTCTTTACATAATCTTCATTTTCCTCCTTTCTTGGATGCCAACACAATAGGAACTACACATGGGCTTATGCTCCTTTGGATCAAACCTTGATCCATCAATTCTTGGACTTGTCTTGCCACTTCTAGATTCTGATCTAGAGTTAACTTGTATGATGATTTATTAGGTAAGGAAGCACCTATAACAAATTCAATTTGATGACTAATAACTCTCCTAGGAGGTAGAGTAGTTGGAGTACCATCACTCGCTATGTCCTTGTACTTTCCATGCAAAGTTTGGACTTCAACTAGTAAAGGTTCTTTAACTACACTATCTTTTGCTTTAGACTTTAGAACTACTACAAAACTTTGGTATTCCTCATCGTTGAGGTCTTTATCAAAATCTCGTCCACTACAAAATAGAACATTAGGTACTTTCAGCTGAGATTCTTCCCCTTCTAGAAATGACTAAATTTTGAAGGTCTTTCCTCCCTTCTTAAAAGTTATGGCATTAGACCTTTTATCATATACAACCTCCCTATCAAATTGCTAAGGCCTACCTGGAAAAAGATGACAAGCATCCATAAGCAAAACATCACACAATAGTTTTTCCTTATATACTATGGATAATTCTACCCAAGCTTGCTCATTCACCAATATGTTATGTCCCTTGTTGAGCCAAGTAACCTTGTAAGGGTTGTCATGAGGTATCTTTTGTAATTTTAGTTTAGTAATAGCCTCCTCTGATATTATATTATAAGTAGAATGTGAATCCATCACCACCTTGCATATTTTTCCTAAGATTTTAAATTTTATCCTAAACAATGCCCTTCTATGTTTAGATTCATCAGGAGCTAGTTGTTTGATCAACACTCTCTAAGTTTCTCATCTTTTTTAGATTCAATGTGGTCCACATTAGATTATTTTTTGTAATCCTCTTGCACATATGCCATTCTTTTGTCCTGGTTTAAGGAAGAAGGCTTATCTAGGCATCTATAGGCTAGATGACCTAGCTCTCCATAGTTATAATATTTCATACTTACAAAGTATGAGTTGGATCTAACCGATCCTCTCACCATATTTAATCCTCCTTGGTTGCATCTACCTCTATTGTAGCCACCTCTTAAAGAGTTGTCACTAACGTTATCTATGAGACTGCTCTCTCCTTAGTTCTTTTTCTCACTATCTCTACCCTAGTAGCCTTCCCTTTGTCCTCTTTTATTTCTATCGTTGCCTCTATCCTTGAAATTAAAATATTCTTTCCTTTTTTTCTTTTCCTTTACCTTTAGAGCTAACTGATGGAATCTTTGAACTATGGTAGATTCCCACAAATTGAGCTCCTCTTGGATATTCCACTTCAAGCCATCTAGCTATCTTTCCACTTTGATTGGCTCATCTTGTTGTTGTTTGGACCTTAGACATAACCTCTGAAATTCCTAAATATAAGAGGTCACATCTAGGTCTTTTTACTTCATTCCTTGCCTTCTCCTATGGAATTAGGTCTCAAAGTCTTTAGGTAGGAAGTTCTCCTTCACTTTAGTGATCATAGCCTTCCAATTTTCTATAGGTATCTTACCCATGTTGACTATCTCATCTTGTACATGGGTGTAAGTACAAAGTTGTGTCACCTTTTAGGGTGACAAATCAAAATGACTAAATTTGAGTATTTCTATCTAAAAATCAAATTTTTTTCAAACATATGATCTTATTAAATTTATTCTAGCTAATTTATATATGAACCCACACTTTTCCAATTGGAAATGTCTATTAAATGCATGTTTTATAATAGTTAGTATCAAATTACCAAAGAAATTAAATTATTTCAGAAAACTGACGTTTCAATAACTCTTACTATTTTTTATAATATTTTTTTAATAACATATAAATTCCATTTTAAAGAGCTCATAGTTAAGAATATTCTGATACAGATTTCATAGTGTTTTAATTAGATATAATATATTGTAATTAAAAAATTCTCCAAGTATGCATTTAACACTTGAGAATATGTTGATTTTGAGAAAGAAAAATAGTAAATCATATCAGAATTTTTTTAAAATTATATGATATTTTACAAGAGAAAGTCCTCTTCAAAAATCTATAATTTTTCTTTTCGTTGGAATAGATTTATTTTTAAAAATGTGGTGGGAGATGAAAACTATCGATTTGAATAAGTTGAAATTTGAATCATTATAAAAGAGAAAATATAGGTCTAAAGTCAATTTTTTTTTCAAATTGTTCTAGCTACATATATTACTTATAGAATAATCAGAGATCAAAAGGAAATAATTTTATCTCCTTGTAGATTAGTGGTGGAAACTAGACCCCTAATTTTCAGCATTTTTTAGCAACTAAAAAGTTATCTTTAAAAAAAGGAAAATCTATCATTTCCTTTTGTAAATAATTATTAAAATTTATAATTTTAAACTTCATCCATTTCTACACATGTCATTGGTTTACTTCATTTTCAAATTCTAAATAGTAACACAAGATTTATGTCATTAAAGTTGAAAGTTATACTTTTGTTAGCCTTTTCCTTTGTAAAAGGGTGACACAAGTTTGTATTTTTATCCACATATTTCCACCATGTTAGAGCTAAGCCTTTGAGCCTAACTTAGCAACTTTAACCTTTTTTGCCTCTGATACTCCCTCACACTCAAAATGGTTCTTTATGCCATCTATCTAGTCCATTATTGCATCAATGTCCATCTTTCCACTAAAAAGTGGCACACCTTCCAATGCTTTTCCTCTTGGGATTTGATAGCCTTCAAGATGGGCTCTTCATTCAAGATAGGGTTAGGTTCAAGGACTACATCCTCATCTGCTAGCTCTGCTAGGCATTTTTCAAGAACATTGTTCTTCTCCCTTTGTTCATCAACTTCCTTGGCTAATTCTACATTTCTCACCATGCTAGTTTCACCTATTGACTCTCCAATAGCTGTAGACATCCATCAATTGTTCCCAAATATTTAACTTGCTTTGATACCACTATGATGTGACAAACAGTCTTTCTCACAAGCCCTAAGCTCTCTAGGGTCTTCTTAGGTCTTCCACCTAATCAAATAGGGCTTCTTTCAAACCCTATGCCTCTAAGTATTCTATCAAAGAGACCCCACTTCTTCAACCGGTGCACATCAACAAGTTAGTACAAGCTTGCTAATAATGTCCTCAAACACATTAATAATCCCAAGGTTGAATATATTCTCCAAATGACATAATTGACACTAGGTCAGACATCAATATGCCAAAATCAAAACAAGGACAAAACCCTAGTCGAGTTGCATTCCACAAAGCAATTAGCACTCAAATGCTTGCAAAAAAGCTACAAAGATTAGCCCTCCAAACACACTAAAACTGAAATAACTTGCAAAAACCCTTAACAATGAGCTAAAAAAGTTATATTTCTAGATACCCTTTTTAGAATACTTCCAGATTTTTGAATTCTCTAACCCTCAACTTGTTTGTACAACCCAAGCTCATTTTTTGGCTTAATTTGTGGGTTTCCAAGTGTTTGTTGTTATCTAGATTTTTAACCTTCAAAATATCATTCCAAAAGATCCTCCTTGGGATTTGAGTTATCTCTCACCATCTCCTCACTCACCATGTACCTAGATTGGAATTCTTGCACTTCCAATCCACTCCAAGTGTTGATTTCCTAATTTGTGATCCCTAACCAAACATGATTTGCTTGCCTAGGGCATCACACTAATAAAAAATCTATGATTACCATGGGCTCTCCATCTCTATACATAATGTACAAGGAGTCTAGTTCCAAGTCTCAAAAGGTTGTATAGTTTATATGGTGGGAAATGGCCCTAAGACCCCATTTTATGTTAACTTCCCCATTTTATGTTAACTTCCCTATTCATAACAACAAATTGCTAGAACACAAAATTATTAATCTAAGCACTACAAACCCTATGAAAAAAAAAAACTGAAAATATAAATGAAGGAAAATATCTATTAACACTTCCAACATATATAACCCTAAATCTAATCTGTACATATGCCAAGAACTACAAAACCACAAAAACAGTTATGTAAGTGTTGTTGCATAGGTCGTACAATACATTAACTTAGTTCTCCAACCCATGATCAAGAATGATTTTGGACTTATAAATTAAATCCATAAGTTCCCCAACCTCTTTTAGTTAGTTAAAAAACTCCAACTGATAACTTGCTCTGTTTGCAAGAAATTTGCAAAAATTGTCAAATGACAACTTTTCAAAAATGAGCAACTTTTGTAATTTTGCATGTTTGCTTCTCAAATTGTCTCCATAGGTTACCAATATATGAAAAAGGTATTATGGAGGTATAAAACACATAATAAGTTCCCCCAAACACCTATTTGACCTATTTAGCCCTCAAAACCCAAAAATGCTCAAAAGGGCCAAATGAGAATTTTGGAACAATTTTAGCAACATTGCCATTTTGGGCTCTTTCAACCTATCTAACCTCACCTTAGAACCAATTCGGTCCCCTTATTAATCTAGTGATGTGGCTAGCATCACTACAATCTAAAAACCATAAGAAGCCCTAAGTCTACCCTTAGCCTACCTAGGTGCTCCTACACCACCAAGATTGAGAAAACCTAATAAGGTGATGTGGAAACAATGTCAAATGGGGAAAATACCAAAGTCTAGTTTCAAGAGCAAGACTTATTGTTCTAATGATATTTTGGAGTTGGTTCATACTACTTTAAGTGGTCATATTGGAGTGCAAGGCTATTATGGTGACAAATATTTCATTCTATTTTTTGATAATTTCTCTGCAATGATGATTATGATGTTTCTTAAAGAAAAATCTGATGCATTTCAAATGTTTAAGTGATATTTGGATAAAAAAGAAATAGGAAAGAGTCTGAAATGCTTGAGATCAAAGAGAGGAGGTGAATTCATATCAAATGAGTTCAACATATTTTTCAATGACAAAGGAATCAAGAGACAAATGAGTGCACCAAAGACTCCACCAAAGAATGGGATAGCTAAAAGAAGGAATAGAACAGTCATGGACTATGCAAGGATACTAATGATAAAGAAGAATATTTTGAAAAAGTACTAGAGATAAGTTGTAAGTACTACTATCTATATTCTGAGTCAATTCCAAGTGAAGAAAGGTACACAAAAAAACCCTTTTGAACTTTGGTATGGCTATGCACCTAATGTGAATTATTTCAAAGGTTTTGGAAGCAAATGTTACATACTAAAAGATGCAAGAAAAGGAAAACTTGATGCAAAGAGTTATGAAGGAATATCCCTAGAATATTCCATGACAAGAAAGGCTTATACATGTTTGAATTCTAACACTAACAAAATTGTGGAAAGCGCAAATGCTAAAGCTGATGAATTTATAGAAAAGAATAAACAAGAATACAAGAAAGAACCTAAAGATTATAGAAACTTTGTCTACATCTATGAAGGAGAACCTAATACTTTACCTAAATCAAAAAAAGAGGTTTACAGGTATCAACAGCTAGAAACTACCGAGGTTCAATAGAAAAGCTCTGTCAAGCATCAGACTATAGGAGATGTGTCACAAATAGAATAAGCTAGACATCAAAGAGAAGAAACCAAACACCAAACATGCCATGCTGAATTGCAGCCAAAGATACCTAAAGTAGAAGAGCAAGCAGAATCAAGTGAAATACATGAAGAAGAAAGAAGACTTAAACCTATCTTTTAAAGTATGTAAGGAGGAACCATACACTAGACCAAATCATTGGAAGAAAAGAGTTAGGAGTCATGAAAGGAAGTAAGTTCAAGAATGATACATGTTTACTATGTGAGGTTGAACCTAAATCAGTTAAAGATGCTTCAAAGAATGAAGATTGGATTAAGGAAATGAATGAGGAAATTGATCAAATGTAGAAGAAAAAGACATGGAAATTGGTACCCAAACCAAAGGACAAGAATGTGATTAGAACAAAGTTGGTATTTGGAAACAAGATGAATGAGAAAGGTGAAGTCGCAAGGAACTAGGAAAGACTAGTTTGTAAAGGATATGCACAAGATGAAGGAGTTGCCTATGGTAAGACATTTACCCCATTTACAAAGTTAGAAGGAGTGAGAAATTTTCTTGCAGATGCTACTTGCAAAAGTTTCAAGGTATATCAAATGGATGTCAAATATGCACTTTTGAATGGAATTTTAGAAGAAGTCTACATTGATCAACTTGAAGTATTTTTTGATCCTAGCAAGAGGAATATGGTATGAAAACTACATAAAGAATTATATGGTTTGAAGCAAGCCCCTAGAGCTTTGTATGAAAGGTTACACACTTATTTGGTGAAAATAAGTTTTGCAAGAACTAATGATAATAGCAATCTGTACTTGAAAAGTGAATCTAAGAACAAGATATTGCTAGCTAAAATTTTCATTGATGATATCATATTTGGAGGACATGACTTGTTGTGTAATTCATTTTATAATAAGATGAAGAAATAATTTGAGATGTCAATGTTTGGAGAGATCAAGTCCTTTGTTGGTTTACAAGTTTATCAGATGAAGAAAGGTATTTACATTACTCAATCAAAGTATATCAAAGAAATTATGAAGAATTTTAGAATGGAGAATTCAAGAAAAATTAGAACACCCATGCTTACTGGTCATAAACTTACAAAGAGTGATGATTCTACTAAGCTAAATCAAACATTATGTAGGTCAATGATTACAAAATTGCAATACGTTGTACATATTATACCTAACATTGCATAGGCAGTTGGTATTATTGCTAGGATTTTTACTAATCTTAGAGAAAATTCATGATGGCTATGAAAAGGATATTGATATATCTAAAAGGAATTGGAGACTATGGATTATGGTATAAAAAGAGTAAAAATTTTGAACTAAAAAGGTTACACAAATGCTGATTGGGCTGGAAACATTGATGACATAAAAAGTGCAAGTAGAGGCACTTTCTTTCTAGGAAGGAGACTAATTTCATAGACAAACAAGAAGCAAAATTTTATTTCTCAATCCATAACAGAGGTTAAATATGTTTCTAGAATAGTTAATTATTCAAATATTGTGTGGATTAAGCAATTATTGAAAGGTATGAAGGAAGAGATTAGTGAACCTATTGTGATGTATTGTGACAACACGAGTTCTATAAAAATTTCAAAGAATCTTGTGATGCACACAAAGACGAAACACATTGCTATCAAGTATTATTACTTGAGAGAGTTGGTACATGAAAAAGAAGTGAGATTGGAGTATGTGAAAAAAATGAAGTAGGTAGACAATATGTTTACCAAAGCATTACATAAGGATACTTTTGAGTATCTAAGAGCCAAGTTAGGGGTCATTCCCCGATGTGAAGCAAGCTAAGCAGAGATAATGCATTGCATCGAGTGTTATAATCAGAATATATTACACTAAAGATTATGAAAATATGGACTAAAACATGAGAAGATGATACTGTAAGGAATGAAGGTAAAGATGAAAGAGAAAGTGATATTGAAATATCAGTTAGACAGTGACATAGAGGATGTTCGTTTATGAATTTTTGATGTCTTTGGCATAGTTCTCAAATAGGGAGAGTATGTTATCAATTTACCATTCATATCCAAAGGGAGATTATGTATTGAGTAATAAGAGCGAGAATATATATGAAGTGCTTTTTGTCAAAAGAGAGAGACATGTGGAGCTAGAGATGTATACAGTTACCATCCTATATTACAATGAGTGAGAGAGAGCATGATTAAAGGTGTTTCCATCTAGTAACAAAGGGTGAAGTTGAATCACAAGAAGAGATATGACAAGAAGGAGCCAATATAATTAGAGTTAGTATTGAAGAATATACAATTAGTCTCATAGAGGGTGTTGGAATGTTCAAATGGGAAGAGTACTTATGATAGGGGGGGTGAATCAGAAGTACCAACTTTTATCTTTTTATATCCTTTAAACATATAAGAAAAAAAAAAAATTTGTATGCATGTAAACATATAAACAATCATGAAATGAGAGCATGCATCAACACATAACACAAAGATTTGATAACCCAAAAACCCTCCAGGAATAAGAAGGTAAAACTAAGGTGCGGATGACACCCACAAAAATCATTGCAGCAATCAATGTTCAACCACTTCTGATGGTCTACCTTGTGAAAGGCCTAGCCTATTAAAGACTTTACACTATGTCAATAGTGACCTAGTTAAAGGATTTACAAACACTTACATGAAGTGTCACCCTGTTAAAGGATTTACAATAGGTTGTTAAACCCACCTAATACATAGGATTTTCAAGACCTTTTTCCAAAGGTTCTCCTACCTAGCTGTTAAGCTAACCTATCAACATAGGATTTCAACCTCTAATACGATTGTGAGAGGGTACTAGAACATTTGACCCAACTGAATGCAATCTCAAATTGTTGGATTTAGGTACTAGATCTACTCTTCTCATTATGATCCTTGCTTGATCTAATCTCTGTATGTGTTACTAATCTTTTGTACTATTCTAATCAACTTGATATGAAATTGCTACTTTGCTCCACTAAGTCTTTCCTTCTTCTAACTAAAATTTGGCTATAATCTCCCCATACACTATTTTCTTCCACACATGCAATGGTGCATTCAACCTCCTTATAAAGAATGCAAAGACTTAGGGTTAGGTATGGATCTATGATCCATATTGAATCTCAAATTCCTGCTTAAATCCTTGGATTTTTCTCATTGGTAGCATGCCTTCTCCATTTTTCTGATTGGTTGTATGTAGATTGCATAGGGAATGTAAATGATTCATCCTTATCCTTTTTCTCCTTCAAAATTTCTCTAGGTTGACTCCAAAAATGATTTACATATTAGTTTTTGAAAGCACAAACTCTTATGTTGATCCTGAGTTACTCGGCACTCATTACATTACTGATGCTTGGCATGAACTGATTCCTAGATTGCTTGGCATCTATTACTTTCCTAGTTCACTTGGCACCTATTAAACACTGTATCACTCGGCACATGTATGTTCTGTATTGCTTGGCATCTAAACGTTTCTAAATTACTCGACACATACTACGTTCATACTTCCTCAGCACCAGCTATGGCTCGGCACCTATTGAAAGTCTAGCTTGGCATACATTGTGTACTCGACGTGTATATTGAAAAATGGTTGTGTGTTGACACTCAATTGTCAAGACTATTCTTTTGACCAACAATCTCCCCCTTTGACATGAGTGTCAAAAACACTTAGCTAAGCATTTATGAACTTGAACTTATTGAGTACATTCTTTATTTTCTTGGTATTCATGCAAAATTTCAAAAAATATTGTGAGTAACAACATACTTTATGACTCCCTCTGAGTTGATTATGCCTTGTCCATTCTTGAAACTAAAATTCTATGTTAATGTGCCTAATTCTCTCTGTCCTTTGTCCTATTTCTACATTTGGAGCCTATGTGTTGTATCTGATCTATTGAAGTTTGAAATTTTGCATCTTCCCCTTTCTCCTTTATTATTAGTCTCCTCCTTTTTGGCTATTTACAAACTTTCCACATTATTCTCAAAATGAAAGAATGTAATAAAAAATGGTTCAAAATTTGGTATTCTCTTCAAAATTTGGTATTGTCTTATAGTATATGCATATATACATATTTCCATTTATACATATATCTCCCCCTTACTTTATTTCCCCCTTTTTGACACTGATGTCAAAGGGTTCTATGGAGTGATACCATGCTTAGCCAAAAATGTGCTATTTACTTCTAGGAGTATCTTCAGAGCTGCATCCCAATTCGCTAGTGCAATGTCCAATGACTTATGTTGGATGGAAACCTCTTCTACTAGATGTACAAGTCCATCTGAGGTAGAAAGATGTGAATCTTTCTTGAGGACTATTTTTGCATACATTTTCTTCTTATGGAGTACCTCTAAGTGAGGGGTTATAGAGGACTACATTTGCATCAACTTAGCTTTAGTATTAGCCTCCTTTATTGTTAATACAACTAATTCTCTTTGTGTGTGAAGCATTTGAGAAAAATGCTTCACTTTGAGCTAGATTGGTGAGGAGTTGCATACTAGAAATCTTTAAATTTCTCTCCAAACTTAGTATCTTCTAGCTAGTTTCTTGTGTGAAGTTGAAAAAATCACACAACATATTGTACAGGGAGAATATATTCCCAAGTATAATTTTTACTCTATCCAATTTCCTAGCCAATTCAACTTGAGATAGTATTGTATCACCAGATATTTTCTCATTTACCTTTCCTTGGAACTTCCTTTTTGACCATTCCATTAATTTTGCATTTTTATCTTGGTCTTCATTAGCCATCTAGTCAACTATGTTAGATAGTTGTTCTACTATCGGCCTTGACTCATCAAGTGTTTGCAAGCTAAAGGAATCCATAAAGATGTCCTTTATCTCATTCAGTGCTTGCCTATATTTATATTCCTTTCTCAATACCTCTTGTCTCCTTCTTCTATCTAATGCACTCTGTATTTCATTAATCTTCTCTTCAATGAGGGTGTTGGATTCATAGTAAGGTATTGTGATTTCCTCATCAAGCTCAAGAATTCCATACTGAAGTTTCCTGGCTACTTTTGTTGAGCTCAATCCTGGTGTTCTAACTTGCAATGCTAGCATTTCAGTGCTCAGCTTCTAAAGAGTTTGAGTGGGAGTACCTATTTTTGGTAATTCAACCAAATTTTGTATTGTAGATTCCTCCTCATCTCTTGTCTCTTCCTTCTCTTCTATTTGTTTCTCCTTTTGACTATCAATGGTTGGGGGTGTGCTTGTTGGTTGTTCTAATTTTTCTTTGTCTTCTCCTGCTACTATACTCAGCACTTGAAGTGTATCTGTGACTACTTTTAGTGGAGATGGTGGAGGAAGGAATAGGAGCCTAGTAGTTTGAGTGGTCAAAGGTGGTTCTTGTGTTTGCACCTTGACTTCCTTTGATTTTACTACTGGATTTTGCAACTCATCAACACTAACTAGCATTGGGCTTGAACATAATATAGTTGCTTGTGTTGATTGGTCAAGGATCTTTGTTAGATCCTCTGCAGTTAATGGATTGATGTTTTGACCAGAAGTGTTAATAACATCCTTAATCTTGATAATTTATATAGGTGTGATGGTGGCATGAGGAGGGCTAGGAGGTGGTAGTTGTGTGTCTTGCACACTTTGCTCTTGCTGCTCATTTGTACCCTTTTCTTCCTCTTTCTCCTCTTTACTCTCCTCTTCATCTTTCTTTTCCTCCTCTTCATCTTTCTTCTCTTCCTCAACCTTCTTCTCCTCTTCCTTCTTATCTTCCTCCTTCTTCCCTATTTCTTTCATTTCCTTTTTCTTGGCACTTGCTTCTGCCTTGTATTCCTCATCAAACACATCATCAATTTTCTTGTATATTATTTTCCACAATCTTGTGGATTTGCTGACCACATCTTTAATTCTATTTTGCAAAGTACAAAATTCTCAATACTTAGGAGTAAATCTACTATTGTGCCTCTTGACTACATTAGTTATTTGACCCTTAGTCAAGTCAGGAAACAATCTAGCTAAAGTAGATTCCCTTATTTCCTTTTCCATTTGCAAGCAAAAATGCCATTTGTCTTCAACAATTTTGTACAAATCCTTGGGCATTGAACCATCTAGCTCTAGAGGTGTGTGTTTGTACTTGGCCATCATAGCATACACTGATTTCTCTATTTTATTTTTCTCTTCCTTAGTGAGCTTATTAAAATCTAAATTCTTTAAAGCTTTCAAGTCATCATTTTTAATCTTTGTACACAATTTGTCTATAGCAGACTTGGGTGGACGACTTACCACTTTGAACTGACTATTATCATTTGTTTCTATCTTTTCTTCATCTGAGTCAAGTTGAGCTACATATTTTCTTCTTTTTCTTGGCTCCTCCTCAGTCTTCTTGGTGGTTTTCTTCTTCTTTTATGCATCTTCTTTAGCCTTTTATGTTGTAGCTCTGGTGGTGGCTCTAGTAGTGGGCTTCTTTGGTGCAGGTTTTGTCACTTTCTTTGCTTTGGGTTGAGGAGCAGGTAGAGTTTTAAGCTTCCTCTTGGTGACTTTAGTTCTAATAGGTGCTTCCTCAACTTCTTTTTCCTTGGCACCTTCCTCTTTATCCTCGACTAGACCTTGTGTCAGTTGTGGAGGCTCTTCTTCTTCATCTTCATTGGCATCCTCTTCTTCATCTGCTTCCTCTTCTTTAGTATTACCTACTTCTTCAACTTCAAATCTTTTCTTGATCTTCTTGATTAGTTTGTACTTCTTTTTCACTATTGTGGCTATCTTAAGATCTGTCACCACCCTTGATTTGACAATGCCATAGGTTCCAAAATATTTTGCATCATTGTCAATATCTTCTGCAAGTAGAGTTGTTATTGCTGCTAAGGTTTGATCAACATCAAGTTCATAACCTAGTGGCCTAAGCCATCTCACTCTAGGTGTGACTGCTTGTATATATGTGTAATCAATATCCATAAGAAAGAAAATATCCTTTTCATGCTACTCAACCAGTGAGACTGGTACCCTCATCCTCTGTTTCATGGACTTTTTAAATTCCTCAAAGTAACTAGTCATTTGGGCATCAAAATTCTCACCCATCTGCTCAATGAATCCATTGGTTTTCTCAACAATGGTCTTGTTTTGATCCCATTTCACCTTGCCTACTAAAGGGAATTCTTTCATAATATAGAAAAATGTGCAAATCAAAACTCAGCCAAATTTTCATTGAGCTCCCTTAGACTTCCTTATATCTCCTAGATTCTCATTGATCTACTATAACATGAGCTCTACAAGATCATATGTATGATATTTATTTACCAATTTATAGGCAACATCTACTACTATACATGGTACACTATTTAGTCTACTTGACTGGTAGAATTTGTGGGATATGACTCTCACAGCAAAATCTAGTAGGGGTTTTGTGATGGTCTCTATTGTCATTCCCCTATTATTCCATTTTGCACTAGTGTTCTTCTCTATGGCCTCCTTTTTGTCACTTCTCAAGGTCTTTGGCCAATCTAGGGTTAGAATTCCAGTAACCCTATGGGCAGTTTTCTTTGTGAACTTCATTGGCCCTATCTCTAACCAAAAGGCTCCATCATGGATTCTACTCAACACTATGCGTATCCATTTTGTTTTGAAAAAAATAGAGAAAACTAGGGTTTTGGTTAGACCCTTCTTCTCAACTATGGAGAATTCATCTTTAATTTTTCCATTTTCACACAATTTATCTAATGCATTAAAAATCTCCAAATCTCCTATGGATCCAACTTTCAAGTTATAACACTTTCAAATTTCTTGTGCCATAACAACTTTATCAGGAATTACAAATAGGGCACCAACGGGATCATTCTTATAGGCGACTTCAAGAATGGGCCTAAACCCAAACTATTTGACTTCATTACTAACAAGTTGAATTTCATGAATTTCCCTTTCCTTAGTGGTTGTTGACCCAGATGCCATTGTTTACCAAACCACGGTTTAAAATTAAGTAAGCTTTCAAACTTTGTGTAGCTTGACACTTGAATAAAATACTTGTGATTCGATGAAATTGAGTTAAATCATTGTTGGAATCTCTACAAATTGCTATTTGATCACTATAGAATTGCCTTTTTTCTCTACTCAACTTTGTTGTGTGTTCGAATGATTCAAAAAATGAAAAATTTTCAAGTTTATTAGGTTAAAAAATCTAGCATTTATTGCATTTGTGATGACAGCTATACACTCAGCTTCCAAAGATTTTATCAACTCGGCTTTCATTGAAGTTCATCTACTCGACAACTAGTAGCATGTTTTACTCGGCATCCACTCGTCTGTTCAACTCAACATATACTAGAATTTTACTCAACAACCAAAGATAGCTCAGCATCATCTTCTAATCTTTTAACTTGACATCTTTTCTCATGCATATTTCTTCTTTACAGTACTTCTATGTTTTCTTCGGGTGATGTATGATACATCTTTATATGTATCAGCCCCATGTATCTATCTTGTGCTTAATTGAATGAGGTGTGATCACTTGACCTCTTGGGTGAAGTGATCTCTCCATTTGATGTGTTGCATTCACCTTTCTTCTTCCATGTCTTGCTCATTTTTCCTCTTATTTGTTCAACATCAATCTTTTATTTTCCTTTATTGACTTTAGTATTTGGTGCTTTTGTCTTTGTAGGATAGTTTCTACTAATGTGACCAATCTTCAAGAAACTAAAACATGAAGTTTGGTTTAGCCACCTACTGTAACTTCCCTTGAAATTTTTTCTTATGCAATTTTCAGGAATGTGTCCATACTCTTGACAATAGTGATAGCTATACCTGGTATTGTAATCCCAATTTTAGTGATGTGGATGACTAATTCCTCTGGTAGGCTAACTAGGAGTCCACATAGGCTTTGATCTACATTCAAATGCTCTATGTCCATACTTTTTATAGTTGTAGCAGTTACCTTCAAATCTTGGTGTCCTCATGGTCTTGGTTATGTAGTCTTGTGTTGAATGCCCTTGCTTTTTGCATTTGTGACAAAATTTTGAATTTGTAGGCTTATCATGTTGATGACTATTCTTGCTTCTACACACATTAGAGGTATGTCCCTTTTTACCATAGAAATAACAAGTAGGTTTAGCATTCTTACTTTTGTTTTTTTTTTTTTTCTTTTGTAGTCTTGGAGATTCTCCTTATTTAGTGCTAATGTAGCCAAGTCCTAAAGTATCATTACTAGCCCTTGGTGATTTCAGCAATTGCTCAAAGTATGTGATGGCCTCATTTGGTTTGTTGTAACTTTCTACTATTTCCTTTTCTCTCTTCAATTCATTCTACAATTTTTCATTCTGCATCTTCAAGGTGGATATCTCAATGTCCTTCATGTTTAGCTCATGATGAACATTCATCATCTGGCTTAAGGTATTCAACTACATGTTTGAGATCTTTTCAAATTCAACTGTCTTCTCTTCTAGCCTATCGGTGAGAGTTCTCTTGTCATCTTCCATCATGGCCTTGTCTTCAATAGCTCTTTTCTTTTGTTCAGTAATCTCACATAGCATCATGGCTTGTGATTCTTGTTCCATCTTAAGAGATCTTATCTCTTCTACTTGAGCCCTATCTTTCTCCATTAATTTTACTATTGTTGCATCAAATTCCTTGGAATCTCCATTAGAAAACACTTGTGAGGTGTCAATTTCCTTGTAGTGTATGTCATTTTCAGCTATGGCTATCTCCTTCCTTCTTTTCAAAGATTTTCTCAGTTCCTCCCTAGCTTCCTCTACTTTATGTAGAGCTAGTTGCACATCAATCACCTAATTGTCAATGATCTTCCCAAGTTTGAAGACCTCCATCTTCTAACATTTTTCTCGAAACTATTAGGCTTCTCCTTGTAAGAACTAGAGCTTTGATACCAATTATTGGAATGTTCAAATGGGAAGAGTACTGCTGAGGGTGGGGGGGGGTGGGGTGGGGTGGGGTGGGGGATGAATCAGAAGTACCAACTTTTATCTTTTTCTATCTTTCAAACATATAAACAAAAAAAAAACAATTTGTATGCATGTAAACATATAAACAATCATGAAATGAAAGCATGCATCAACACATAACACAAAGATTTGATAACCCAAAAACCCTTAGGAATAAGAAGGTAAAACTGGGGTAGGGATGACACCCACAAAAATTACTACAGTAATCAATGTTTAACCACTTGTGATGGTTTGCCTTGTGAAATGCCTACCCTATTAAAGGCTTTACACTGTGTCAATATTGACCTGGTTAAAGGATTTACAGACACTTACATGAAGTGTCACCCTGTTAAAGGATTTACAATAGGTTGTTAAACCCACCTAATACATAGGATTTTCAAGACCTTCTCCAAAGGTTCTCCTACCTAGCTGTTAAGCTAACCTATCAACATAAGATTTCAACCTCTAGTGCAATTGTGAGAGAGTATTAGAACATTTTACCTAGTTGAATGCAATCTCAAATTGTTGGATTCAGGTACTAGATCTGCTCTCATTGTTTTGATCCTGGCTTCATCTAATCTTTGTATGCGTTCCTCATCTTTTGTACATTTTTGATCAACTTGATATGAAATTGTTGCTCTACTCCACTAAGTCTTTCCTTCTTCTCACTAAAATTTGGCTATAATCCCCCCATACACTATTTTCTTCCACACATGCAATGGTGCATTCGACCTCCTTATAAAGAATGTGAAGACTTAGGGTTAGGTATGGATCTACGATCCATATTGAATCTCAAATTCTCGCTCAAATCCTTGGATTTTCCTCATTGGTTGCATACCTTCTCCATTTTTTTGATTGGTTGCATGTAGATTTCATAGGGAATGTAAATGATTCATCCTTATCATTTTTCTCCTTCAAAATTTCTCTAGGTTGGCTCCAAAAAGGTTTACATATTAGTTTGTGAAATCAAAAACTCTTATGTTAATCCTGAGTTACTTGGCACTCATTACATTACTGATGCTCAGCATGAATTAATTCCTAGATTGCTCAGCATCTATTACTTTCCTAGTTCACTCGGCACCTATTAAAAACTATATCCCTTGGCACATGTAGGTTTTGTATTGCTTGACATCTGAACATTTTTAAATTACTTAGCACATACTACATTCAGACTTGCTCAGCACCAATTTTAGCTTAGCACCTATTGAAATTCTAGCTGGGCATACATTGTGTACTTAGCATGTATAGTGAAAAATTGTTAAGTGTGTTGACACTCAATTTTCAAGACTATTCTTTTGACCAATAGAGGGAAAAGTGTAAGTAAGTGCATGATGACAATCATAATGAAACTAAGGATATTATTGAATCTATGTATCAAATCACATAGGGAGTTGTTAATGATACATCATGAGAATGTCTTTTGCATTTGCATGATAACTAGAGGTGTTTCCATCAATGCTAAAGAGAGAGATTCTTAGAAACTGTGATTACAGAGATTATTATGTTGTCATTGATGTCAAACCTACTTAAGAGACATTTACTTATGGTGTAGAGTGCCATATCAGTTAATTAATGAAAAAGATTTGAAAAGAGAGATAACTAGATGAACTAGTGAAGTTATTGAGTGAAGAGGAGCAAGTATGATGGAATTGCAATGGGAACTTGATCAGTTAGTCTTTGACAAGATGATGTATTGTTTAATCAATGTATGAAGTATAGAAGTGTTGTTAAACACAAGCAAAGCATAGTGAAATGCGGTTATTCATTGAAGGAGTTGAAATAGAAGATGAAGGAAGTTAAGAAATAACCAAAAAAATAGTATTAGCCAAGTGTTAGTTATGGTCGAGCAAGATGAAGAAGAAATGTGTAGTGAAGACTAAGTAATCTAATGTAAGCCAAGTGAGACATAACAATAGTGACTATGCTACACAATGATGACCAAGTGTCAACAAAATTAAAGTTTGTAAAAGAATTGAGTTTGAGGCCAATATAGTTAAATTTTTAGATTAGTAAAAATTGTTGGAATATTCAAATGGGAAGAATACTTCTAAGAGTGGGGGTGAACTAGAAGTAATTCACTTTAACCTTTTCAAATCCTTTAAAACAAATAACTAAAAATAAACTACATACATGTAAACATATCAAATAAACATAAAGTAAACACATGTATCAACACACATAACACCAGAATTTGGTAACCAAAAGACCCTCCAAGAATAAGAAGGTAAAACTGGGGTGGGGATGATACCCACAAAATCGCTACAGCAATAATTGTTTGACCACTTCTGATGGTCTACCCTGTGAAAGGCATGCCCTGTTAAAGGCTTTACACTATGTCAATAGTGACCTAGTTAAAGGATTTACAAACACTTTACATGAAGTGTCACCCTATTAAAAGATTTAGCCACCTCTTCAAAGGATCTACAAAATAATTGTTAAGCTAACCTATCAACATAGGGTTTTCCACTATCTAATACAATTTCTAGAGTGTATTAGAAATATTTGATATTATTGCTTACAATCCTCAATTATTGATTTCAAGGACTTGATCTGCTCATTCTGATGTGATCCTTGCTTGATCTGATGTCTATTTGTAGCTCTTGTTCTATTCTAATCAATTGAATGTATAATTGCTACTCAATTCACTAAGTCTATGATGCCCCTGTTGTTTGCCGTGTGATGGAAATTTGCTATCTACTTAGCAAACTTCCTTAACTTCTCTTTAGCAAGTTGAAATCATGGGATCTAAGCCTTCTTATAAAGACTTTGTAGACTTAGGGTTAGGTATGGATCTATGATCCATATTGAATCTTGAATTCCCACTCATTTCTTGCACTTTTCTCATTGGTTGCATGCCTTCTTCATTTTTCTTATTAGTTGCATGTTGATTGCATAGGAAATATAAAAGATCTGTTCTTATCCTTATTATCCTCTAGAATCCTTCTATGTTAGCTCAAAAAATGGTTTACATCTAAGTTTGTGAAGGCACATACTCATATGCTGATTTTGAGTTACTTGGCACATACTAGACTACTAGTGCTCGACACATGTTTGATCCTAGTTTTCTCGGCACCTACTGCACTCTATCTTTCTCGACACATGTATGACTCTGGCTCACTCGGCACATGTTGCATTTTGACTTTCTCAGCATCAACTGTGACTCAATACCTATATATCACTTGGCACCTATATAATGCTCAGCACCTAAAGTCAGTCAGCACCTGTTAGAATTTTGGCTCAACACATACTATAGCTTGGCATACATAGTGTACTCAACTCCTATATGAAAAGTGGTTAAGTGTGTTGACACTCAATTGTCAAAACCATTCTAAGACCAACGATCTCCCCCTTTGATAGGAGTATCAAAAGCACTTAACTAAACATTATTGGTCTAGCCTTATGAGTACCTTAATCATTTTGTTCTACATATGTACATAATTTCAAAATTTGTTCAAAATACCTTATAACTCGCCCTAAGCTGATTGTGCCTTGCCTATTCTTGTAACCAAAATTTTGTGTTGAATGTGCCTGATACTCTTTACCTTTTACCTATTTCTATAATCTGTACCTATGTGCTAAGCTATTCTATCTACTTGACTATACTTGTAGGTTTTATTGATATCTCCCCCAAAACATTATTTCTCCCCCATACTATTTACACATTAAGTCTTGTCTCCCCCTTTTTGGCTATCTTCAATTTCTTCCCTTTTATTCTCCAAAAGAATGAATGAAATAATGTAATTACTAGAATACTTAGTATTCTCCCCTTTTCTAGTATCTTCCTTATTTTTATTACTCCCCCTAAACAAAACATTATATCTATCTCCCCCTTTTTGATACTTACATCAAAGGGTTCTAAGGAGTAATACCATATTTAGCCAAAAATGTATTGTTCAACCCCATTATCATTTTTAGAGCTACATCCCAATTTTCTAAAGAAATTTCAAGTGACTTATGCTAGATGACAGTCTTCGTAGCAAGATGTACAAGTCCATCAAGTGCAGAAAGATTAGGATTTTTAGACTTGTTCTTTGTGGAGGACCTCTAGATGTGGGGTAATGGAGGACTATATCTACATCAACTTGGCCTTTATATTGGCCTCTTCACTTGTTAGTGCAGCTAATTCTCTTTGAGTGTGAAGCGATTGGGCAAAATGCTTCTCACTTTGAGTTGGATCTCTTAGTAATTACATGCTAGAAATTTTCAAATTTCTCTCCAAGCTCATTATGCTTTGGCCTGTCTCTTGTGTGAATTTGGAAAAATCACACAGCTTTTTGTATAATGAGAAAATGTTCTCAAGTACAGTTTTGACCTTTTCAATGTGCTTGGTCAATTCTATCTGTGCAAGTGCTATACCACTTGATATTTTCTCATTCACCTTCCCCTAAAATTTCCTCTTAGACCACTCCATGAGTTTGACATTTGTGTCCTAGTCTTCACTAGTCACTTGGTCAACTATATCTGATAATTTTTCCATTATGGGCTTTGACTCATTTGGTGATTGCAAGTTGAAGGCATCCATTAAGATGTCCTTAATCTCATGTAGTCCTTTCTTATATATATACTCTTTTCTAAGTATTTTCTACCTCTTTCTCCTATTTAATGCATGTTGCATCTTTGTAATCTGCTCCATTGTGATAGTCTTTGAGTCATAAGTAGGTATGACTATGTCTTCATCTAACTTAGGGTCTCCATGGTGAAGTACCCTAGTCACCTTGGTTGAGCTCGAGCCTGGTGTGGAGATTTCCAAAGGTATGGCTTCAGTGCTCGGCTTCTAAAGGGTTTTTGTAGGAGTGCCTATTTTTGGTAGCTCTGCTAATGTCTGATTAGTGTTCTACTCCTTTTCTTTTGATGTATCCTCCTTCTCCTCAGACTTTCCTTCTTCTGCACTCAACTTCTGAGTGGTGTCACCTGCTACTATTGGTGGTGGAAGCATTAAAATTTGAGTGCTAGTAATTGTATAGGTGAAAGGTGATTCTTGTTGTTTCACCTTGTCTCTTTTTGGTTCTACTACTACCTTCGGTAACTCATCCACACTCACCAATACTAGATTTGTGCATAATTGTGCTTGTAGAGTGGATTGGTGAAGGATCTTGGAGAGATCCTCTACAGTTAGGGGATTGATGTTCTGGGCAGAATTGTTAAGAACATCCTTGATAGTTATTGTGTTAGCAAATGTGATGGTTACATGAGGAGGGCTAGGGGGTGGCATTTGTGTGTCTTGCACACTTTATTCCTCTTGTTGATGCATAGATCTTTTGAATGTAGATCCTCTGAAAGTTGACATAATAATAGAAATGTTGTGATTCAAGAAGACATTGAGAGTTCACCAAGTGGACCTAAGGCTGGAGAAAATCTGATGGTGAGAAGAACCTTATGTAATAAAGGAAGTGATGAGGAACATGTTTTAAGGAGAAATCTTTTCAAGACAAGATGTAAGATGGCTAGAAAATGCTACAAAGTGATCATTGAGAGTGGAAGTTCTACAAATCTGGCATTAGAAGAGCTGGTTACAAAGTTGTAGTTGTAGAGGTTGAAACATCCCAAACCCTATCATGTTTCATGGATCAAAGATGAGCATAAGATATTGGTAAGTGAGCAATGCCTTGTGAAGTTCAAAATTGGACATTACTTTGATGAAGTTTTGTGTGATATTATGCCCATGGACTATTGTCATATTTTGTTGGGTAGACCTTGGCAATTGTTAGTCTAAAAATGGTTTTGACACTTGAGTGCCAACACACTTAACCACCTTTCACATTGAAGCTGAGTACACTGTGTATGTCAAGCCACAACATGTGCCGAGTTAGGAAATTCAACAAGTGTCGAGTGATCTTCAGGTGTCGAGCAATCTTAAGGTGTCGAGTGAAGATCAGGTGCTAAGTAAGTACAGGTGTCGAGCATGATCTAAGTATCAAGCATTATTCAAGTGCTAAGTCTTAAAGGATGTTGAGCAAGATAGGAGCATATATAGAAGCTGAGTTACAGTAGGTGTTGAGCATCAGGAAGCAGTAAGTGCCAAGTAACTCAGAATCAACATATGAGTTTGAGATTTCACAAACTCAAATGTAAACCATTTTTCTAGCCAACATAAGATAAATCTCGAAAGATTTAAGTGATAATCAAATCATTTATATTTCCTATGCAGTCTACATGCAGCCAATAAGAAAAATGGAGAATGCATGCAACCAATAAGAGATGTGCAAGGAATAAGCAAAAATCAGAGATTAAATTTGGATCGTAGATCCATACCTAACCCTAAGTCTTCGAGTGTCTTTATAAGGAAGATGAAGTCAGAGCATAAAAAAAAGGATGTATAAGGAAGTCTAATATCAGAGATAAGTGAATCAAATCATAGA
Source organism: Cupressus sempervirens (assembly GCA_028749045.1). NCBI lineage: Eukaryota > Viridiplantae > Streptophyta > Pinopsida > Cupressales > Cupressaceae > Cupressus > Cupressus sempervirens. The sequence goes on from CM053787.1 coordinate 331,923,160, forward strand.
AGACCAAGATCAGAGAGAGCAGATTAAGTGCCTATATTCAGCAATTGAAGGATTGTAAACCATCAGGTTTATCATACCTAATACTCTTTAGCCATTGTATTAGAAAGAAAATCCTATGATGATAGGTTAGCTTAGCAGCTATTTTATAGATCCTTTAACTAGGTGACTAAATCCTTTGACAGGGTGATACTTCATGTAAAGTGTTTGTAAATCCTTTAACCAAGTCACTATTGATACAATGTAAAGCCTTTGACAGGGCAGGCCTTTAACAGGGCAGACCATCAGAAGTGGTTAAACATTATTACTACAGTGATTTTATGGGTATCATCCCCACCCCAGTTTTACCTTCTTATATCTGGAGGGTTTTTGGGTTACCAAATCTTAAGTGTTATGTGGTGATGCATATTGGTTTCTTGATTGCTTAATATTTATATGCATGCATGTTCATTTCAAAAATATGTTGTTAAGGATTTGAAATGGTTAAAAAGGCTAGTACTTTTGATTCACGCCACCTCCCCCGCCTCTTAGAAGAATTCTTTCCAATAATTTATTCCAACAGGAAATATGATAGATATGTTGTACATGATGGAAGATTGAATCAATATACTATTTGGGTAAATGGGAAGAAACAAACATTGTTGACTTTGATAGAAAGTCCAGATGAGGTTATTTGTACTACTATAAAAATTTGCATGGTTAATGGGAAATAATTTGAAAAGGAAATGAAAAGGAATCAAGTTTATTTTGCCATAGTTCCTAGAGGATTGAGTGTTGGTAGTAATGGTTGAGTAGCAGAAGCTAGTAATGATTGAGTGATAGCAGATAGTGATAGCTGAGTACCAGTAGAAATTATAAAATTGTTGAATGAGTATAAAGACATTATTGCTGATGATATTCCTAATGGTTTACCTCCAATAAGTATAAGTCATTGTATGGATCTAATTCCTAGAGCTAGTTTTCCTAACAAAGCACCATATAGATTGACACTTGTAGAGAATGAAGAACTTAATAGACAAGTGCATGAGATGTTGCATAAAGGTTTGATTAGAGAAATCTTGAGTCCATGAGTTGTACCCACTATATTAGCACCCAAAAAGAATAAAGAATGGAGAATGTGTACTGATTCTAGAGCCATTAACAAGATAATAGTGAAATATAGGTTTCCTATGTTGAGGATGGATGACATAATGGATTGTTTGAGTGGAGCAAAGTATTTTACAAAGATTGATTTGAAGAGTGGCTATCATCAAATCAAAATTAGAGAAGGTGATGAATGGAAGATTTCTTTTAAGACAAAAGATGGTTTGTATGAATGGTTGGTTATGCCTTTTGGTTTGACTAATGCACCTAGTACTTTCATGAGGTTGATGAATGAAGTTTTGAAAATATTTTTGGGTAAGTTTGTGATTGTTTATTTGGATGATATTTTGATATTCAGTAAAACTAAGGAAGAACATCTTGAGCATATTAGACAAGTATTACAGAGGTTGAAAAAGGAAAAGTTGTTGATTAATCTAAAAAAGTGTTCTTTTATGCAAGAGGAGATTGTGTATCTGAGATTTGTGATTTTAGTTAATGGTTTGAAGATGGATCCTGAGAAGGTTAAAGCAATTTTGGAATGGCCTACACTTGAGAATGTGAGTGAGGTAAGATCATTTCATGGTTTGGCTAGTTTTTACAAAAAGTTTATAAAGAATTTTAGTGTTGTTTGTAATGCTATGACTGAAACAATTAAGGGAGATATAAAGAAATTCAAGTGGACACATGGAGTTGATAAGAGTTTTCAGACTTTGAAACAAAGGTTGTTGAATTACCTATATTGGCTTTGCCTAATTTTAACAAAGTATTTCAAGTTGAATGTGATGCAAGTGGTAATGCAATAGGAGCTGTATTAAGTCAAGAAGGTAAGCCTGTTTCTTTCTTTAGTAAAAAGTTAAATGATGCTAAAAGGAAATATTTTGTTTATGATCAATAATTTTATGCTATTGTTCAAGTATTGAAGAAGTGGAGACATTATTTTATGCCTAAGGAATTTGTGTTGTATATTGATCATAAAGCTTTACAATACTTGGGAAATCAATATAAACTGAATCAAAGACATATGAAGTGGGTTGAGTATTTGTAGAGTTTTACATTTTTCATTAAGCATAAGAGTGGAGTTACCAATAGAGTCGTTGATGCATTGAGTAGAAGACATTCTTTATTGACTAAAATGAAGATTGAAATTCTTGGTTTTGATGAGATGAAAGAGTTATATGATGTTGATCTTGATTTTTTAGAGGCATGGAGAGAGTGTAGAGCACCAAATCTGATAGACCACACAAGTAATTATGACGAACATTTCATTCAAGAAGGTATGTTGTTCAAAGGTATTCAGTTACGTATTCCTAGAAGTCCTATGAGGTTGAATCTGATTAAGGAAAATCATAGTGGTGGATTAGCTAGACATTTTGGAATTGATAAGACATTAAGTTTGCTGAAAGAGAAGTATTATTGGCCACAACTGTATAAGGATGTCCAGAAATTTGTAAAGAGTTGTGGAGTTTGTCAAGTTGCAAAGGGAGTGAGTCAAAATACTGGTTTGTATACACCTATTACTATTCCTAAGAAACCTTGGACTGATATCAATATGGATTTTATTCTTGGGTTTCCTAAGACAATAAAAGGGTATGATTCCATATTTGTTGTAGTGGACAGGTTTTCTAAGATGGCTCATTTTATACCATGTAAGAAGACATCAGATGTTGAGCATGTTGTTGAACTTTTCTTTAAGGAGATTGTGAGATTGCATGGATTACCAAGAAGTATTATTTTAGATAGAGATAGTAAGTTTGTTTGTTATTTTTGGAAAACTTTGTGGAAGAAGATGGGTACTGAGCTAAAGTTAGTTCAACATTCCATCCATAGAAAGATGGATAGATAGAGGTTGTGAATAGAAGCTTGGGAAATTTGCTGAGATGCTTAGTTGGGAATAAGCCAAGTAATTGGGACATGGTATTGGCACAAGCTAAATTTACACATAATAATTCTATGAATAGGAGTACAGGGAAGACACCTTTTGAGATTGTTACTAGGATGCATCCTAGAGGTATATCAGATTTGAGAGATGTTGCTGGTGAAGAAAAGAAAAGCACTGTAGGAGAAGAATTTGTTGATTTTATGGAGTTTTTGCATAAGGAAGTGAAGTTGAGGTTGGACCAAAGTAATTAGAAGTATAAGGAGAATGCTGATTAGTCTAGAAGACGCCATCATTTTCAAGTTGGTGATGAAGTGATGGTTCATCTAAAGAAAGGAAGATTCCTAGTTGGAACATATAGTAAGCTAAAGATGAAGAAATTTGAACCTTGTAAGATCTTGAAGAAGTTTGACAGTGGTAATCCTTATGAAGTTGAGTTACCTAATGACATGGATATATCAACTATATTCAATATTGTTGATTTGTATAAGTATCATGAGTCAGAGGATGAAGTTGTTGTATCAGATGATTATCTTAAGAAGAAAATTGAAGAAGTTGAACAAATATTGGATAAGAGAGTTGGCAAGAGTAGAAGAGGAAAAGATTACTATGAATATTTGGTGATGTGGAAGAAAAAGACCTATTGAAGATGCTTCCTGGATTTCTCAATTTGAGTTGGATTCAGCTCAGGTTGGGACATCTCAATGATTTAGGAAAATCATTTCTTTCAACCCCAATTGTCTGATGTAGGAGCATCCTGGGTTGCCTTGTTATCCTGCTCATTTTGTTCATTTTGTAGTTCCTTCATGTGCCTAGCAGTCCTTCATGTGCCTAGTAGTTCCTTCATGTGCTTAGTAGTTCCTTCATGTGACTAGCAATCCTTCATATGCCTAGTAGTTCCTTCATGTGCCTAGCAGTCCTTCATGTGCCTAGTAGTTCCTTCATGTGCCTAGTAGTTTTCTTCATGTGCCTACTAATCTAGTTTTCTTCATGTGCCTAGCAATCCAGTTTTCTTCATGTGCCTAGCAATCTAGTTTTATTCATGTGCCTAGCAATCTAGTTTCCTTTATGTGCCAAGTTACTATAGCAATTCCTTCATGTGCCAAGTGTATGTCGAGTGACTCTTCATGTATTGAGTTACTTAGTTTATGCCGAGTGTTTCTTCATGTGTCAAGTTACTCAGTGTATTCTAAGTGTTCCTTCATGTGCTGAGTTATCCAGTGTATGTCGAGTGTTAGTAAGTGGATGGGATTTTTGTGGGCCAACTTGCAGGATTTATTTCATTCACGACATTTATGTTAAGATCTTTTCTTGGGATGAGTCTAGACCATTGTTGGGTCCACCTTCCTCTTATATAATGTTCTAGAATGATTTGTAAGCCATTTTGGCAAGTATAAATAGAGTGTTTAGGCTTAGAGTTAAGCATATTTTTGGAGAAGAAGATTTGAGAGTAGAATTGAAGGTGTGAATTTGCTATTGGATCTTTGTATATGAGTGTATTGTAATTGATCGTAACGCAGAAGGCCTTATAGTTGGGCATGTATGTTGAATATTTGAAGAATCAATAAAAGTATTCTCTCTTCTTCCTCCTTTAGTTGTTGTTCCTTGTGTTTGCTTCCATTGTGTTAACTCTTGTAGGGTGGTTTGGATAGTTGGGTAAGCCTTTGGCCCTAGTTATTCATCATTTTCCTACATCACACAATCAAAATCATTTAATCAAAGTTGACTTGATAGTCATTTTGTAAATTCTCTAATAAAGGTGGCATTCTAATGGAATGATCCAAAATCCTCTAACTAGGCCACTCCTAATAGGATGATTAAATCCTTTAACAATGTGATACCTAATAGTGTGTTTTGTAACTTTTAACATAGTTGGCTCTTAACTGAGCTCACTTCAGAAGAGTGAAAAGTGGTAGCATGTTACTTGATGGTTTTCTCAAATTGGGTTTCTGCATTAAATCCTAGTGACATATATGCGTCAATGTTATATACTTGATGCATGGTAGTTGTTGTTTTTTATTTACCATTGTTCAACATATACTAAATAGAGAGTTAATTTATAACATAATGTTAAGTTGTTGATGAGTTTCTATATGGACTTAGTGACTTAATGAGATTGTTTAAGTTGTTTGAAGTTAATAAAAGTTGAATTGGTACATTTGAACCTAGGAATAATTGATTCACCCCCCTCTCAATTATTCTAAATATTCTAACAATGGGTACAATTCCCAGTAGGGTTTTCCTTCTTATCAAGGGTTTTCCTAGTTAAAAAATCCTTGTGTCACTATGCATGTTTTATCTCTTAGTATTTGTAATCACCCAAAAATGGTCATCTAGACTATAAGGCCCAATTCTCTCATTTTTTCTTAATTTATCCCATAATATTGATTAAATCGTCATTTTTCTATTTATTTGATTATAGCCTATGGTTTGACCACCTTGTCCTAAATATGTATTTAATTGAAAGAACTTTCTCCCTTTTAATTAAATAAATTTCCCAAAATTTCCTTATCCCAACTGTGCACACATAAAACATTACTCCTATTTTTAAAACAATAGAAAAGGGATTTTTGTCTCACATGAGGGGCACACTTTTCTATCCAAGAGGAATCATTAATTTTTAATAGATTTAATTATCCTCCACACATATTTTTCCTCTTAAATTCAACCGTTGATCTTGATTAAGCGAGATGCTTGTGCACATGGATCACTCAAGATGTATTCTCTACTCATGATTATTCATCTCTTGTCTTTTAATCTCAATCATTCATTTTTATTTAAAATAAGGGCATTCTCTTCACTCTCTCATAGCTTAAGCTTTTTTACTAAAGTTATGTTGCATGATTTCTTAGTGACTTTGGAGCTTTGTAGAAAATGGAGTATTCTTGCACCTCACTTTCATACTTGCATCCTCGTAGTAGCTTCATGGCATTGTTAGTTTAACTTTATTTATGCTCTAGATTAGCTCACATAGATTAAATAGGAAGGTTTTGTAATACTCTTATTTTTCTAGTTTAGCTTGCATTTTCATCTCTCATTTATCTTGCATTACATTTGCATATTGATTATTAGATACTAGCTTCCTTTCTCCTATCTTCAAATCTCTCATTCTATGGTGCACCTTGCAAGAGTTGCATAGCTTGGTTCATTTGAGATCCACCATAATGCTATTTGGTATGTTTTCACATCATAGATAGAGAGCTATAAGTTGCATCTCAGGTCTCTCTTTCCATGAGGTTCTTTGGGAATAAGAGTTTATAGAAGTGTGCCTATTTTTTTGTATACATTTTTGGCACCCACTATGGGGCTTGAACAAAATTTCTAGCTCCATTTTCTTACATTTATTTTGAGTTTAGTAGTTTAAATTACTTGAATTTTTGTATTATTTCTCATTTCTAGGTTTTACAACCACTTATTGGATCTAATCAAGTGTTTTTGCAGGATTCTTACTTTGGTTTTAAGGCTAACCCTTGTGCAAATTGACTTGAAGGTCAAAACCCTAGGTTTTAAAAGACTTGGTCATATCTTCCAAAAAACTTGGTATTTTCCTAGGTTGGAGACAGATCAAAGATGACTCAGGCTAAAATTCATAATTTTTTGAGTTGATTTGCATGATTTTTTTCTTTTTTCTTTTTTTTCATGAAAATTTGTTTCTAGTCACAAATCAACAATTTTTTTGGAAAACTTTACATTTTTGAAAGGTATCTAAATTCTACAAGAGGTTAGTCCTTTTTGTTTTGAACTTAGATGTCATATTAGGGCTCAATAACTCAATTTAAAAAAATTGGTCTATTTTGGGAAAATGGGTCCCTATGGCACAAATTAAGAGAACCCTAAAATTTTTGCATTTTTTGAAATCTCTCTAGTTTTTAGCAAGGGTCTCTTTTTAACTTTGTCATCTTTGGGGTCTAAATCCTTGCATACATAACCAATCTTGTTGACTAGGTCAAAAAGCGAAAAACAAAAAAAGACATTTTGGTGATTAGTTTACACTTTATTGGCAGAAAGTTAAATGCATGATATGAGTTGTCATTTTTTATGGAATCAACTAGTTCAATGTATTTTATTTTAATTTTCTGATTTCCTCATGATTTCATGCACTAAGCTAAAGTTTGTGAAGGCAACTTGGAGGTCAAAGGAGCATAAAATGGAAAAATTGGGAAGCGTGAAATCAAGTTCCATTGTTCCAAACCTTCTTATTTTCATTGTAAATATAAAGTATTGGCTTCTATTTCTTCATAAAATCATTTTCTTTCTTTTTCTCAACTTGATTGGTATGTCTTCCCAACATTGAAAAAAATAGCTTAAAATTAATCATTCACATTTGGGTTTGGACTTAAAATAAACCCCTTTTTTCTTTTAATCTGCAAGGTTTTCTTATTTATGTTTTCTTCTTAAATTCTTGTTAAGCATTTTGAGGGTAACATTAATAATGGATCTTGCTTTCTATTTTTAGGGGGCCTTCCTAGAGAAGTGATCACTCTAGGGGACAACCTCAACTCCACTATTCTAATAGACTATAAATAGTACAGCTTGAATCCAAACATAGGCCTCTTAAAAGTAGAAATATTTTCAATATTGACTAAACCCCAAATAAATTTATAACTTTGATAAGTGAAGGTGGATATTGGGTTACCATTTCATTTTGGCCATTTGATAGTATTCTCTTTCATCTACGAATTTGGGCCTTGCATACCTTGCGTATATTGAGGGCATCCCCTAGTTGAACTTGTGCATATTTTTAGATACCTAAATAGGTTGTTGGTGTATTTGATGTACTTGAATATTTAAAACCTTCCCCACTTGGAACAAAAGGGATACATCCATAAAATTGATCCTTATGATTTTTTTCTTTCACATGCTTTCATTGTGTGGTTTTATTAAAAAGAAATCACAAAACAAAAAAAACATAAAAAACGTTAAAAAATATAATAAAAGATTTTCTTCCAAGTGTAAACATTTTTCTTGTGTTTCTTTCTAGGTGGGCTTCATCATTTGGCTTTACTTTTCTATGTCTCTAGTGCTTGAAATTTCCTTAAATGGATCTTTTTTCTTAGAATTCTTGGTCTATTCTACCTTCTTGGTCTATGTAATCATATTAGGACCCTCTTTTTCTAAAAGGTTACCTTGATCTCTTGACTACACTCTTTGATTTGGAAAGTTTCTTACTTGTCATCTTTCTTGCTCTATCTACTTGGCTATTTGGCTTCTTTCCTAGCTCTTGACTCAAGTTGATGGTGTTGTAAATTGCCTGGATAATTTGCTTAACAAGTCACTCTTTCACTACCTGGATAATTTGCCTCTCTAGTTTGGACATCAAGTTATATTGTGTCACTTTATTAGATTCCTCTATTCTTCTTCATGCCCAAATTTCTATCTACCACCATGGGCTTTAAGCCTTTTTCTTCCAAACCTCAACCAAGTCTAGATGATCACAATCTCCTCCATGCGACTAAAGAGTTTCAAGACCTATACACTCAATACAAAGAACTAGAAGAGACATATGATATTTCTTACATTCGTCTCACTAGACATATAATAGAAGTGAAGTCTAAACTTGAGAAAATTTTAGAGGAAAGAATCACATCCTCACATGAATCTTCCCTTAGACCTTTACATACATGTGAGTCATCTTCATCAAAGTTTGTATATTCTACCCCAAGACATCAATTATCTTCATTTTATAGATCCAAATACCTCTTTAGAGAGAAAGCAAGTAATGCCTCGTTTGAGTGTGTGGCAAGATTTCATGATGGACCTCTCTTTGACCAAGATGAGAATGACAAATATTATTCTAGACATACTTTTGAGAGAAATTTTACTCGTTTGAGAGATTCACATGATATGGTTCTCAAGACCTTAGTTTCAAACAAGATCATTACTTTACTAAACTCTAGACCTTATGAACATGAGATAAAACCTCCATGGTGGAATGAAAACCACTTTTGAGAGTCCCATAGAAACAAATGTCATAGTACTTTAGATTGCATATACTTGAAACATAAAATACAAGATCTTCTTGATAATGGTATTGTTGATGTTTGAACCCTTAATGACTCATGTGATGAAGATGTTACTGTAAGGAAACTCGGCAATAAAGAATATAACCGTTTCCACATAACCCATAATAGATCTGAAATAAACATGGAATTAAAATGCACATGCAAGAGAATAGACAACATACCCACAAAATTGTGACACAAGATATACCCTGGGAAACCCTCATTGAGGGAAAAACCTAGCCTCCAAAAGCATCCATCACCATGTATTATTCAGCAAAAATACCATTGCCATACAACCATGGAAGCCTTCATGGCCATAGCCACAACCGAGCAAACTATGTGAACAAGCATGAATCCACACATCCCATGCCATGCTTTCAACCTTCACAAATGCTCCCTTGGCTAACCTGTCAAGCCTTGTCCCGCTCGACTCTTGCCTTTTTGTCTTCTCCTTGTCACTTTACAACAACTACTCTTGTGGCTGCTTATATAGTAGCAAGTCCCACAAAACCAATAAGTGGTATTACATAAACCATGTGCTAAAACCATGTGCTACCTAACCTACTGACCCCACATTTAATATTGGGCATTTAATTCTTTTTCCCAATATTAAATAATTACATGAAATATTATCACAATGTTACAATACAACTCATCAAGAATATTCCATGAGAATCTTTACATGTTGCACATCCATCTAGGCACAACATTACATAATAAAATAAAATAATAAAATAACAATATTATGCAATGTGTGCAACACCCATTATCTCAACAATCTCCCACTTGTTGTATACATTGCATAGGGTCAATCCGTAGCCACATAAATGAACAAGGGAACAATCCCTCCCAGCACATCCACCATCATGGATAAAAAATATACCAAGTGCTCCATCTTGGTACCCACAACAAAATCAAAGTATCCAGCATCTCAAACATGAATGATCTCGCCTCCTATTATGCCACTCCCACTAGACATACATAGAAGCCATCCAAAGAGAAAACCACCCAACTTGTCGCATTAGAAGATCATAAAATCCTGTACCAACTAAAATTTCAAGTACAAAAAAACCTGATCCAAAGGTAATCACATGTATCCGTAGTTGTCAAAATATCTATAGCTGAAACAGCACCCACAGCAAAGTGCCAAACCCATCCAACTATCCATACCTCAAAGGTATAACAAGTGAATCTCATATCACTGACATATCCAATTTATAACCTGCAATCACAAGCCTCAAGAGCAATACCTGCCACATATATACCAAGAAGCTCCCACTACAAAAGATAATGTCAAATTTATAACCAATCCACTCAACACATCTCAAAGAAGTGAATCCATGTAGTATCAAGGACATCCACAATACATAAACTGATATCCTGCAAGAACAACTCTCATACCAAGTCTCCAATGCTCTCCCAAGTTCCCCACAACCAGCAAAGGAAAGAGATAAAGGAATAACCATGTCATCTCTCACATGACATACATGAGCACAAATCAGTGATCACAATCTCTAACCAATCTCAAATCCAATGTAAGAAAAATTGAACATCTAGGAAGATAACCAAGACCAGAGAAACCATGCAAATCATAACCTGTATCATGTCCTTCTACACACACCTCTAGATGTAAACTGTGCAAGTATGATCTCCTCCATAAAACCCCAACAAGAAGCCTCAACAACACCCAAACCATACCAAATAACTAATCATGGATGTAAGCCTCTCACAAGAAGATCAAACTCAATAAACCCATTCCTAAACCAAGGAATAACCATTCCTAATCCAAGGAAAATGCTCAATATAAAAACCATCTCCCAAACTCAACCAACATAATAACATATGCACATGGAGATAACCAATGCTAAACCATCTCTCAAATGAACCCTCCAGAACTAACTCATGTACCATAGCTCAAGATCCATATCCATGAAAGATAAGCATAAATATAATGCAACTGAGAGAAAAATAATGGGCTATAGCTCTCAAGTAGCAAACTGTCGAGTAGACCAAGAGTGGGGAATGAGAATGCTCATCAAGATACCCAAGTCTCCAACCAAGACTCATGTAAGAACAATCTCCTCTCAAGTCCATATCAGGTGACTGCCCCTCGGACTTCCTGCTGAAACCATCAACTGTCCCAACAAATACTTCTCTAATCCAAGAGAAATCAGCATCACCACCGTCTCTAAGTATCCATGAGCACCTGTAACCAATCAATCCATGCCAACTCCAAATGCAACATAGCAATATCATGAAGTATCCAGCTTATGATTAGTGTACTCAATACCAAGAAACTAAACCAAGATCAATGTCCACGTTCCAACCATGGCCTCAGGAACATAAACATGACAACATGATCCAAACATCTCAACCAAAGAGATAACATGCTCCACATGAACACACCATAACATGTCACAACTCTAAACGCATATCAAGAGTATACCATGACATAACAATGAAACCATCCTCATATCAAGGATAACATGCCAAATAAAAGCATAAACCACACCTTTGCCAAGAACCCTATGAGTCCTCAAGATGCAACCATCTCCATACACCATGAAGAAAAAAAAACCATCTCCACATACCATGAAGAACCATCTCCACACACCATGAAGATAACCAAGAACTCCATGAGTCCTCAAGATCTAACCATCTTCACACCATGAAGATAACAAGTGCACCATGCAAATGTCAAAGACGCTTCTCCAACAATAGGATCTAAGACAAACCTCCAACATCTGCAAACACTCAATAAATATATCAATGCAAACAACTCCCACTCAACCGTGGTACCAAGTCACCTATGGCATCATAAAATCCATCCTCTCCAAACCAAGAAGATATAAACCAAACCAGGAACTAATCTTGCACTGTCACCCCATCACTGTCACAAGTTCCCACTAAACCGTGTATCCAAGCTATCCATGACATAATAATAAAAAACCATCTTCTAACCATGAGAATCAACCAAGGCATCAAACTATCAAAGAACTCAAAGTGCACATCATGAGCTCCTCAAAAGAAACCAAATAACCATGATCCTCAACCAAGAAGATATACCACCATAACCAAAATAGAAAATCCAAGCTAATGAACATCAAGGATGTACCTGTATATCCAATCATGTCATGCTAAAATCCATGACACCATGATCACATCCATGAACCGAGCATTAGGCTTTCAATATGTCCAACCTGTCAGCATAAAATAGTCAACCACAATCCTCCACCATGACTGTACCTGGTAACATCTCATCCCTTCTATATGAAGAAAATAGTAAATCATGTGACTTAGGGCATAGACAACCCAAATCCAAGCCACCAATCTGAATATGAATCAATAATGAAAGATCAATGAGCAAAGACAACACATAACCAAGCTATAAATGCAACCCGTAAGTATAGACCGCTTACAACACTACACAACTTGTAGATCCAACAAGTCATCATACATATCCAAACCAAACACTGATAACCAGATCATCATGAGACCAAACTGAAATATGAACTGAGTATACAGTGACATCAACTTAAATCTCCAATGCCATAAGCTCACAATGTTACCATAGTCAAAATATATCTATAAGCTGTTCAGATAAATATATCAACAAATAAATCATGCCAAACCTACACCAAATCTAAACCAATGTGTAGAGCTCTCTAAGAGCTTTCTGTTGACTACTCAAAGTCCAAAATCTGACTCCGTATGCCCAAGTTATGCCCTAATCCGTGCTCAAAATAAACAACATCTTACTTTAGGGCTCTTAAAACCTGACAAAATTTCAAAATCATGGAACCAAACCTACACCATGTTGTAGTGCTCTGAATTAGCTTTCCAACGCCTATAAGAACTCTAAAATCTGATATTCTGAAAGAAAGTTATGGCCATTTTACTACGACAGTCTTTTTACCATTTTCAGTACGATTTTTCATTTTTTATTTTTTCAGTGACGAAAATTCCGACGGGATTAAATTTGACGGCCATCATGGGCTGAAACCAAAAACTCTTGATAAGTAGGAGATGATTTCCACAGCTAGTCAAATTGTGATGTGAATATCAGGATTTAACTGTGCGATTTTGGAGTCAAACTCGATGACCCATGTTTCATGAGTAGTGATTCAACATGAATCCATCTCTCATGAGAATAAATGGAACACTTAGCACTCATTGGATCTAGGTGATGCTCACAGGGGTGAAGCACCGGGACTTATCAATTGATGAGCTTAAGGGGCTTCCTAATGAATGGTTCATAAGGCACAACACTTGGTGAAGGTTTTGCAAATGGGGTTGCAAGCTTTGGGTTTAACTGTGGAGGAAACTCCGTAGTTAAGCGCGCTCAGGCTGGAGTAGTACTGGGATGGGTGACCTCCCGGGAAGTCCCGGTGCTTCACCCCTGTGAGCATCACCTAGATCCAATGAGTGCTAAGTGTTCCATTTATTCTCATGAGAGATGGATTCATGTTGAATCACTACTCATGAAACATGGGTCATCGAGTTTGACTCCAAAATCGCACAGTTAAATCCTGATATTCACATCACAATTTGACTAGCTGTGGAAATCATCTCCTACTTATCAATTGATGAGCTTAAGGGGCTTCCTAATGAATGGTTCATAAGGCACAACACTTGGTGAAGGTTTTGCAAATGGGGTTGCAAGCTTTGGGTTTAACTGTGGAGGAAACTCCGTAGTTAAGCGCGCTCAGGTTGGAGTAGTACTGGGATGGGTGACCTCCCGGGAAGTCCCGGTGCTTCACCCCTGTGAGCATCACCTAGATCCAATGAGTGCTAAGTGTTCCATTTATTCTCATGAGAGATGGATTCATGTTGAATCACTACTCATGAAACATGGGTCATCGAGTTTGACTCCAAAATCGCACAGTTAAATCCTGATATTCACATCACAATTTGACTAGCTGTGGAAATCATCTCCTACTTATCAATTGATGAGCTTAAGGGGCTTCCTAATGAATGGTTCATAAGGCACAACACTTGGTGAAGGTTTTGCAAATGGGGTTGCAAGCTTTGGGTTTAACTGTGGAGGAAACTCCGTAGTTAAGCGCGCTCAGGCTGGAGTAGTACTGGGATGGGTGACCTCCCGGGAAGTCCCGGTGCTTCACCCCTGTGAGCATCACCTAGATCCAATGAGTGCTAAGTGTTCCATTTATTCTCATGAGAGATGGATTCATGTTGAATCACTACTCATGAAACATGGGTCATCGAGTTTGACTCCAAAATCGCACAGTTAAATCCTGATATTCACATCACAATTTGACTAGCTGTGGAAATCATCTCCTACTTATCAATTGATGAGCTTAAGGGGCTTCCTAATGAATGGTTCATAAGGCACAACACTTGGTGAAGGTTTTGCAAATGGGGTTGCAAGCTTTGGGTTTAACTGTGGAGGAAACTCCGTAGTTAAGCGCGCTCAGGCTGGAGTAGTACTGGGATGGGTGACCTCCCGGGAAGTCCCGGTGCTTCACCCCTGTGAGCATCACCTAGATCCAATGAGTGCTAAGTGTTCCATTTATTCTCATGAGAGATGGATTCATGTTGAATCACTACTCATGAAACATGGGTCATCGAGTTTGACTCCAAAATCGCACAGTTAAATCCTGATATTCACATCACAATTTGACTAGCTGTGGAAATCATCTCCTACTTATCAATTGATGAGCTTAAGGGGCTTCCTAATGAATGGTTCATAAGGCACAACACTTGGTGAAGGTTTTGCAAATGGGGTTGCAAGCTTTGGGTTTAACTGTGGAGGAAACTCCGTAGTTAAGCGCGCTCAGGCTGGAGTAGTACTGGGATGGGTGACCTCCCGGGAAGTCCCGGTGCTTCACCCCTGTGAGCATCACCTAGATCCAATGAGTGCTAAGTGTTCCATTTATTCTCATGAGAGATGGATTCATGTTGAATCACTACTCATGAAACATGGGTCATCGAGTTTGACTCCAAAATCGCACAGTTAAATCCTGATATTCACATCACAATTTGACTAGCTGTGGAAATCATCTCCTACTTATCAATTGATGAGCTTAAGGGGCTTCCTAATGAATGGTTCATAAGGCACAACACTTGGTGAAGGTTTTGCAAATGGGGTTGCAAGCTTTGGGTTTAACTGTGGAGGAAACTCCGTAGTTAAGCGCGCTCAGGCTGGAGTAGTACTGGGATGGGTGACCTCCCGGGAAGTCCCGGTGCTTCACCCCTGTGAGCATCACCTAGATCCAATGAGTGCTAAGTGTTCCATTTATTCTCATGAGAGATGGATTCATGTTGAATCACTACTCATGAAACATGGGTCATCGAGTTTGACTCCAAAATCGCACAGTTAAATCCTGATATTCACATCACAATTTGACTAGCTGTGGAAATCATCTCCTACTTATCAATTGATGAGCTTAAGGGGCTTCCTAATGAATGGTTCATAAGGCACAACACTTGGTGAAGGTTTTGCAAATGGGGTTGCAAGCTTTGGGTTTAACTGTGGAGGAAACTCCGTAGTTAAGCGCGCTCAGGCTGGAGTAGTACTGGGATGGGTGACCTCCCGGGAAGTCCCGGTGCTTCACCCCTGTGAGCATCACCTAGATCCAATGAGTGCTAAGTGTTCCATTTATTCTCATGAGAGATGGATTCATGTTGAATCACTACTCATGAAACATGGGTCATCGAGTTTGACTCCAAAATCGCACAGTTAAATCCTGATATTCACATCACAATTTGACTAGCTGTGGAAATCATCTCCTACTTATCAATTGATGAGCTTAAGGGGCTTCCTAATGAATGGTTCATAAGGCACAACACTTGGTGAAGGTTTTGCAAATGGGGTTGCAAGCTTTGGGTTTAACTGTGGAGGAAACTCCGTAGTTAAGCGCGCTCAGGCTGGAGTAGTACTGGGATGGGTGACCTCCCGGGAAGTCCCGGTGCTTCACCCCTGTGAGCATCACCTAGATCCAATGAGTGCTAAGTGTTCCATTTATTCTCATGAGAGATGGATTCATGTTGAATCACTACTCATGAAACATGGGTCATCGAGTTTGACTCCAAAATCGCACAGTTAAATCCTGATATTCACATCACAATTTGACTAGCTGTGGAAATCATCTCCTACTTATCAATTGATGAGCTTAAGGGGCTTCCTAATGAATGGTTCATAAGGCACAACACTTGGTGAAGGTTTTGCAAATGGGGTTGCAAGCTTTGGGTTTAACTGTGGAGGAAACTCCGTAGTTAAGCGCGCTCAGGCTGGAGTAGTACTGGGATGGGTGACCTCCCGGGAAGTCCCGGTGCTTCACCCCTGTGAGCATCACCTAGATCCAATGAGTGCTAAGTGTTCCATTTATTCTCATGAGAGATGGATTCATGTTGAATCACTACTCATGAAACATGGGTCATCGAGTTTGACTCCAAAATCGCACAGTTAAATCCTGATATTCACATCACAACCAAAAACTCTTTCATTTCTTCTTAATATGGCCAAACTAGGGCATATTATATATCAAATTTTATGAAAATGTCAACCCGGATCCAATGGTGAGGTCTGTTTTTATCCAGGAGGTCATTTATGCAAGCTACCCCCCAAAACCCTCATTTAAATGAAACATCCGAAAAAATCTTTTTCTCCAAAATTTCACATGCCCAAATCTTTTAACATCCCATCATAACAGAAAATCCAAAACCCTTAGATCTGCAATAAATCATTCATATATCAGATCTGCAATAAATCATTCATATATCTTGCCCTTTTCTTTTATCCTCTCATGCATTCCCATGGATTCAATCTAGGGTTACAAACAACACAACCATAGCTCTGATACCACTTGTAAGGAAACTTGGCAATAAAGAATATAACTGTTTCCACATAACCCATAATAGATCTGAAATAAACACAGAATTAAAATCCACATGCAAGAGAATAGACAACATACCCACAAAATTGTGACACAAGATATACCCTGGGAAACCCTCATTGAGGGAAAAACCCAGCCTCCAAAAGCATCCATCACCATGTATTATTCAACAAAAATACCATTTCCATACAACCATGGAAGCCTTCATGGCCATAGCCACAACCGAGAAAACTATGTGAACAAGCATGAATCCACACATCCCATGCCATGCTTTCAACTTTCACAAATGCTCTCTTGGCTAACCTATCAAGCCTTGTCCCACTCAACTCTTGCCTTTTTGTCTTCTCCTTGTCACTCTACAACAACTACTCTTGTGGCTACTTATATCTAGTAGCAAGTCCCACAAAACCACTAAGTGGTATTACATAAACCATGTGCTAAAACCATGTGCTACCTAACCCACTGACCCCACATTTAATATTGGGCATTTAATTCTTTTTCCCAATATTAAATAATTACATGAAATATTATCACAATGTTACAATACAACTCATCAAGAATATTCCATGGGAATCTTTACATGTTGCACATCCATCTAGGCACAACATTACATAATAAAATAAAATAATAAAATAGCAATATTATGCAATGTGTGCAACACCCATTATCTCAACAGTTACTCTTGAGAAAGATCATTTTGATGAACCTATGTCTATTAGTGGTTTCCTTGACACCTCTACTTCTTCCAACTTTCATGCCTCCAAAAACTTAAAATATTTACAACATGCCTCCATTAAACAAAAAACCTAATGCTTTTAATATTGACTGTGTCTCAAGGACTACCTCTAAAAGAAACTCAAGCTAATCTTCACATGCCTACAAACCTTTTCCATACTACTAAGAGCAAAGATCCTCAACTTTCATGCATTACTATGCCTACTATGCCTACTCCATGCACTCCTCCATTCCCTCCTCATGACCCCTTGTCCTTAAAAGTGGCTCCATGTCAAGAGGACTTTTCAAAGGCTAAAGATACAAATATCAAGAAAGATCAAGATCAAGAACCCTTTCATATCCTTCAAGATATCACTCTTCCATACCCTATGTCTTATCCACCTCCTAGGTATGATGGAAACACCACTTGCACTATTTCCATTGAGCTTACTAAAAATTATGAAAAACTTACTATGCCTATGTTATCCAAAGAAAATTTTCAAGATCAAATTATCTCTTCTTTTTCTACTTCTCTATATCCACTTCAAAAAATTTCTCAAGCTTCAAATTCTCCTATCAAATAAGTTTCTCCTATCAAAGCTATTTTTGAGTCTATTGATGGCCTTGATCACGTTGCTCACTGTAAAGATGTTGTTATCCTTACCCATTATCCCTTTGAATTTTCTAAGTCTATCCTTGGTCATATAAACCTTGTTCATCTATAAATCCCAAGTCTTTTGGAATAAATTTGGATGTACAACATAAGAAATATAAGAATCCATAAAAAAATGAGTACCACTATGTCCTATCTAATAAACGTGTGGGTACAAGGAAAGAAAAATCAGTCAAGAAATGACAAAGGTCCACTAACCAAAAAGTGAAATCAAATCAAATTCGAGTTCTTAAATCTATCATTAAAGAAGTCCATTCTAAAGCATCCAAAGGAAAAGAAAATTCAAAATCCACATGGATTCCCAAGTCTCTCTTAAAAGACTTAAATCTTGAAAATAAATCATAGTTGACATTCAAGATTCCAAAGGCTTCCACTCCATCTTCTTCTAGAAATCTTCCTTAAAAGATTCTAAATATTTCCACTCCATCTTCTTCCAAAACTACTCCACTACCACATAAATCTAAACCTAAAGCTATTTCATCCATAATTCGTCTATCACTCCATCACTCATTAAGGTGTGTGTCAATATTGATCTTCTTTCTCACCTACCCTTGTACAATCTTTTCAAGCCTACACTTGCTTACTATCCATACTCTTTTCCTTCCAAGGCATAAGCTATTATCCTCCATATACCTTTTCTACCACCCCCTTTCCATCACCCTATCAACATATTTATGCATACCTTTATATGGTCTTTTCTTATCATGACTTATCATTCCAATAGGATCACTATCCAAATTAAAAATACTTGAATTATTTTTGAAAATCCAAAAAAAAAAAAGAAACAAATGAAAATGTGCCTTGGTGAAAATAGCATAATAGGTATTTTGGTAGCAAAAGTAAAGAGAAATAAATTCATCGTATGTTGAAAACCACTTCTTGTGGTACCTTGGATAAGCACCATGATGAAAACCTATAAAATAGAAAACATACATAATTCTTGCATATTCCATCTCTTTCCACCTTTCCTCTTTGATATTGACAAAGTTGATCTACTCTTGATCATTGGTTAACTTATCTCTTCCTTCCTTGTCATGACCTTTCTTATTTCACTCATATCCTCCATCTTGAACTTCATCCTTATTGCTATCCTACCTAATTAACCCCTTGGTCTTAATCACATAAAGAAAAACATGGTTCTCATAGGCCTCTTGACATGTCCACTCTTTTAGATTACACACTTTAATGCTATCTCACTTATTAGCTTCCACTACTTATCCTATATGTTATGTCTCTTATTGGATTCCACTACTTATCTTTTATGTTGTCTCTCTTATTGGCCCCCACTTCTTATCCCATATGTTATCTAACTTATTAGCTTCAATTTGTTATCCTATATGCTATCTCACTTATTGGCTTTCACTTCTTAGCCTATATATTTTATCTCTTATTGACTTCCATTTCTTATCTTATATTTTATCTTTCTTATTGTCTTTAACTACTTGTCCTACATGTTATCTCTTTTCATGAGTATATTCTCTTATCCAAAACATACTCCATACAACTATTTTACCCTCTCCCAATCTTGGGTACTCTTGAGGAGTCATTCCTTGAGGGTCACTTTCACTCACTTCATATTCCTTTCCTATCCATCTCTTTTTATTCACCATCTTGTTACCCTACACCTCACTTGACACTAAGACAAAATAATGTGATATTTCTTAAGAGCTAGTAAATCCTGCCAAGTGGTGAAAACCTAGAAAAAAACACTACTTAAGACCCTTGCACCTATTTCTATCAACATCTTGCTTTGCACTCATGAATCTTCCACTTCACATTGTTTTACCTTGCCTAGCTTGAAACTAACTCTCATCTAGGTCTAGGGGGCACAAATTGAATATCTTATTAGGGTCTCCTTATTTAATTGGTGTTTCTTTAGCAACTAACTCAATAGTTTATTTCAACACTTTCCTTGACATTCAGTGTTTTTCAATACTTTTCAGATACTTTAGCTATACTCTAGGATGTTGCAATACTTCTTGCTGATAGACTTGAGTACTAAAGAGACAGTCATGTAACTTACACACACGTACTTAAACAATAAACACTGGCTGAAACTTGTTGGCTTATTTTACTTTGTGTGTTGTCTATGAAAATTTCATTATTGAGTGTTCCCTCCCTAATAGTCTCTTGAGGATGTCATGGACTAGAAGACTGGGGGCATAGGGCATGCTTTCTTTTTCTTTCTGCTTGTGGGTGTGCCTTGTCAATCTTAGGTATATTAAGCATCTTGTTTGCCCCACTCAAAACTTAGCATCTATAACATTACGTCCTTGTCTATTTTTGCAAGTGTTCTCTTATGGCCATCTCAACATTTTGTATTTTGATGTGAGTATAATCTTTCCAGATTATACCTAGGGAATCTAACTGCACTGTCAACTTGACCTTATGTCTTTGATGCATAGGTTGGGTTCCCACATACCTATCCAATATAGATCATATTTATATCCTCATAGTTATTATACTAGTGATAATTTTATGATCTTTCAATATCCCTAATAAGGATTGATGATAAAAACTAGGACCTACTTATGTAACTCTTGAAATTTCACCTTTGCATACTAGTTTTCATTTTAGGGTTCATCTTAGTTTAGTTTTGCATTTGAATGTTGAGAGAATCTTCTTCATCTTTCATGTACACGTCAGCTAACTATGTTCATCTCCTTGATTCTTCTCAACCATGTCATTATCTTCTTTTGATCTTGTCATCTCATCGCTTTCTTTTCCTATCATCCAAAGGGTTAATCTCATCATCCCATTTATCTACCTTTTTGGACCCCTTTTGCCCTCTATTTGACCTAATTTTTGAACTCCTTAGATTTGGGAAAAAATTGCATTCTAATCTAATTTTGACATCCTAGATCCATTCCTAGGATCAAAATCAAAATCTAGGTTCATCTTGCTAGTAAAAATTATGATTTAAAAATTCTTCTTTCTTCTATGCAGTTGACTGACCTTTTAAGGCTTAATCTTTTGAATCTTTCTAAGGCATTCATCATTTCATCATTTCTTATCTCTCTTCCACTCTTCTCTTCTCCTTCATTTCATTTCATTTTCACCTTTCTTCTTTCTTTGACCTAATTCTTATGTTTTACATTTCAAGGTCAAACTTAGTCACATTGAGGCATATCTTCATTTCTTGGTCCTCATTTTTTGGTCTTAATCACTTATCTATCATCATAGATCTTTCTTTATCTTGATTTGGTCAAACCTCACTCTTTTCTACATCTCCTCTACCTCATTTTGATTTTGATCCCGAGGAGGTAGGAATATTCTATTATTACTGCAAATTTATTTTCCTTCTATGGCTATCTATTCCCCAGAAGAAAATATTTAAAATTTCTATTTTCTCTTGATCTATTTGCTTTCTTTTCTTGACATATCAATGCTTGTCTTAGGCATTTTTATTTTCTATTCCTCTTTCCTTGTGCTTAGTTATGTTGCTAACTAATTGTGCACTCTCTGCTACATTCTTCAAAGCCATATATATCCATCTGCTATCTTTCTATCTTCATTCTTTGACGTAATGTATTCCTAGATCAATCACACATTATTCAAAGAGGAGAAAATATAATCATCCAAAAATGGTCATCTAGTCTACAAGATCCTTTTCTAGAATTTTTAAATTTATCCCTTACTTATTATTGATCAAATCATCATTTTGCTATTTATTCGATTCTAACCTATGGTTTGACCTTTGTATCCTAAATCTTATATTTAATTGAAAAAAGTTTCTCCCTTTTAATTAAATAAAGTCCAAAAAAATTTCTTATCCCAAGTGTGCACACATAAAGCATTATTCCTATTTTAAAAATAAAAGAAAAGGGTTCTTTGTCTGACATAAGGGGCACACTTTTCTATGTGAGGAATATTTATTATTAAAATATATTTTATTCTCCTCCACGAATCTTTTTCCTCTTAAAGCCAATCATTTATCTTGATTAAGTGAGATGCTTATGCACATGGATCACTCAAGATGCATTCTCTAGCCTTGATTATGCCTCTCTTGTGTTTTAATCTCAACCATCCATTCTTCTTTAAAAGGAGGGTTCTCTCCTCATTCTCTCATATTTTATGATCTTTTACTAATGTTATGCTTCATGATTTGGTGACTTTGGAGCTTTTGAGAGGTTGGAGCATTCTTACACTTGCACTTGCGTACTTGCATCCTCATGGTAGCTTCATGGAATTCTTAGTTTATCTTTCTTTATGCTCTAGATTAGCTCACATAACTTAAGTAGGAAGGTTTTGTAATACTCTCATTTTTTTTATTTTAGCTTACATTTTCGTCTCTCATTTAGCTTGCATTGCATTTGTATATTGATTTTTGGATACTAGACTCCTTTCTCTTGTATTTGAATCTCTCATTATATGGGGCACCTTGCTAAGGTTGGATAGCTTGGTTAATTTGAGAGCCACCATAATACTATTTTGTACATTTTCATGTCATAGATAGAGAGCTATAAGCCACCTCTCAAGTCTCTCTTTCCATGAGATTCTTTAAGAATAAGGGTTTATAGAAATGTGCCTACTTTTTGGTATATAATATTTATCACTATTTTAGTTGTTGAAATTGGATTTGATTTTTAACTGGCAACATTGATTCACCACTCTCTCAAATATGTTGGTGGTCTTTACTTTTTAACACAAAGATTTAAGATGCATTCAATAATTTTGGGTCAAACTTTGGATAGATTGTACAAGACATTTCCTAGATGATATAGTTGAGAACCTAATAGGTGTAATTTAAGATTTTGATGCACATTATACTTCACTTGTGGTTTTTTCCAAGCTCAAAGTAGAACATTACTATGTTCCTGAATGATTTCACAAGGTATGTGCTAATTTTAAAAATAATGTAAAAGCAATCAATGAATGTATTAAGGACAATAAAGAATATGAAATGGGTTGTATACTATTTATAAAAAAATTGTAAATTATGATTGAGATGTCAAAAAATGCATTAATGATAAATAAGGTAAATTAGAAAAAATTGTAGATGAACAGAGTGTCACAACCATGGACAAATTTGTAAGTAAAGTTTTTGATACAATAAGTGTTCTATAGAAAGAAAGATTTTCCTTATTGAAAATTTTTTTATTACCTAAGTTAGACTTAATGCAAAGGTAGTTGGAACTATTGGAGTCTTCAAATAAGACTTATGAGTTTTAAAACCCACTTACCTTCATGGAGAAAAGATTGCAACCTACAATATCTAGTATAAGTCAAGTTGCATAGAACATGAAAAAGGTACAGGATACGAAATTTGATACTTTTAAATAAACATTGTAAATATTATGAGGTTTATGTAAGTATTCTTGGAAGAGTACATAATTTTTCTTTGTATATAATAATATTACATTTTCTATTGATGTTAAAGGTATCAATGAAGATAGTAGTATAATAGAATTATGTAAGTAGAACAAGGGGAGAGTACAACATGCCCAAGTGTTGATGAGACATTTTGGCACTTAGTTAACTTTTTTAGTAAGTGTTGTTGTCAATGCAAAATGGGGAGATTTTTGACAAGTAATTAGTTATATAGGAATAGATGTTTTCATTTATGACAACACTATTATATGGCAAGGTCACTTGGAATTATATTCAATGTTGGTTTTGGTTTGATGTAAAAATTATCTAAGTAAAATTTGGGAAAATTGTTAGCTTTTGGTGACTGATAAGGTAAGTATTGTACACTTTACATGTATCCTCATTGGGATTTGTGTTAGGCTAGGCCTAAGTAAGGGTTGGGTGTGGCAATCCCCAAATATAGGTGTTTGGGGGTAGAGCCCCTAAGGAATTTGTTTTGGCTATCGACTAACATTTTGTTACCAATTTAATCTAGCCCTAATTTTGTAAGAAATGGAAAGATTGTAAAAAGTGGCTTAGGGTTAGGGATTTTGTAAAGGATAATGATTTAGCAACGTATTGTGATAGTATTGAGTTGCAAGGGTTTATAGATTATAGTCAAGTTGTAATCAATAGTAAATAAGAAAATTGGACTTTTTGTTTGGTGAACATAGCCCAAGGATTGGGTGAAACATGTTAAAAAAAATTGTCTCATGTTCTCTTCTACGTGCTTTATTCTTTCTTGATATTGGTTATATTTGCATGTAATTATTATTTCTATCTCACTAATCCTAACAAGTGGTATTAGAGAAAGGTTGTTTAAGTTATTATTTATAACAGAGTCTCATAGTTGAGTGGGAGTCTCATAGTTGAATGGGAATGATGAAAGATGAGGGTAAGTTGAAGGTTGAGAAGTTTAACATGCATAAGTTTCAATTATGGAAAATGCAATTGGAGGACTATCTTTATCAGAAGGATTTATGGCAGCCATTGGAATGAAAGTCCATGAAGGAAGCCGATGTAATAGATGAGGACTAAGATATTTTGGATAGAAAGGAATTTGGATATCCAATTATGCTTGGAACAATTAGTGCTATTTAATTTTAGGAAAGAGAAGACAATTGAAGAGTTGACCATAACCTGAGCAAAGTTGTATGAAAATCCCTCCACTTCAAATAAGTTATTTCACATGAATAATTTATTTAATATGAATATGGAAGAAGGTGAATTTGTTGTTGATCATTTAAATGAGTTTAATATGGTTATTAGTAAATTGTCCTTTATAAATGTTAGTTTTGATGAAGAAACTAGGGCTCTCTAGATTTTTTGGTCTTTTCCTAAAAGACGGAATGACTTGGTAATGACAGTGAGTAATTATGTTCCTAGCTTTAATACTCTAATATTTGATGATGTTATTAGCGTGATTCTAAGTGAGGAAACTTGTAATAAAAGATTAGGTGGATCTAAATTAGGAAGGCAAAATGAATGAGCGAGGAGAAAAGCCTAGAAATCATGGGAAATCAAGAGGAAAATCAAAAGGAAATAGGTCTCAATCTAGAGGAACAAGAGATTGTTGGTACTATATGAAACTAGGGCATAAGAACAAAGATTATTGGTCTTAGAAGAATAATAAATGAGACAAATAACATAGAAATAAGGAGGCAAATGTGGTGAGTAATAAATTCGAAGCTAATATGTTTCTTATTTCTTTATAAAATCTTTTATGATTCATTGTTATAGATTCAAGGGCTTCATTTCATGCTAAAACCCATAGAGGTTATTTTCTCAATTATGTCCAAGGGGATATTAGGCTAGTTTATTTGGGAGCTAATGAACCTTGTCAAATTTTTAGAAAGAGGAAAATTAAGATTAGGTTGTAGGATGGGAAGCATTGGTTACTATAAGAGGTAAGACATGTTCCAAGGCTAAGTAAGAATTTGATTTTAGTAGGGAAATTGAGTGATGAGCATCGCACAATTAATTTTAATGATAGAAATAAGAATTTTTTAAAATACTTATTTATAGTAGATTTAGGTGTGAAATTAGGCACCATATATCTTGGTATAGGTCATATTGTTCCTTCTACTTTAATTATTTTGGAGAAAAAATGAATGTTTAAGAACAGTTGATGTGGTTGAGCAGGAAGAATATCAAATAGTTGTTGTAGATTCTTAAACAATGATACGGAACAATAGAATTGGATAGATGAGTGAAAAGGTATGAAATTAATTCATTTAAAGAAAGTTTACTAGGTCTAAATGTGTCAATATGAATGTAATGCCCCACTAGGAAACCCAAAAGAAAATGACCTAAAATTTCACTAAGTTTGTTAAACTTTTTTTTTGAAAGATAATAACATCAATAGATAATATAGAAAAATAAATAACTCACAAACATATAACCATTCATAAATAGATTACATCTCTTAAGGGTCCCATGACATTGAATCACACACACACACACACACACACACACACACACACACACACACACATGTTTTATGAATATTAAAGATGATACACAAGAATCCTCCATCATAGAATAATCACAAGTATGAATCAAATGAAATAATATACACTTACATAGGATGTCACTTGGCATAACCAGAATGCATAATCGTCCACTATACAAGTCGCAGGGTATTAAAATATCAAAGAATATACATCATAAATAAAAAAATCATCTCATGAGATCTCTGATAATCAAGTATAGTATAAAAAAAAAAATCATCCATCAAAAGACACAAGATCATAAATGAAAGGACTTTGTACAAGGACATCTAACAATGGTGTGCATCCAGTTGTCGGATCTCAATGGTATAAGAAACACAACCACCTGACCTCATGGAACCTAAATGGCCCACTCCCACCATTCTGAGGAGATAGTCTCAAGTACCAAAAAAAAATTGAATCCCAAAAGTCATAACCAACATCTAGGTCAAGGAAAACCTGATAGTAATATATCTCAAAGGTACCAAGACACAAATGACATCTAAAACTATGGACAAAAAAGACACGTAGGAAATATACTATGTAAGTGGGAAAGTGTCCTCACATGAGTCAACTCTAAGGTTACCCTAGTAGCCTCTCTAGACACTAGCCTCCTAGTGAATCTATTCGACATCAATATCATTTCATACAAACAAGGCATAATAATGAGGAAAAGTCACAACCAAGCATCGTCTCTACTCCCATCATAGCTTGTACTAGCACTTGAGGCATGGGCGAGGAAAATGCTAACTCTTTTTAGTTCATTTTAAACTCTTTTAATGAAATGCTATCACTTATTAAAACAACATAAAATGGGTTGCCCAGAGAACCTCTTTAGCGATTTGACCTCCATTGTAAGCCACTTCCCAACAAACATAAAGACAACCTATCCTAAGCTCAAATAGCAGAAAGTCTCATAAGATTACAATAACAGACATCAAATCTTATTCAAGCAACTAGAAAGTACCAAAAGATAATAGTTTGAAACTCATAGATTTCATCCATAAAATCACCATATAAATATTGATCCATAACTCAATGATCACATCAAAAAACCATGACATCACATAATTATCAAAAAATAATAACTCCTAGGCCTCTCATAAACATCCAAAATTGGTCAACACACTAATTCAAACCTGAATCCCAACCCAATAAACTAAATCTCATATCAAAAATATATAACAAATGTAGTTGGAGTTCATCTGATTTTGAAAAAACAAAGGTTCAATTTTCAAAATTAGGGTTCAAGTTTTCATTCTTCATTTAAAAATATATCCCTAAAAGTCCATTTATAGATGTTTACAAGTTTTCTCCTTTACAAATAAATGATCATTTAATTACACCAATATTAGATTTAAAATAAACAATTCAAATATACTTGGTTGAATTAAAACAAAAATCAATTTCCAAATATTATAATTAAGTAACTAAGCATATTTTTAATAAATATTATTAATATTAAATACTAACTTATTAAATTATTATTATAATAATTATTAAATCATTAATAAAATATTATTAATATTACTTATTAATAATTATTATTATCAATTTTAACTTAAAATCATTTAGGTCATACGAAAAAATGGCTCTCAGGTGATCGACCTGCGTCTCGGGCTAAGACACCCATGCCCTAGCTCTGTCTGGTTTTTTAGCATTGCGAAGGTGGGAGATAAGTGGTTGTAGGGTTTGGATTGGGGTGGCTCATCCTGATGGGTCATGGACTGGATTGTGCATCTAGAGGAGGAGATTTGTGCCACGCATGGGTAACTACTTGTGCATCCTATATAATCTAAGTTTAGCATGGGAAGTGATTGTTGTTGCTGGTGGTCTGCTAGCCTACGGCCTTGGTCTGCTCTATTTTGTGGGGGATGGGGGGATCAAAGGTGTAGTTTTGAAGTCAGGAGGGGTTTAGATTATGGGTGGGGAGGTCTCCCTTTCCCATTCTTTGGTTCTTACAAATGGATGACGCTAAGGGTGAGATGGTAGTGAGGAGCCCTTGCTTGGATTTTTGGATAGTATTAGGCCCCAAGTTTTCAAATCAAGGGATGAAGACCTTTAACAATAATTTGTTTACTCCAAACTCTAAGACTATTAATTTGGGGTTATCTAATGGCTTAAGGATTACAAAGAGTAATGGATGTCTCGAGAGGTGCAAGGAGAGGCCAAAACTGGTTATTCCAGTTGAGATGATTGCTGATGATGTTGAATATTATTTCCATCACTCCTTATATTGTAAGTTTTGGGGGATGAGGGTTTCCTTGCAATTTTTGGAGGTTTGGGCCCAAAGGACTTGGGAGCCAAAGGGGGGAATGGAGATAATGTTGCTAGCAAACAATTATTTCATGGTTACTTTTAATTGCATTGTTGATCATAATCGAGTGTTTGAGGGAGGTTCTTATTTCCACAATAAGGTTGGGTTGTTTATCAAGCCATGGCATGCTGGCTTCAACCCCACAGAGGAGCTTCCAAATCATGCCTCGCTGTGGGTTCATTTACTGAGGTTCCTAGTGGAATGTTGTTGAGAGGATGTGTTGCATCTTTTGGCTTTAGTGCTTGGAAAACCTGTAGGGACTTCATCGCAAACCTTGGGTAAAAAGGTAATGACTTTTGCATGCATTTGTGTTGAAATTGATCTAAGTAGACCTTTACCTAATGCAACAGAGATGTGTGTGGATTCTTATTCTTGGGTGCAACAATTGGACTATGAAACTCTTCTTTTTTGTTTTCATCTTTGTCGAGAATATGGTCATTTGTAGCGAAGATGCCCAAGGAACAAGCCTGAGGAATCTAAGCCTTCACAGCCTGTGAGAAATCCTCCTGAGACATATAAAGGGAAGAGAATTTCTCTTGATGAGGTAGGTTCTTTTGATGGCTTTTCTTTGGTCAGGGCTTGAACTTGAAACAAGGGTCAAAAGAGGCCTTTTAAAGAAAGGCATGATGATGGTACCTTCAATAGATTTGAGGTTCTAGATGAACTCAACCAATAAGAGGTGAACCCAAGTTTGATCAACTTAGATCATGGGCCTGTGGGCTTAGCTCAAGAGGATTCTATTATTGATTCTTCTATGGATCCTCTAGGGGATGAATGTTGCTAATTAGAAGTGGATCAACAAAGGGGGATTTCTGAGGTGCAGGAACCCTTGGCCATTATTACAACAAGAGGAGTGGATTCTCCATCTATTGGGCAGCACATTGGTTCAAGCTTGGTAATGAAGATTAAGACTCCTCCCAAACTGGGCATTTTGCAGAAAGATATCAAGAAGGGTGGGGCAGAGAAATTTGTTAAACCTAGCTGGAAAAATGATGTGGAAAAGATTAAATTAGCTAGTGAAAATTCGGTGGAGTTGGGGGCAGTTAAACCTTTGGATTCTATTTTTCCATGCCCCTTGAAATGATTTTTTTGTCATGGAATGTGTGGGGCTTGAATGGCAGCCCTAGACAAAAAGTGAGTCATGAGTTAGTTAGAAGAAAAGGTCCTGATGTTGTCTTTTTGCAAGAAACTAAGTTATCTATTGAGAGTATGCAAGGTCTAAAGCCTAGTTTGTGGAGAAGTTGGAAGTGCCAATGCATTGGAGCTCATGGTGCTTCGGGAGGTCTGGCTTGTTTATGGAATCCTTGAAAAATCCAACCTCTTCGGTGGATTTCCTCTAAATCCTCTATGTTTATGATTGCTACTAGCCTAGAGATAGGGGACGTCATATTATTTTCCAATATTTATGCTCCTACTGATTTCCAGGGTAAATAAGCTTTGTGATCTCACATCAAGTTGATTCGTAGTATCTTGCCTTTTCATCCTTGGATCTTGGCTAGAGATGTCAATGCTATTTTTGAGTTGGCTAAGAAGCAGGGTGGTACTAGAAGATTGGAGCCTTCTGCACTACTACTTTGAGACAATATCAATACCTTGAATCTTGTGGATATCAAACTTAGCAATGGTCAGTTCACCTAGAACAATTGTCAGAGTGGTTAGATCAGTTTTTGGTTTCTTCTTACTGGATTGGAGGGATGTGGTCATCTTGCTCTGAGATCTTGGATTGGAAAGGGTCAGACCATTAGCCTATTAAACTTTCTACAGAATCAACTTGGGTGTTTCGGAAGCCTTCTTTTAGGTTCCAACTTATGTGGTTATAGGACTCATCTTTGAATGATTCGGTCTTTGATTGGTGGAAGAAAGGTAGACCAACCTATGACACCTCAATGTATATCTTTGCTAAGCTTCTTCAATATGTTAAATTTGAGCTCAAATAGTCGAATCATTTTCACTATGGGAATGTCTTCCATGAAAAGGTAGTGACCCAGGTAGATATGGATGGTATCACAAGAAGGATAAGGGAGGATGGGGTAACAGATGAATTGCTTCAGGATGAGGCTTGGGCTATGAAATTGTTGGAAGAATGGGAATTGTGAGAGGAAATGTATTAGAAATAGAAGGCACAAATTGAGTGGCTTCAGGAAGGGGATAAAAATATAGCTTTTTTCTTCAACTCTTTGAAAGCCAAGAGACATGGTAACTCTATCTCTGGTCGGGTGAATGATAGGGGAGAGCATCTTTCTTCCTTTCCAAATATGTTTAGGGAGGTAGTGCAGTACTTTGAATCTCTCTTTTGAGAGGACTCGCAAGGGGGGTCTCCTAAAGAAGTACAAATATTCTTTCATGTATCCCCTCTCTTATGACTGATAATATGAATTAGCAACTCATGATGGATATCTCGCTTGAAGAGATTGAAAGGGTTGTCTTTAATATGAAGAAAGAGAAAGAGTTGGGTCTTGATGGCTTCCTAATTGAATTTTTTCAAGAATTCTAGGATATCATTAAACTTGATCTCCTAGATGTGGTTCATGAGTCTCAACAAAATAGGCAGACGTTAAGGGCTCTAAATGCTACATTTCTTGCTCTTATTCCCAAGAATGAGGTAGCTGATAGGTTAAGCCAATTTTGGCCCATCTCTTTATGCAATGTAATCTATAAAATTATTGCTAAAATTTTTGCTAATAGGTTGAAGAAGGGGCTTGTAGATTTGATCTCTAAAGAGAAAAGTGGTTTTGTAGTGAGTAGGAAAATTTTGGATGGGATTGTAATTGCAACTGAGGTCATTCATTCTATGGCTAGCTCAAATGAAAAAGTGATGTTTATCAAGCTAGACATGGCTAAGGCCTATGTTAGAGTGAGGTGGTCCTTCCTTTGGCAGATTCTTAATGCTTTTGGCTTTGCAGAAGAATGGATCCAATAGGTTCAAAGTTGTGTAACTTTAGTTTCCTTCTTGGTGCTTATTAATGGGAGCCATTCTGAGCTATTTGGGGCTTCTAGGGGGCTTTGTCAGGGAGATCCTCTTTCCCCTTACTTTTTTATTCTTTTAGCTAAAGGCTTGGGAGATGGATTAAACAGAATGTGGAGGGTGGCATTATTCAAGGTTGGAGATGGGGTGGCACCTTACATCTACAAACTCATTTGCAATTTGTGTATGATACTACAGTGATGGGGATGGCTACAATGAGGGAGGCCTCTAATACATGAAGGGTCTTAGATGCTTACCTAGTTTCTTCTGGTCAATAGATTAATGAATTAAAATCTTCTATCTTCTTTTTTAAAACTCGAAGCCCCATTCAGCAAAGGATTGCTCATACTCTAAGATTTTAGATCAGGAATCTCCCATTGATTTATCTTGGCATTCCCATCTCGCTGAAGAGACTTCCTAGGGAGTCTTGGCAGATAATTTTGGATAAATTTCAGGCAAATTTTAATCATTGGACTCATCGATGGTTATCCTTTGCTAGTTGTGTCTAGTTGATTAAGTCTGTAGTATAGGCTTTGCCCATTTATAGATGCATGCTCCAGGTTACCTATGGGCTTTCTAAAGGATCTTGATTCTGTGGTGAAACATTGTTTATGGGTTGGCTACTTGGGGTCCTCCAAATGGAGTTTGGTTAGATGGGAAGTGGTTTGTAGCCCAAAAAAATATGGTGAATTAGATTTGAGGTAGTCAAGGGGAGACTCTGGCTACTAAACTATATTGCAGATGGTGTAATGAGCAGGATAAGAGGTAGGCCAAGGTTCTCTCCCAGAAGTATCTCTTGGGGATTTCTCAAATCAAAGTTTCTAGGTACCCCCTTGTTGGTAAGGGATCTGTGATATGGGACACTCTTAATAAAGAGGCTTTTCTTATTAAGGATGGATTATTTTGGATCTGTAAGAGTCAGACAGAGGCCCAATTCTAGTTTGATTCTTTGGATGGTTTTCCTCTCATTACTTCTTAGTATCCCAACTTATTGGTTCTTAGTCAGAGATTCCTAGAGGCTGGCTAGTCATGGGTGAGTGACTTTAAGTCCTTTTTCCCTTGTGGTTAAATGATGATGGTTAGTTGGAAGTCCCCAGATGAGTGGCCGGTTGCAGGTTTGCAGGAGGAGTGTGTTGTGTTGTAGAGTATCCTCTCCAATAGAAGATGTTGCTCTCTCTAAGAAGATGATGTGCTTGCTTGGTCACCCAATCCTATTGGGATCTATATTGTAGCCTATGGCTATAATAGATTATTGTCTCAGAAGTTGGTTGGACCTGAAATTCAGTGGTGGAAGAAGGTATGGAACAAGCTTTCTTGGCCAAAGTGTAACTGCTTTGTTTGGATTTTGGCCTTGAATAAGTGGTTGACATGGGATAATATTCAGAAGAGAGGTTTCCTCGATCCTTCTATTTGTGTTATGTGTGGGGCTAGTGAGGAGGATTCTACCCATCTATTCTTTTGTTGCTCTTTTGCCCCACAGCTTTGACATTTTTGGTAGGGTGTTTGGACAACTCCTTGTGTTCATGCTTCCTCCTTGATTGAGTTTTGGTAGGGGATAGGCCAGCCCCCTTCCATGGTAACCTTTTTGTAGGAGATGTGGTTTGTGGGCCTATCTTCTTATTGTGGCAAATTTGGCTGGAATACAACTGAAGGATTTTTTAGGGAGAACAAAGATTAGTGCAACAAGTTTGGCAGAGGCTATTGGGCATGGTTCAAGAGATAGTGGAAGCCAAGTGTGAAGTGGAATTCCCTTTGGGGAAAAGGGATACAAAGTTGGTGGAGAGATTAGGGATTATAGGGTCTCCTTTAGCCTTGACAAGGGCTAAGAGAAGGTGTTGTGAGAAGCAAAAAATTGATAGGAATGGAAAATGGCAACCTCCCCCTTACAGTGTTTTGAAGATCAATACTGATGGATCTTCAAAAGGAAATCCTGATCTGGCTAGCACGGGTGGGATAGGTAGGGATTCTCTAGGCTCATTATCTTCCTCTTTTTGATATATGAAGGAATATAGACCATCAACCTGGTGGAAGTGTTGGCTATTCCAGTTGCTCTTGAGAGAGCTCATGCTTTAGGGTGGCGAAGGATAGTTTGTGAGTCTGATTCTCAGGTTTTGATCAATTTTCTTATTTAACAGACTGTGGTTGATGTTAGCTAGCAATTGGCTAGGGTTGTGCAAAAAAATTTTTGGGTTAGCTCTTTGATGGAAATGTTGACTTTTGTCCATATTCCAAGGGAAAGGAATAGGGCAGTTGATTGTTTGGCGAAATGGGCTTCAGAGCATGCTGAGCGATGAAGAATTGAGGAGTGGGAGTTGGTTCCACAGGAGATCTGTCTTGACTTAATTAATATTCTTGATGAGGATAGGGTTGAGGATGGTGATAGATGATGGTAATGGTTTGGTGCTTTTTCTTTTCCTTGGGACCTCAATCCCTTGCTATCTTTCTAATGTTGCTTTTTGATCTTCAATAAAGTTTTTACCCCCTTGTTTCAATAATTATTATCAATTTAATAATATAATAAAAGCCATTGATAATTAGTAATAATATTTAATATTAATCATATTAATTAATATCTAAAACAAATTATATTATAAAAATTTAATTAACATAACTTAATAACAAATAAATAAAAATTTAAAAAAACAAAACACAATGCATACACGTTCTAGGCTCATCAGCCTTGCTGCAATAGTAGCTCTAGCTGCTTAGGTAGCCTTAGTTGTCACAATAGCCTTGGTTGTTTTCAATAGCCTTGGTTGCCTTCATAGATGGCTATGGTTGTAGTATGAGAGGGGGATGGGGGAGGTCACAGCGCCCAATTCCCCTTTTCATTTTTTTTAAAAATAAAAATCGCAACCCCTTGTTCCATGATAATTTAATTTTTTAGAAAAAATGAATATATTCATTAATAGAAAAACATAATGAAATGTCAAAATACAATTACCATAGTAATTTTGAATTACTGTGGTAATTAGTGTATATATATAAAAGTTTTTTCTCTCTCAGGTCTGATAGGAAAATAAATTAAAAAATACGAAATTGTAAAATTTAATTTACTATTTTCTTTTTTTTTAAAACCCCATCCTAAATCCAAACAATCACATTATAAATCTCCAAAACTACCAAACAAGGGTTTCCAATATCAAAATTATTCACAAATGTTTTCAAGAACAATAATTTTCATCATAAGGGTTTCAACCTAAATTAAGTTCTAAAACAAATCCATTCAGATAGGGAGAAGACATAGATTTCAAAGAGGAAATTACTATGCAAAATTCAATAAGATCCTACCTTGATCTGATGCTAAACGATCGGATGCTCAGAGCTCCCAAGAAAATTCTTGTCCTTTCAAAAACCCTCTTTCTCAGAAATTGGCTCCTCCAAACCTATGTGTGGAGAAATGAGCTCTAATTTTTTAATAAAGAATTTTCTCCCTCTAGGTTTTTGGTTTTGCATTCACGTGAAACCTTTTTCTTTATTATTTTATTAGTTCCTGCCTAGGCAGGAAACTATAGCATTCGTTGCCTGCTATTCAATGCTATTTTTGTTTTACTGTTGTCCAATCAGATACTCATATTTTTTAAGTATATTCTCTTTTGTAATGTTTTCATTTTTTAATCCAATTTAAAGACTTTTTTAAAGATTTTTTTCTATTTCTTCATTGGGGCGTACAATGAACAATCATTGTGCCAATACATTTTTGAAAGATATTTTTTGTTTCAACTTGACATTGTTCTTAGTTGTGGGACAATGTGTGCCTGTATGGGCTTGTTCCATCATCTTGACACCTCACAGCATAGATGGAGGGATATTATTCATTGATTTTGACAGTTACCAATGTAAATTGAGGGATATTTCTCAAATACCAATATGCAATGAATGAATGTGAGAAATTAAAATTAATTTAATAATAACCTAAAATCTGGAACATTCATCAATAGTTTGGACATCCTTCACATAGGTTATTTTCTTAGCCATAATTTCATCTGAGTTTGAGGAAATGATCTCCTTCCCAGCAACATGTCTTGTTCCTTCATCATTTTCTCTTATTCTCTTGTTTTTGTTTGATATTTGTGTTATCTTTTGCTCTAGTTTGAATGTGAATTTTCTATTTTCGCACATATCTCACTCGCAAATTGATCTTATTTAGGATATCAACAATTTTATCCCAAAAATTTCATACAATTTTCTACTTAGCCTAAACAAAAAATATAAATGCCAAAAGCTTTATATGGGCTTGAATGTCAAAGGCACTTGAAATTGTGAAGAAGATTCTCATTGTTTGCCTATATACAATGACAGTATAATTAAGTCTCACAACTTTTGGCCACAATAAGAAATTTAGGTGAAGTTTCTACATGTCAAGTTTTGTAGCAAGATGTGAAGCATCCACTTCATTGTCTTTTTAAGTACATCATTTAATTAATTAATTTTCTAAATGTACAAAAGTGAGGCTATTTTATTCCAGAAAGATGCACAACAAAATTAATACATTTTTAATTATTCTTCAAATGACATTGAGTTTTATCTCCAATGAATCTTATGAAGGCTATGTTTTAAGCTTTCATCATCTTAGTTGTTCACTACTTCTAAAGAGAATAGGTGATCTCATTTAATTATTTCCTTCATGAATTTTCATTCCCATCTTAATATATAATTTACTTTACACATTGACAAATATGACAAAGTTGTGGAGATGTAAGTTGCTAAATCATTTATTTTACCATGTGTTTGTTATTGAAAATTAGTTTAATGTGTGTTTGAGAGCAATGATCCTTAAGTTGATCCTTAAGTAAAAATTGAATTTTGGCATATGATATGATATTGCATGTAGATTGTTTTCATTTCAGATTTTGGCATGTCACACTTTGGAATGACTAAAATAGAGTGAAGTCAATAACAATAGCCTCAATAATAAGATCCCATAAAAAAAAGCCTAGAAGATCTTTCAAGCAGGGCTGATACCAATGCTTAGAATATGATTTCTTACTTGAGATTCCATGAAGTCTTTGGACTTTTTTACATATGGGTAGAAAACAAAGTAACGTATGTTACTTTCAAGAATTAATAGACTAATTACATGTTGAAGAAAGTAGAGAGATCAATTTTGTGTTCTTCAAGAAAAGCTTGTATGGTTGTGCAAGTGTTCATAGTTTGAGAAGAAAAAAAAAACACCATAGCATGACCTTTGTTTTTTTGGTCTTCTATAATCTATTGTGAAAAAAAAAATTAAAAAACACATATACTAATAAAGAATCAGAGCTCGTGATTTACAACTTTCAAGATGAATGTCAAAACAATCTTAATCAAATGTAATTCATAGATCTTTGCATGCCAAAAAATTTAAGGCCAAGGCAATCATCAAATATGATTTGATTTTTGGATAGAACAAATTTTCCACAGATTAAGATTTTTAGTTCATCCAACTTACTATCCTCTGATGCTCTCTATTCAAGACTTACCAATAGATTGCAGAGGCATATCGCCGAACTCCACCGTAATCACAAAAACCCCTACATTTTAAAATTAAAATTCAGCAAGTTTCTTAATCTTATGAAATAGAAAGAAAATTAATGAATCTGTAGTCTCACGGGTATTCAAAATCTTCATTTATAAATCCATTTCAAGCTTACATATCTATTTATATCTACAACATTAGCTTCTGTATTGAATTCCGACAATGTAATGGTTTTTAACTTTGTAAGTCATTGAAACTGTACTAAACCCAACATACACCTCCCTCATGATTGCTCGGAGATTAAAGTGACTGGTATCCATGGTCTCACATGTTTCAATATCAAGTAATGTAATAGTTACATTCAACCAATATTTGGTATGGTCATAACCAATCTGGATTTGAGAAATCCTTCCATTACTGAAATTTGATTTAGATGTAAAATAAATTGAATATAATCACATTTTTCATATAAAATAATTTCACTTACTTCATATGATTTGTATTGAATATAATAATTAAAATTACAAATACATTTTAATGATAAAATAATTTCTAAAATTGTGCTATATTTTAAATTTTAAAATGAAATTCTCTAACCATAACTAATTGAATGTGTCCCAAACATATAAATTTTATATTTGCTATATATGAAACATTATAAGATACAAAATCAATATACTTTTTTTTATCAATGACACTAAATTCTTAAAGTTTTGAAATAGCTTATTATCCTTTTATTAATACTGATAATGATTGATAATGATTAATGGGATTCTCTAAAATAATAAATGAAACATACTTTATTATATTTTAATTTTTGGAAACAATGTAGAATAACAAAAGTGTATTATAGTCAATTTTTCTATTGGCATATATAAATATAAGACAACATTTTTTACTTCAAACTTTCACAATTCAAATATATATTCTAAGTTTATGACTAATATCTTTCCAAAAGTAATTTGTTTCTATTTATATTTGCTATATATATTATATTTATTGAAAACTAAATTAACATACTTAAACATGTTAATAAATAAAGAATTTTGTTAACATTTACTTTACTTAATTTTACATAATTTGTGATAATTTTTTGCTTCATCTTATACTACCTAATAGATTACTAAATACTCCTCTTTTCTCTTTATATAACCCACTTATATATGGCAATCTATTTATTTAAATCTTTTTTAATTTATTATATTTAATTTTTTTTCAATAATATACAATAAGAACGCATAGTAACCATTTTACTATTGCAATTGTAAATTAAAACGAAATTTTCAAAAGTCAAATTCATAGTCTAAGTGAACACTTCATACAATATCAATACTTGAGTACAATTTTTAATTCCATTTCTACATAGGCAGGAACTAGATGCTATGTGTCATTGTTTTATATTAATTTTGGGTGCAAAATTTTTGCATTTTAATTAGAATAATCTTTATTAAAGTTATTCTTTCTCTCTTTTATTAAATCACAAGACGTCTCTAATAAAATATTTATAAATTTAACTAATAATAATATTTAGAGTTTATTATAAAAATGAAACTCTTAAATATATTATTATTAAATTAAATAAATATACTTACACCAAAATTAGAACTTTAATTAAATCTTTAAATTTAATTATTTTATTTCGTTAATTTCTCAATTAATTAAATCTTAATTTTTTCTTTCTAAAATTTTCATTAAATTAAATCATTTAACAATCTTAAATATTTGATTTAATTATAACTAAAAATCACAATAGATCCACAAAACTAAATAGAAAATCCATAATAAAGCACAAAGTACTAAATCAAACTCAAGTGTCAAAATCATAGATT
The DNA here is from genome assembly GCA_028749045.1 of Cupressus sempervirens. NCBI lineage: Eukaryota > Viridiplantae > Streptophyta > Pinopsida > Cupressales > Cupressaceae > Cupressus > Cupressus sempervirens. The sequence continues at coordinate 331,961,768 of CM053787.1, forward strand.
CACATCACTTGATGAATTCAAAAGGTAAATAACTCAAATACTTGTCATACTTTGTAGGAAAATTGTCTTAGGGTTAGGATTTGAACTCAAGAACTAACTCCCCTCTTTTATCATTGAGGTACTACGATAGGGCACATTCATCTTGGAAATTCAGGGAAGTCGATGATCGGTACCTGCAATCTGCATAAAATTTGAGCATGTAAATATAAATATAATCTAAACTAAATAGATAATGGCAAGGAGTGGTGCATCATGTAGAACCCAACTAGGAGATGACTACAACTCCCTCCCTCAACCACATCAAAAATGTCAATCATAAGATAAAACATACATGTACACCATACACATGCAAGTATGGGGTAAGTATCCATAGAAATTGCATATAAATCATCCAACTATCATCATGAAATAATTGAAATCATTGTATACAAACATCACCATCAAAAGAATAATCATGCACACATGAAATAACTGAGTACCAAGTAGCTCATCACATAACTCAATTGAGTATGAAATAATATCCAAACAAATCAAGTAATCAAGTGCCACTAATCATCATACATAACCATAAAGATGGCCTTAAAGAATTCAGCAATATAATATGAAAATTAAACTAGGGGTAGGCACTACATTGACCCCCCTAGACTTAGGCTTACTCTTGGAAGCCTATAAAAAAATAGGGGTATAAATCTTGTAAACTAGATGCATCCTCCCAAGTAGTTGATGACTACCCTTACCTACTCTATGGTTTGTCCCTTGAGGATCAAATCCCACTTATGTAGAATGCACAACGGCTCCAAATCTAGTTGCCTATCCTCCACCTATAATGTATTCCAATCAAGAACATGTATCACATCAGAAATATATTGTCTAAGAACAAAAACATGGAAAACATCATGAACACAAGATAAGTTGGGCAGAAATGCAAGATGATAGGCAACTGGACCAATCCTCTCAATAATCTCAAATTTTCCCACAAAATGAGGTGATAGCTTCAAACCCTATCCATAATGGATTGGACTCTTCCACTGATGTACTCTCAAAAAAAGTTTCACACCCACTACAAATTGCTTATCCATCCTATAACCATCAACATACTTCTTCTATCTATCTTGTATTATAGACATGTGCTCATGGATGCACACTACCTATTGCTCCATATCTTGAAGCATCTCAAGACCCAATAGGATGCAATCCTCTAAACTATCTCAACTCAATAGTGTACGACAAGGACAACTATACAAAGCCTAGAAAGGTGTCATCCCAATAGAACTATGATACCCATTATTATATGAAAAATCTATTGGGTATAGATAATCCTTCCAAAGAGTTTACCTATGCATAACATACATCCTTAACATATCCTCCAGAATCCAATTCACTCTCTTTGTCTGACCATTTATCTCTGGGTGATAAGTTGAGTTAAAGTTCAACTGTGCTCCAATATCATGTTGTAATGATGTCCAAAATGTGGATGTGAATACCAGATTCCTATTTGAAATGATATTCCAAGGAATACTATGCAATCTCATGATATCATGCATGAAGAGATTTTCTACTTAAGTTTTTATGTAGGATGACCTCATCAGACCTTAGTTAACCAGTCAATGGTGACCATGATAGCATCATGTCGATGAGTATTCATAGGTAATCCCATAATGAAATCTATAGAAATAATATCCTACTTCCATGAAGGAATGAGATTAGGTTGTAAAAGCCTTGCTAGATGCTAGTGCTCTTCCTTGACTCTCTGGCACTCAAGACACCTAGCCACAAAATCATAGATATCACACTTCATCTTTGTCCAAAAGTATAGATGTCACAAATATGCATGCATCTTCTTGACACCTGAATGTGTCAAGTAAGGTGCATGATGGGCCTCTGATAGGATCAATGTATGAAGTGGTACATGAATCCTCCCTGAATAGCACAAAAGGCTATCAGACTCTAGGACATAACCAAAATAATTTCCCTCTAATGGTCTACCTAAATCTATCTCCATGCTCACCTTGTAATACCAAGTATTTTTATGAAGTGCCTAAAGTATATGACTCCTCAAATCCACACTGAGTCAAAGTTAGTGTCTCATATTTCTTATGACTCAAAGTGTTAGCTACCACATTCTCCTTTCCCTAAGTATACTTCACCTCACAGTCATAATCGCATAGAAACTCCATCCAATGCCTTTTCCTAGCATTTAGATTAGGCTACATCAATATATAATGTAAACTATTATGATCACTATAAAGCTCAAAATGATGTCCCAACAAGAAGTGTCTCCATCTCACTAGAGCATGAACAACTACAACTAGCTCAAGATCATGCATAGGATAGTTTAACTCATGACCCTTGATTTTTTGAGACTCATAGGAAATAGCCTGTCCATCCTACATCAGCACTACTCCAATCCCTTCTAGGGAAGTATTTGTACACACCATAAAGTCACCTATTGGATAAAGTATTGCTAGAATCAGTGCACTAGTCAAAATCTCCTTGAGCTTTTGGAATTCTACCTCACATTTCTTTGTCCAAATGAACTTCTTTCCCTTTCTCTGGAGGGAAGTGATGAGGTATGCTACTCTAGAAAAGTTCTGAATGAACCTGCAATAATAACCTGCCAGACCCATAAAGTTGTGAATCTTCAACACAGTAGTGGGTGCAGGCCAATCTACCATCATTCACAAGGTCTACTAAGATACCATCCCCTAATATGATATGACCTAAATATTATATCTTAGACTGATAGAATTCACATTTTTCCAAATTGGCATAAAGTTGATTGTCTCTTAGGCATTGAAGAACTAACCGTATATGCTCCTCATGCTCTTCCTGGGATCTGTAACATATCAAAATATCATCCAAGAACATGAGTACAAATTAGTCAAGGTAAGAATAGAATACTTCATTCATCAAGCAAATAAAAATTGATGGAGCATTCATCAACCTAAATGGAACCACTATAAACTTGTAGTATCCATAGCAAGTGTAGAAGGTAGTCTTATGAATGTTACCATCCTAAATGTGAAGTTGATGGTATCCTAACTTTAGATATATCTTAGACAACACTTTGGTTCCCTTGATATGGTCAAATAAATCATTGATCCTTGGTAAAGGATACTTTTTCTTAATCATTAACTTGTTTAACTATCTATAGTTAATGCACAAGCGTAATGACCCATCCTTCTTCTTCACAAAGAGCACAAGTACTCCCCATCGAGAAACACTCAGTCAAACACAACCTTTGGCTAAAAGGTTCTCAAGTTGAAGGTACAACTCTCTCAACTCCTAAGTGGTCATCTGATAAGGAGCTCTAGAAATGGACTCTACTCTGGGGATAATGTCAATGTCGAAGTTAATGTCTCTCTTTAGTGGTATACCCAAAATCTCACTGGGAAAGATATCTACATACTCCTGTAAGATAGGATAGTTTAGAGTCCTCCCTATAGGGTCTTCTTCCTCCAATTTTCTAATAGTAATGGAGAACACCTAAAAATCCTTATGAAAGATCTGCTTCAACTACATAGCAGAGATCATTTGAAGGGATATAGGTCTTTGGATGCCCACAATCTTTGAGTCCCTACCCTGATCATCCTTACACAGAATGGTTCTCTTTTTGCAATCAATAGTAGCTAGGTCTATGAGATCCAACCCAATCCATACCTAACACTACATCTTAAGAACCAAGAGGAATAACATGAAGGTCTACTAATGTAACAAAACCTCCTAGGTTCAGCTCACACTATCACACCAAAGAATCTATGGGAATATTAGCTCCTAAGGCTAGTTACACTTGCCAACCCAAGCTTGTTTAACTGCCTCTAGCTTACATTTAAAAACTATGGAAGGTGAAATAAAAGAATCTATAGCACCTAAATCAAACAAGATGGAAAGGGGTGTACCTCAAATAGCTCCCATAGTCTCAACTACAATACCCTGGTGGTCTACCTAGTGGTGATCTACCACTATAAGTACTCTATGTGATCTACCCACATAACCAACTGTAGGCTTAGATGTTGTTGGCCTAAGTCCTTAATAATGAGATGCACATTGTGGGCACTTGGTTGTAGTGTTCCCAAATTGTTCACAAGAGAAACATAATGTGCCTCTTCTAGGCCCTCTCCCTACTGGAGGTGCACTCAACCACTGGTGGCCATCTCTACTAGCAAAAGATTGGTTTCTCTATGTAGACTAGGTATTTTTATTTCATATATTGTGTTGCGAGTTACAGAAGTTCTAAGAGTTGGAACAACCTCCACCACTCTATGTTAGAGGGTAAGATCCCTTTTATTATTGTTGTTGTGATTTTTGTTGTTGATGGCCCTAGTTTCCCTTGGAATAAGGAGGCTTCCTATTGTTACATGTTCTCTGGTTAGCCTTGGACCCTGATGCTTAGGTGCTCCCACAAAACTACCATGTCCTAAGGTGACATTCTACTCTATGAGGATAGCCTAATGTACCGCATCCTTGAGAATTTTAGGTTGAAATACCTTGACACCTATAATGAAATGATTATTTAGTCTCTAAATAAAATGGTGTATCATTAGTGGTAATCTATCACTAATCCTTTCATAAGGCATGATTATGTATAATTTTCGCTCATACCTGGCTACATTCATAGTATACTATCTCAGATTTTGAAATTCATCTACTATTTGTTAATGTTATTCCTTAGGTAGGAAGCGCTCATGGAAGTTCTCCAGAAATAGCTCCCATGCGATAGTGTTTATGTTCACACCTAGTTTCTTCTCTTTGATGTTCCACCATGTAGCCCCAAAGAGTTCTAGGTGGGTGATGGAAACCCTCTCTTTGACATTAAGTCTTGTAAAGAACAACATATGTCTAGAGCAATTAACCACTACTCTACCACATATCCTGAACCAATCCAAGTGAAAGGTTTGATCTTGGACCTCTGTAGGTCCTTCATCTGAGTGGCCTTAACCAACCTATGTCTATCATTGTGAAGGTCTCTCTAAGGACTCATGGACCTATGCCTCTTCTCATTCCCTATATGATGTCACTCCTCATGATCTACACCTTGAGGATGAGGTAGGTGCTCCATAATGGTCCTCATCATCTACCTTAGGTCAACCTCCTTTGAATCAACCTGATGCTTTCCATGGTGTTTCTCCATGTTCTCCTCCTAAACATGACTCTGTGGCTAGACTCATGCACATTGATATCCCTGCCTCGCCCATGGCCTCTACTACATCCTGAACTACAACCTCTCACTATCGATCTCATCCCAAATACCATCCTACAATAATATCCAAGAATGAAGAATGAGATGCTAAAATATCAATAAGAAGATACTATTGTAAAGCACACACATAAGAAACATGTTTTGAATAAATACAAGATCCAATCTAGTTCTTCCTATTTCTAGGTTTAAGTACATTTCATTTTTGAAGTTCAAGTATTTCATTTTGAAATAGATATATATATATAAATTCAAGTTTTGTTTCATTTTTACTAGTTGTCATCTAGCAACGTTCCAATATACCTAGAGCTTCCAATGTAGAAACTTGAGCTCTGATACTAGATGTAATTACTCGCTAGGGAACCCAAAATAAAGTAACCTAAAGTTTCACTAAGTTTGTGAAACATTCCTTTTTGAAAGATAATAACATCAATAGATAATATAGTAGAAGCAATAATTCACAAATATATAACCATCCATAAAAAATTATATCTCTTAAGGGTCCCATAACATTGAATCACACACACACACACACACACACACACACACACACACACACACACACACACACACACACACACACACACACACACATATATATATATATGTATATATGTATGTATGTATGTATGTATGTATGCATATGTGTGTGTATATATATTTATTATGAATACTAAAGATGATACATAACAATCCCACATCATAGAATAATCACAAGTATGAATCCAATGAAATAATATACAATTACATAGGATGCCACTTGGCATAACTAGAATGCATAATCATACACTGTACAAGTCACAGGGTATGAAAAGGTCAAAGAATATACATCATCTCATAAGATCTTTGATAATCAAGTACATTATAACAAAATAAAACCATCCATCAAAAACCACAAGATTGGAAATGAAAGCAATAACTGCACAAAGACATCCAATTATTAGATCTCAATGGGATAAGGAACACTACCACTTGACCTCATGGAAGCTAAATGGTCCACTCCCACCATGCTAGGGAGATAGTCTCAAGTGTCAAACATAAATTCAATCCCAAAATTCATAACCAACATCTTGTTCAAGGACAACCTAATAGAAATCTATCTCAAGGTACCAAGAGATAAATGGCATCTAAACCCAAAGGCAACAAAGATATGTAGGAAATATACTATGTAAGTGGGCAAGTGTCGTCGCATGAGTCAACTCTAAGGTTACCCTGGCAGCCTCTCTAGACTCCAGCCTCCTAGTGAATCTATGCAACATCAATATCCTTTTGTACAAATTAGACATACTAACGAGGCAAGGTTGTAACCAAGCATCCTCTCTACTCTCATCCTAGCCTGTACTAGAACTCAAGGCATGGGGGAGGAAAACACTAACTCTTTTTAATTCATTTTAAACCCATTTAATGAAATGTTATCACTTATTAAAATAACCTACAATGGGTTACCTAGGAAGCCTCTGTAGGGCTCTGACCTCCATTGCAAGCCACTTCCTAACAAACATAAAGACAACCTACCCTAAGCTAAAAATAACAGAAAGTCTCATAAGATCATAATAACACACATCAAGTTTTATTCAAGCAACTGGGAAGCACCAAAAGATAATTGTTTGAAACTCATAGATTTCACCCATAAAATCACCATATAAATATTGATCCATAAATTAAAGATCACATCATAAAACCATGACATCACGTAAAATCATGAAAAAATAATTCCTAGGCCTCTTGTAAACATCTAAAACTAATCAATGCACTAAGTCAAACTTGAACCCCAATCTAATAAACCAAATCTCATATCAAAATAAATAACAAATGTTCAATTTTCAATTTTCAATTGGGTGTCTAGTTTTCATTCTTCATTTAAAAATATATCCCTAAAAGTCCATTTATAGATGTTTGCAAGTTTTCCCCTTTGATCATTTAACTAAACCAATATTAGATTTAAAATAAACAATTCAAATATACCTGGTAGAATTAAAATAAAAATCAATTTCCAAATATTGTAATTAAGTAACTGTGTTTTTAATAAATATTATTAATATTAAATAATAACTTATGAAATTATAATTATAATAATAATTAAATAATTAATAAAAACATATTAATATTACTTATTAATAATAATTATTACCAATTTAATAATATAATAAAAGTTATTGATAATTAGTAATAATATTTAATATTAATTAACATTTAAAACAAGCTATATTATAAAACTTTAATTAATGTAATTTAATAATAAATAAATAAATATTAAAAAAATGCAATGAGTTTGTATCTAATTACTAAAATAAAAGTCTGATATATGCGAAAATGTTGATTTCTTCCCTACCCGTGAAAAACCCTCGAAGGAGATTTTTGAAAAAACATAGACATGGAAACCCCAATGGCCAGGGGCCAAATTGGCAGAAATTTTCATCAGACATTACTCTACATTGGCAACAGAAGAATCATCAAAGCTCACTTGATGATAGATACATAGTAATCACAGTTAATAGATTTGAAATTTTCAAACACAACTCAGATGTGCCTCACAGCCAGGGACGAACCAGAGGGAATATAGATTATAAGGATATTAATTCTGCCCAACATCCTTGTCCACAGTTATCTGCCTCCCACATCAAGGTAAATATAAATCCAATTCATCATATCTTTACCGTAGATCAGCTAGACAATCAAATTCATATTTTCAATTTGACAAAATATGCCCACTCGAAAATTTCCAAGTCAAGGGTTTCAAAATTTCCACATTCAAAATCACCCCAGGTAGTACAGCCACCTTCTAAGCCAGTTTCTCCAGGATCTTACATCCTCGCACATTGCAGAAACTATTTTTCACCACCCCCACTAAACCCTAGCCCACACCCTAGGTCATCTCACAACAAAAGGGATGAACCTATCAAAATCACAAGCAAAGTAGGCGAAGTCTCTTGGGATAAATGTCTAAAGGGAGGTATCTTTGCTCTATGGAATGGACCATGGGATGATTTCCCTCTAGTTCTCGACTGGTTGGAGGAGCATTGCTAGGACCAAGTATTACTACCTTCTTAGATAATAGTCTATTCTTGCAATGTTAAAATGAGTCCATTAAAAAGGAATTTATGTTAGTATCTAATTTTTTTTAACCGTCACTATGTTAAATTCATAGAATGGTCTCATAATTTTAAAATAGAACAATTAGAATGTTATCTGCCCTCCTGGTTTGTTTTGCCATCCCTGCCTCCGGAGCTCTGTCATGAAGATATTATTAAAGCTATAGGGTCTAAGGTAGGAGAAGTCAGAGGAATTGATGCATCTTTTTACTGCTATAATGATGTTAAGGTGCTGATCAATGTTAGGTTTAATCATCCTATGGAATTCAATAAAAAAATTAAAACCAATAAAGCATCCTATGATATTAATTTTCAGATATATAAAAGAAGAATAGTGAACATATTAAGATTTGATGAAGTCCATAAAATTATGCCCAAGATCCTCCCCCTGACCTCGGATTTTAGTATCAATTTCCCTTGGTTAAGAGCAATGGAAGAAAAAAAAATTACAATAATGGAGGAGAAGATCTCACCATCAGAAACGCAAAGTCAGGATGTTCAAGAAAAATGGTTATACCCAAAGCCTCAGACAAGGTCTTATCTAATAAAAGAAGGCTTAATTCTATTATAGTATCTAATATTAAAGAGGATACAAAAATGGGACAGGATGAAATTTTCCCAAAAAGAAAGAAAGGAAAGAAGAAAAAATCTGCAGATAAGCATAAGAAGGAAAATTTCTCAAAGAAAAGAGCTTCATCTTCTTCAGGAAATACAGATAAAGATCTAGAGCAAGAAATATTGATACATAAGGACACTATAGAACACAAGGAAAGGTGCAACTCGAAGATTGGATTTGAAGGGAATCATGGAGAAATAGATGATATAAAGGGGTCCTTCACACAAATAAATCAGAAGGAGCTTGTTGGGAACAAGGGAACTAAAGGACAAGATAAGATACAGATCAAAACTATAGAACCAGTGGGTTATCAAGATCTAGGGGAGGCAAAAAATGATTTGCTCTTATCCTTTGCCAAGGTTAGGATGGAAAAAAAAGATTCAAGGATAGATAAACAAGACTCAGCATAGATGGCAAATGAGGCAGAGATATCCACCCCAATAACTAAAGGATTCAGAGGATTTTCAAAATTTTGGCAGACACCTGGTGAGTTCCCAAGCTCACCTCTCACCCCAGTAGAGATCTAGTCACAAACACAGATTGGAGGTAAAAATCAAGTAGGATCTATTGTCGAAGACTTTCAATTTTTTCTAAATAAGGACTTAGAATTCAAACCAGAGGCTGGAGTGACAGAATATAAAGATAATAGTCTTGAACAACTATCAGAGGAGCTTATACAGGTCTTTGATCATGATAACTTAGAGGAAAGCACCACCCCACAAAAAGAGATACTGATTCAAAAAATCATCAAATTGGGAGGAGATGGCTACACAGTTGAGGACCTCCAAAGGGACATTAGAAAGATCCAGTTGGAGGACAGATTAATGGAACAGGACAAACAAATCGGGGATAAAACAAAACTCAATCAGACAGGGGACAGGACAAACATGGAAGATTTGACAAAAATAGAGATTAATGAATTGGAAAAGGATGGACTAGGGAATAAAACATGCAGGGAATTAGAAATTAAAGAGTTTGATAGAATAGAGGAATGTACCTCATCAACAGCACAAGAACAGGACATACTTCAGCAAGAGTTTGGCATTCATATGAATTAGGAAGGACTGACTTCTCCAATTTATGGTAAGCTTAAAGGAAAAAGGGGTAGGAAATCATTGAAGGAACTTAGAGAGTCTGAAGGTCTAGCAAGGGAGCAGAGGAAAATTGATGAGATTCTAAATATGGGGAAGGGGAAGGACCTTCCCAAGGCATCATGAAGATAAAAACATGGAACACTAGGGGTCTAAATGCCCCTAGCAAAAAAAGATTAATTAAAGAATATTTAAAAAGCTTTAATTCAGATATAATTTTAATTCAAGAAACAAAACTTAATAAGGTAGAGGGTTCTAAACTAAGTACGATGATAGGTTTGTGGGACTCCATCTTCATAGAAGCAATAGGTGCTTCGGGTGGCATGGGAATTATCTAGAACTCAAGGAAAGTAGCTTTAACATATCTAGTGAATAATAATAACTAGTTGTGTGCAAGTGTACAGAGTTAAAATTAGATACAAAATTTATTCTTATTAATGTGTATGGACCTACCAATATGATAGGGAAAAAAGTTGTTTGGGATGAACTAAGCTCAATTATTACAGAGTTCAAAGATAGTCTGATTATATTAGGAGGTGATTTCAACACGATTTTAAGTTTGGACGAAAAAGTAGGGGTACTCAACACCTTTCTCTTTCTTCTGTAGATTTCAAATTCTGGATTGATAAACATAGTTTATTAGAAATCCCATTAAATAATGGTATATTCACGTGGAATAATAGAAGAAAGGATAATGATTATATTGTGAAAAAAATTGATAGATTCTTTTTTATAGGAAGTCTCACTGACTATAATAAGGAATTTAAGTCCTCCATCTTGCCTCTCACAGGATCGGACCATTTTTCCATTGATTTCTGAACCCTCTAAACCACCTAGGAACCTGTTTAAGTGTGAAAAGATGTGGTTTCAAGATCTGAAATTTCTTGAACTTGTCAAGATATGGTGGAATCAAGCGAAATTTATTGGGTCCAAAATGTTCATTTTCATCTCCAAACTCAAACTGCTGAAAGAAAATATTTTAAGATGGAATAGAGAGCACTTCAACAATATTTTTAGAGAAAAATTGGAAACTAAAGAAAACTTGACAAATCTGAATCAGGAAATTATAAAACATGGTATGAATTATGAGAAATATATTTTAGAAAAAGAACTCCTCATGAAACAGGAAGATATCCTTTCAAAAGAAGAAACCTTCTCAAGATAGAAATCCAAGGAAAAATGGCTAGAGTAGGGAGATAGGAACTCAAAGTTCTTTCACAACTCAACAGTTTATAATCGATCCCTAAAAAAGATTACTAGTATTATGACTCCACAGGGCTCGTGCATAGAAAACCCATAAGAGATAGCAGATACGATAATAACATATTTTAGAAATTTACTTAACAATTATGAAGGGTCCAAAAAGGAGGCCCAGTCCCGAATGCTTGAATTCATCCCAAAGTTGGTCACTATGGAAGACAATAAAAATCTAAATAGACCAATTACTTTAGAGGAGGTTAGGACTTTGGTATTTAGTATGAGCCCAGACAAATCCCCTAGACCTGATGGGTTCCAAGCTTTTTTCTTCCAAAAATGCTGGGACATATTAGGAGAAGACTTATGGAGAGTGATTGAAGCCTCACAGAATGGTGGTTCCTTATTAGTGGAAATCAATTTCTCCTTCTTCACACTAATCCCTAAGAAGGAGGATCCAGAACATCCTGGAGACTTCCACCCTATAGCTTTGTGTAACATGATTTACAAAATATTTTCAAAAGTTATTGCTAATCGACTCAAAGTAATCATGCCAAGATTGATCTCTGAAGAACAAACAGGCTTTGTTCTAGGAAGATCTATCTTGGATGGCATACTCATAATTTAGGAAGCCATCCACTCAGCTGTTATAGATAAAGAAGTATGTATGTTTATGAAACTAGATATACAGAAGGCCTACGATATGGTGGACTGGCATTTTCTTTGTAAGGTCTTAGAAGCCTTCAGCTTTTCTCAACAATGGGTAAATACCATCTTTACATTTATCTCTACTCCAAAAATCTCAGTTCTTATAAATGGGATGCCTGAAAGCTTTTTTGAAATCTCTAGTGGCATTAGGCAGGGAGACCCCTTATCTCCTCTCTCTTCATCCTAATGGTTGAAGATTTTGAGAGAGCAATCTTCGAAACTTACCAGAAAAGGAAAATATCTGGTATTTCTATAACCATAAATCTCCCTAACATTATGCATCAACAGTATGCAGATGACACTATTTTACCTGGCAAGAGCTCAGTCCAAGAGGCTGTAGGTTTTTAAAATATACTTCAACATTATAAGGATGCTTCAGGTCAAAAGGTAAATAAAGAAAAATCCGAAATATTCTTCTTGAATACGTCCCCTAAAATGGAAAATAGGATATGTGGGATCATGGGATATAAAAAAGGTAAGTTCCCATGCAAGTATTTGTGTATATCTTTGGAAAAGAATTTGAGATTCAACAAAGTTTGGCAAGACACAATCGAAAAGGTGGATAAGCGGATTGGAAGTTGGAAAAATAAGTGGCTCTCCAAGGCTGGTAAGATCACTAAGATCAGATTAGTCCTTTCAGCCATTCCAATTTTTCCTATGACATGCCTTCCTCTAACCAATTGGATGTCTAAAAGATTTGAATCCAAACTTAGGAACTTCCTTTGGAAGGACAAAGAAGATGACAAAAAACTTTCCCTTATTAAATGGGGCAATTTATACAAACCTATAGAATGTGGGGGTTTAGGGATAAAGAAGCCTCAATGGCAAAATGAGGCCTTGGGAGCTAAATTAGTGTGGAGGTTATATCAAGAATGTGATAAAAAATGGGCCAAAATTTTATATCATAAATATCTAGATCCAAGGGATCTGGAATCACTATTCAGAATGAGAAAACTGCCTAAAGGCTCAGATTGTTGGAATTTCATATCAAAATGTCGAGGAATTATCAGCAAATATCTAACTTGGGATGTAGCGGCAAGGGATAAAGCCTTGTTCTGGGAAGACTCTTGGGATGGCTACCCCTCTATTCACACTTCCTCCAACTAAGAGAACCTTATAATTAAGCTGAAATCATTATGGGGTAGTAAGATAAAAGATTACAAAGTTAAAGAAATGTCAGATGGGGAACTGAGATGGAGATGGCGCAAATTGGATGGCTTAGATCTTGATCCAGATTCAGTTGCAACCTTTGAAAAGATTATTTCTACTAGGAAAATTAAACAGTTTGAAAGGCTAGATAGTCTTATATGGGCTGGAGCAAAGGATGGAATTTACAGAGTGAAACAAGGGTATCATGCTATCATTCACTCACAGCATTGGAAATCTGTGGAAATCCCACTAAAATTGTGTTGGGATCCAGCTTGTTTTCCTAAAGCTAGTTTCTTTTTGTGGCTTTCCCGTCAAAATAGAGTTTTGACCATAGATAGATTAACTAGATTTGGTATTTTAGGTCCCAACTAGTGTGTCATGTGTAAACAGAGCAATGAAGATGTTGATCATCTTTTCCTCAATTGCCCCTTCGCTCAAAATTGTTGGGAATGGATTAAGTCTTGACTCAAGTGGACAATCCCCCTTCAGAATTCCCTTAAGGGGTTTCTCTGTTCTTGGCCCATGCATATGGTCTATGGGGTCTATAGCAAACTCTGGAATATTTGCCCATCTCTAGTAGTATGGGAATTATGGAAAGAAAGGAATCATCATATTTTTCAAGATAAAGAGTGAAATATAGACAAATTTTTACTAAAACTGGAAGTCTCTATAATAGACATAATGAACACCTATCTTAGGAAAACCTCCCATGAATAAGGTTCTTTCTCTTTTGGGATGGACTTTTGAAGAAACAGTGGTCTAGTCTGATTAATTTGCCTTTGGTATATGCATCTAGCAATAAGGAGGCAAGGGCAAATTGCAAATGGGTCCCTCCTCCCAAAGGATGGCATAAACTAAACTTCGATGGTGTTGCAAGAGGTAATCTAGGTATAGCTAGTGTATCATAAATGATGAGGATGGTCGTTAGGTAGCAAAGTTAGCTTCACCTCTTCCTCTAGCTTCAAATAACATGGCAGAACTCGAAGCTCTAGAGAAAGGTTTACAACTTTGTCATAAATTAGGCCTATCCAAAATCTCCATCGAAGGTGATTCTCAAATCGTCCTTAATGCCATTAGACAAAAAAAGACCCCTAATTGGGTTTTGAACTCAAAACTCCAAGAAGTGCTACTATTAGTGGAAAATTTTGAGGAGGTTCCGATTAGCCACATTTACCGAGAAGGTAACTAGCAAGCTGATGGACTTGCTAACAAGGGTGCGAATGGAGAATTGATTCTTTTATTTAATTCAGATTTTCTTCCATCTTTGTAGTAATTAGCG